>MU183546.1:37686-67828 GCA_016904865.1 Pissodes strobi
TCTGCCGGTGTATGATGATATAACAGTGGCAAGATGCTATAAGTGTCAGGGATTCCATCACAAAAGTAACAAGTGTGACAGGGATCAAGTGTGTGGAAACTGTGCAGGCAATCATGACACGGCTGAATGCAAAAGTGAAAGAAAAAGATGTGTAAACTGTATGAACGCAAATGAACGGTATGGTATGAAGCATGGAACAAACCATAATACATTTGACTTTGACTGTCCATCATTCAAATATCATCTTGAAGTTGTTAAAAACAGAATAGATTATACCACATAGATATTATGGTTTGTCTCACACAGGATTAGATTCTCAAGACTATTGGTGAAAACAGTATAAGTGGTGAAAGAGTGGACAGTCCATCAATTGAAAGGTTGGTGAAGAATAAAGATCTATTTTTAAACATAATGCATGTTAATATTAGGAGTTTTAATAAAAATATTGATAACCTTCTTACATTTATAGAATTATATAATCTACATAATATTGATATACTCGTACTGACTGAAACGTTTCAACTTCGATCCGCGGATTATTGTAATTTACCGGGTTATCAAACTTTTTATAATGAGGCCAATTTTAACAAAAATGGTGGTGTTGTAATTTTTGTAAGAAATAAAATTAATGTTTTATTCTCCTGTACAAAATTAGATAGGTCTAAAGTTACATTAAGTAGAATAACAGTTGAAGTTAATAATATTTTATTTGGGTTAACAGCGGTATAAGCCATCACCTGTTAAAAAAATGATTTTATAAATGACTTATCGGATTTCTTGGAAAGTGTAACAAAAGGAAGTGTTATTGAGGTTTTTGTGGGAGACGTAAACATAAATATCTTAAATAACAATGACAATGATGTAAGCAGCTATTTAGCAGCTATGAATTTACTTGGTTTTCAGGCGTATATAGAAAGTATTACTAGATCAGATTCTCAAACATGTTTGGACCATATTTTTGTTAAAGAAAATTTTAAACTAAATAAAATATATTTAAATTCTTATATAATTGATGATGATATAACTGATCATAATCCTATAATGCTTCTCATTGGTGAAAAAACACATAAAGAACCTAAAACAGAAAATCTAGGAAATATAATGAAAGCAGCAATCGATATTATTAAGTTTAAAGACCGAGTAAGCCATCATGATTGGTCTATTGTTATAAATGAAACTAATCCACAAACGGCGACAACTACATTTTTGAATTCCTATAATTACCTTCTGAATAATTGTACAACAAATGCTGTAAACAGAAAAAAATACAAAAAAATCGAAGTTTGGATCAGCAATGGATAATAAAATAAAATCTATTAAAACCAGAGACAAAATGAAAAAAAAGTTATTGTTGAATTTTAGTACAGACCTTGAAAAAATATATAAGGAGTATCGAGATCTTCTCAATAAACTTATAAATAAACAAAAAAATGATTATTATAAAAGACAAGTTGAAGACAATAAAAATAATATGAAAAAACTTTATGAAATTATAAACAATGCCACTTATAGAGAAAATAAGAAAATCCAATCAGGCGACATATATATACAAAATAATTATGGAGAGGATATCGAAGACTCTCATGAGATGGCAAATTTTTGCAATGAATATTTTAATAGGATCGGAGTTGAAATGGCCTCAAGGATTCCTACCCCAAACGTGGACTGTCGAAATAAGGATTTTAATAAAAACTCAATATTCTTAAACCCTATTAGTAAAAATGAATTGATTGATTTGATATCTACACTAAAAAATAATAGCTCACCGGGACACGATGGCATATATTCAAGGACAATAAAATTAACACACAGAGAAATAATAAATCCGCTATTAGACATTTTTAATATAAGCTTACCAAATGGGATTGTGCCAATTGAATTTAAGTTATCTGTTATTACACCTATACACAAGGCTGGACCAAAAACGCAAATCAATAACTATAGACCCATAAATAGCATAAGTAATTTTGCAAAGTTGTTTGAAAAATGCCTAAAAAATAGATTAGTCGCTTTCTTTAAAGATAATAAAATAATCTCACCCAATCAGTATGGGTTTGTTGAGGGATGTAGCACGTCGGATGCTATGCAACAGCTGGTAACTGAAGTTGTACAAAATTTAAATAATAATAAAAAATGTATATCAATATTTTTACACTTTTGCAAAGGCGTTCGACACTGTGCCTCACGACAGACTTCTTGGGGTCTTAAATGATTGTGGCATACGGGGAAGGGCAGCTGAAATATTTCAGAGTTACTTGGGGTACAGGTATCAAATGGTGAGGTTAAATGGAGTATTGAGTGAAAGACTAAAAATAAAGATTGGGGTACCACAGGGGACAGTACTGGGTCCCCTACTATTTATTATACATATTAACTCGCTTTTAAAATTAAATTTCAATGGTCTGGCAATCTCCTATGCCGATGATACCGTACTGGTACTAGCTGGAGATACTTGGGAAATAGTAAGGATTAAGGCTATAAATGGTCTAAAGTTGTTTCGATGTTGTTTACAGCAAAATAAATTAACTTTAAATCTGGCGAAAACAACATACATCGCTTTTTCTCTTACAGAGGCTAATAAACCAACTTTTAGTAGCATAATAATTGATAACCAAGAGATACATGAAACATCTTACACAAAGTACCTAGGTATTGTGATGAACAAACATCTCAAATGGTCACCTCATATAGAGTATTTGTCAACAAAAATGCGTAAGTTAATGCTAAATTCTATCTGTTACGCGAATTTCTTAACACAAAGACTTTAATAACTGTTTATAAGGCAGTAATAGAATCAATTATCAGATATGGAATTGTGGTATGGGGTGGAATTTATACAAATAGTCTGTACAACTTAAACATAATTCAGAAATATATCTTAAAGATAATATTTAAAAAAAAAATAAATTATACCCCAGCCATATGCTTTTTTCCCAAGAAATAAGTAATATCAGAAGCCTGTATTTGCTGACAGTGTGTAATTATATTAAAGAGAGAGAGAACAAGAAAAATTATGTACAGCATAACTATAGTACTAGAACAAATTTCAACAAAAATTTAATAATTCCTGTAAGTAACAATAACTTGAATTTAAAATATTTAACATATCTTGGTCCCAAAATCTATAAGATACGAATGTGTACTAACAAGAACAGATTTAAAAAAAATGTGTAAAACATATGTTTTTGAAAACTATGAGTTATTTGAGATGCTTTTTTAAATTAGTAGAATAAGTAGGTTAATTAGGTTGGTTAATTTCGACGGTTGATTTGGTATAGTAATAATGTGAAGTGTATTGTTATTTAGCGAAAAAAAATTAAATAAATAAATAAAATTATGTAATATTTAATGATGTCTGTAGGTTAATCTGGTGCATTAGGCACCTTATAATTAAGTTTTCTGTTTTTTAATGTAGTTCAAATTATATATAATATTATCATGCTGTATATACATTCAAATGAATAAATTGAATTGAATACCCGCAAAACAGATCGTCGGCTCACATCATTATTAAGGCCTACTTCAGTGGATGCACTATGGGGATTATCTACAACTTCTAACAAAATGTCAATTTTGTGTTTTCACTAATTTTTACATTCCCTGTTTCCCTGAATTTCTTCTCAATTTTACTCACTGTAGATCTTGTAATCGGTCGTTCTGGATACTTAGTGTTAAACAAGTTACAAACTTCTTCTTGATTTCTTGTTTTGTCTCCACATCCAATTAAAATTAAAATGTCGATTCTTTGATTTTCATTTAAATGCACCATGATTATCGTTTTTCAAGATTATACCTAAAACTTTTGATTGACACATGACTTGCTAGCGTAGTGACAATTCATTTAAATGTACCTGTTTACCTTTAAGTAGGTACATGTACCTCTTTTTAAAGAAAATGTTCGTTTTATGATGTAATTTTTACAGATAAGGATGGGGAATTTGACGTAGAATTCAAAATTCGACTGAAAAAAATAGTGTTCTATTTAAAATACAAAAAATTTTTGCTACATCTACTTTTTGACACACCCTGTATAATTTCTTTTTGAGGCAGAAAATCCGGAAAAAAGTTCCGAGCGTTTTTTCAAAAAAATAATACCTGATTTTTAAATGAATTTGTTCCATATTTTAGCCCATCACTGTATATTATTATGTGCGCAATAATATTTGTATGCATCAAAAAGCAGGTATTACGCCTATGTATTAGCCGAAACAGGGTTGAATAATTGGGCGTTTCTAGGCATCTTGGAAGTTTTGTTACTGTTCTATTATTTTCTCTAATTTTGAAACGAACTTTAAAAATGAAGTGATTTTGTAGCAAATACTTAATACTTATACATGACAAATTTTGTCACTTTCAAGTTGATGAGAAATCAGAGCCAGAATCCAAAATGCAAACTGTTTGTTTTTTTCTAGAATGGGCATTTGAGGACGACGGCTGTCGGACCCCCGACAGAGGAACTGGAAATTGCATACCTTTGACAGAATGTGAACCAATGGTTAAAGTGCTACAAACTGTCAAAAGGCCAGTTTCAGATTCAGTAGTGAAGCGACTACAAGCATACACGTGTGGAGTAACTGGTGCCGGCGTTAAGGTATGTGTTGTCACTTCCTACAAACTTCATTAATTTTTTTTTAATATTACTTAACAAAAATCAAAATGAATATATGCATTCAAAGACATTATTTTAATTATGTGTGATTCTCTCTAAATGAGAGGTTTAATTTTTGTGGATAGTTTCAAGATTGCACGTACCCTAATCAACTTGAGGCAATCAAGAAAGCATCAAAACCTTGTTGCATGCGTGTCTCTCTAAAAACGCACGTTGGTCTTTTAACCAACGTTAACTCACCAAAGCATGCGGCCTTATCCCTTTACTAATCCAAACAAATCAAGCAAGTGCGCTAGATAATTCAGCAATATGTTCTCAAATTACACAACTAATCGTTAAATTTTAAATACCTGCATGCAAAATATAGAAAATTTGTCAAAAAAAGAACGAAAAGTTCAATAACCCTCCCCTATGGGAGAGATGAACCACTATGGTAGAGTTGAATTTATTTAAAAAATCTCATAATGACCTGATATAAGCTTAATAACTGAAGGTATATAGGTAGTAAACCAGAAAAAATCTTCAGATGCATCTCGTGACATTTTTTGTCTTGCGTTGCCTTAAATTACCAGCCTCCTTTTTAGGCAACAAGGTTGCTATTGGAATGCTAAATCGATTTTGGTAGCTTGATCTAGACCCATTAAATTGTTACCTAGTGCCCGAATGGTATTACTTAAATTATCTTCTGTCTAATTACCACGGGGAGTATGCTGCTACTTGCGGTTATATTTTGTAGGCATTCTCAAACGAATAATTCACCGAAAATTAATATGACCTTGTCCGAAACAAAATATTCCACCTAACCCAAACAGAAATGGTTCATCTACACCGATTGCAGAGAGAGATGGGACACCAGCGCAAAAATGCTTAATTATTGAAATGCTTCTTGACAACACTTAGGTAAAGAAATGCAGTATGAATGATTTCTTTTTGATATTCAAAGTTTCTCCATTTTTTGGCGAGTTTAAAACAAACACTGTTGATAGCCGATGCACTACTAAGTGAACAAGTTCATTTATTTCCTTAGTAGTGTCATCTAATAAACAATAGGCTCCCGGGGACTTCTACCTTGCCGTTGGTGGGAGGGCTCAGTAACTTCCATATTCCGAGGAGCGATGTCGGCGGTAGTGTAACTACCGGCAGGGCCACCCATGCCGATAAGGTCTTGACGGGAGGAAGTGAAGCTAAGGAAATCCACAACGGCAGCGTCTGACCCAGAGTGGGCGGCTGCAAACAGCGCCTGTTCTCCGGGTAGGAGCGGCTGAAAACACAACTAGCCAACCCGCAACTGTAGGAAGCGTGGCGTTTTAACTCCTACATCCACTCTTATGATCTTATGCTACAAAATATGAAATGGCCCCGAGTCTCCGGCGGTCTGAAAATCTCCGACAAAGACAGCGCTAGGACGCAGACTCAGACCAGGGCCAGGGGTGCGAGGAATCTCCGGAATTAAAAGGCTGTCAAAGGAATACGAAATTAGCTATCGGCACGGTAAACGTACAAACACTCATGAAAGAAGAAGATATGCTCCAATTAAAACAGGAATTAGACAAAATTACATGGGACATTGTTGGTCTATGTGAAACAAGGAGAAGGGGAGAAAAATGTTTTGTACTGACATCGGGACATACTCTATACTATAAATGCTCAGAAAATGAGAGCCAAAGGGGAGTAGGCTTCATCATTAATAAAAGGATATCATCCTACATTATAGAGTTTAACAATGTATCGGATAGAATAGCGGCAATTACAATTCGGCGAAAGCCTCGAATTCACAGCAAACACCAAAAAGTTCTTAAACGTCGGATCCCAAGATATACCGGATATAGATAAACAAGAAGTAGAGCTAGCATTAAGTACAATGAAAAAGAATAAAGCACCGGGAGAAGACGGCAAAACGATTGAACTAATCAAAGAAGGAGGAGAAAACATCATCAAGGAACTATGTAAACGATTTAACAAATGCCTGAAAAAAGGAAAAATACCATATTCATGGAATAATGCGACTGTAGTCCTATTATATAAAAAAGGAGACAAAGCAAATTTAGATAACTACAGGCCAATTAGCCTGCTCTCACAAATCTACAAACCCTTCACAAAAGTAATAACAAATAGACTGACCAACAAATTAGACGAATATCAACCTGTAGAGCAAGCCGCATTTAGAAAAAAATTATAGCACTTGTGATCAACTCCTAACTATGCGATTATTATCGAAAAAGACAACAGAATATAACATAAATATTTATCTGGCATTCGTAGATTTTCGCAAGGCCTTCGACTCGGTAGAATACTGGATAATTACGTACGAATAGATCATAGATACGCTCAGCTAATCAAATACATATACGAGAATGCAACATCCACCATCAAATTACAACAAAACACAATCAAAATAAATATCCAAAGAGGAATCCGGCAGGGAGATACTATATCCCCGAAACTATTCAACCTGGCTCCTGAAGAGGCTTTTAGGCATCTTCAATGGCAAGACAAAGGTATAGTGATAAATGGAAGGCGCCTGAACCACCTACGATTCGCAGATGATGTAGTTCTTATCGCAGAAAATCCGGAAGAACAGAAAGAAATGTTAGATGAATTCAACGAAACAATAAAAAAAAGGATTACAAATGAATCTAAACAAAACTATAATCATGTGTACAGAAGATCCCCAGATAGTTATCAACAACCACCATATTGAAAACGTCGATAGCTATATCTACCTCGTATATCAACTAAAAAGGGGCAAAGAAAATCAAACCAGCGAGATCTATCGCAGGAGACGGCTAGCATGGGCGGCATTTGGATGGCTCGGAAGCATCCTTAAAAACAAAAATATACCACTGCACCTTAGATCACGTTTATTCAATCAATGTATTCTGCCCGTTCTTATATATGGATTCCAAACATGGACCTTAACAAAACTATCAATGGAAAAAATAGCAGTTACTCAACGCTCAATGAAGAGACAAATGTTGGGCATATCATTGAAAGATGAAAAGAAAAATAGATGGATCCGAGACACTACCAAAGTGCAAGATGCAGTCGAAACAATTGCAAAACAGAAATGGAACTATGCGGACCATATAGCGAGATGTAAGGAGGATAGGTAGACAAACACCCTAGAGTAGCACAAAACAGATCAAGATGGAAGCATATGAGAGACGCCTATGTTCAAAAATGGACAGTAGAAAGAGGTGGTTGAGATTGAGATTGAGAACTAGATTATAAGAGTGATTCATATAAGGCGATGGTATATCTCTCCCGCAATCACCTACGATGAGGGGCTTAAGTGTAAATATATTTTTTAATCAAAACATATACAAAAATCATATTTAAATGTACATCTTATTTGACCAAATAAATAAATTATTTTAAACAACTTATTTTTGTCCAGCATAATAGGCCAGTACAACTAATGTTTAACCAAGAACAAATTAACATAAAGCTGCGACCGCCAAAAAAAGGTAGTACTATTCTTCCTTTTTAACCCACCAAAAGTCCCCATTGATCCTGTTTACCAAAAGGCCTCAAAATCAGTCCGCCATCTTGAAAATCGGTCTATTTTTTATTTATGGCTCCGTAACTACGAAACTATAGGAGATATGAACAAAATGAAAGAGAGCAAAATTGAAGAGCATAAAATGATAAACAAAACGAATGCTTGCTAGTTTATTTATCTGTAATAGTTTTTAAGATACATACAAAATAATATGAAGCAAATGCTAAAAATGCGACAGAAATATCATAATAATGTATACATTTATAATTATAGTACCTAAAAATAGTTGTAAACAAATTGCATAAATGACAAAAAAAGATTTTTAATGTGAAAAATATAATTAGCAATAATCAAACTTCTTCATCGTCATCTAGTTGAACACCAGAATTAGAACATGATATACCATTGCAATTTGCACATACACTTGAACAAAACATATTCATTTTTCTACAGCTACATAGCTTATTACATCCTGCTTTGCATTAAAAATAAATCATAGTTAATATAAAATCAGGGGCTATTTTTTTTTGTCCAGCCCCATTTCAAGGGATTTTTTTTATTCCTCATCCATTCTTGTATTTGCAGGTACACTCTGAAATAGTGGTAGTGTGATGCTTCCGATGTGGGCGGTAAAGAGGCTAACTCGAAATTTATGTTGAGAGCGTGTCGGGCTGTGATCGATTTATATTTATAGTATCTCAGTTCATTGAGATTTTTTCCCAATGAGTGTTTTCCATACAAGGTCATGAGGAACTCATCACCTGATTGTATGATGTTGTTTTCATTGGATGTTGGATTCAGGAATACGGAGACATCCTTCTGCATCTTTGCGTCTTTCTCTAAAAGTTTAAATGTGGAAATCTTTCCTTTTTTTTTAAAACAAGAAGTAGTGTCACAGCCAGACATGGCATGAGCAAATAAAATTTACTCTTTTGGTATGCCTAAGTTCTTCTAAATTTCGAAAATATTTGTGAATTTATCTGGCTTGCCAGATCTGCCTGGCCGTAACATAAATATTTTTTGATGAACTACTCTGTGAGTTAAAATCACAGCAAGGTCCGTGTCATCGCCAACTAGAACCACTGGTGAGCCAGAACCACCTAAATTAATTGCCGTCTCAACTAAAACGGTATCAGCATCTCCTTCGGCTTGTATTACTCGTATTCCGGCACCCTCAAGCCTTTTTGTAAGTATTGTGATGAATAATGTCTTGTTTTTCACGCTGGATATAAATGTTGCTTGACTTACTGTGGTTGCAGTATTTTCCGTAAATGTGATATCAATACAAGAAAATTATAACACAGAAACTGTTCCTGACATTTTGTGGAGTTTTCAATATCATACCCATCAAACACTATTGTTGAATTAGAACCATAATGATACGTAACATAATTTACGTATTTGCTTAGAATTTCTCAGTGTGTTGCGGGGAATTGCCATGCCACTTTATGAAGTAAATGCCCTCCATCTATAATAAATACTGATTGTGGTGGTAAGAGGAAAACGTGCGAGTTCAAACTCAAAACATTTCTTCAAAGATTCTTCAGACTTGAATGTACAAAGAATTTGGTTAAAAAGCTGTGTTGGATTAACTTGCGCTTCCTGATCATATACCTTTAAAGTTTTGATCAGAAAAGATAAAGGTTTATCTTTATCGTTTCTTTCTAAACGGAGATCTTGAAAGTCTTTACCAATACATTTAAGTAAAATATTTTCCCCTATTTCTTTTGCAGTCACAGTTAATCACATTCGAAGCCACTGTACCTGATGAAATAGACATTAACGAGCTAATTTGATTATCAAACGGGTTATTACCTTCTAGCCAATTAAGGAGTTTCTGAAGATCATTAAAATCTCGGTTTCTCCTTGAATCACGTAGCTCCTTATGCTGCTCTGAATAACAAGGTTTCGACTTTGCAAACACTCTAATGAGTCACATACTATGGTAGATTCTGGCAAGGACAATATCCATTTCCTCAATACAGCTTCACTTAAGCCCCTTCCACGTGCTAACCCGCCTTCTGACTTCATGGACCTCATGAGGACCTGTTGAATTGTAATATCCGTCCATAAACCAGACCAAAATTTGTCTGAACTACGCCTAACTGCAAAAGAAGTTGTAAACTTGATATACCTATTCATCATCTCTTAATGAAGTTTTCAAGTGATTCATCTGCTGCAAATATTGATGGGCCGATTTAGCGTAACAGAGGTGTTCACTTGAATGGAAATACGGCAGCATAGTTTTAACACAATATAAATGAAGTTCAAAATCCCCGATCCTCTCTGCATTTGTTCCCAATATTCACACCATAGCTTTCTTGTTCTACTGAAGTCACGTGCGATTTTTTTTCTATTTTTCAATTCTTTCAAAATAGGTTCTATTGCATCTTTCAAGAAGAAATCAAATGATTTCGACTTAAAAATACATTAAAAATTTGGCTTAAAAAAAATTAATTGTTTTAAGGACATATTTTTCCAAATCCCCTTTATTTTGGAAGTTATAAAACACTTTATTTTTGTGTGTTTTTTTATGCTTATTAATTTCGATCTCTTGATATTTTTTGATATAGATAGTAGTTTTTAAGTTATTACGGAATTTATAAAAAAAAGTACCATTTTTCAAGATGGCGGACTGATTTTGAAGCCTTTTGGTCAACGGGATCAATGGGGACTTTTAGTATGTTAAAAACGACGACTAGTACTACCTTTTTTTGGTGGTCGCAGTTTTATGTTAATTTGTTCTTGGTTGGCCTATACCAAAGGCCTAGATACACTGGCCTATAACATCTAATTTTCTCCGTGTATCTCCATAACGAATCCATTAAGGATCGTTATTTATAAGAAGTTTTTAGTTTAAAATACCTCAGCAATCATTTCCATAAGTTTCTCAAAGTCTTGGATGACGGTATCCAACAGAGCAGAAAATACACTTGGCAACATGTACGCATACGGCAGCTTAAGGTTAAACCATTTACGGATAGCCGACGGACGGCAATTAATCAGCCTGATCAATGGCCTTCAGCCCTACCGATGTCTTTACGGTGCCATAAATTGCCGTCAAGTGTTCTGGTGGTTTAGTGGTTAGATGCTGGATTTATGATACGGCGGGTTCGATTCCCGTCGATGTTTTCTCTTATTTTTTTAAGGTTATGTTTGTAAAAAGGGCCATGCGTGAAGTGAACTACTAGACATTCTAAAACAGTAAACAAACCCTCTAAATAGTAAACAAACCAAGTCATTGCGTTATTGGTCAGGCTCATATGTTGCCGTCCGGCGCTTTGGCGAGCTCCAAATAAGCTAACCTATCATTGGACTTCCGCTTCGTTCTCGGTCGAGTTAACGCTTATTTAGGAAGCCTCCGCGTTACAGAACCCCAGTTAAATAACGCCGCCTGATTAGCTAACTTCAGCCCCGCCCGTCAATGTTCTTTACGTTTTTTCACTTCACGCATTTGTATAAGACTTTTCGAGAAAAGCAGTTATGTGAAAGCCTGGCTCAGGTTGTAACGCTCGCATTTAGAATGCTAAGCAATGGGTTCGACGCTCGGCCCTTGCAATTTTTGTTTTTTTTATTATTATTTAGTTTTTTGGCATGCCTTCGGTTAGTTTTTGTTGGCTGCGCCCCGCAGCGAGCGGCGGGAATTGCAGAATACAAATGCGTGAGGTGGAAAAACGTAAACAACATTGACGGGCGGGGCTAGTGTACCAAACGTGCTTATCTAGCCAATCAGGCAGCGTTATTTAACTGGGGTGCTGTAACGCGGAGGCTTCCTAAATACGCCGAGTTAACACGTGTCGCGTATCGGCCTTTTCGTCACCAGTTTGGTGGGCGCGTGGTAAACGCTCGGGGACCGTTTTGATTCCCCAAGGAAGAATCGAACGTCCAGCCGAAGGTTTGAGCCTTAAAAAGCCATGCATGTACAAGATTTGAATGTTTGTGAACGTCCAGCCGGTGGTGTACAAGTCGGAGCCTCCAGGAGTATATACTCGATGTACTGGAGGGTCTTAAAATAGTATCTCTGTCCACCAGGGTGTAACGAATCTGGAAGGATCACTCCAGCTCTTGCTAAGCCCGGGCAGGGGTCTTTTCTGGCTGAATTGCTAACACAAAGTATTGGCCTTTGTGAGAGCCTGCTGTACTACTACTTACCTATAATCCAAATTTAAGAAATAGTGCCATGTTGACGTTTGCCCCGAAAATATTATATTGCCATTTAGAAGTGCGAAAAAGTGGTTTTATTTACGGTTTTTATGAAAAGACGCTCTATATTATGGTATTATATTAATTGGGTTTTTTAGCGAAAAGTGTCCTTAAATTTTAATCTCTATTTTGAATTTATTTTGCAGACAAGTGCTTCATCCGCATTTTTTTGCATTAATGTATTCTAGTTAATGCAGTCTTTTCATTGGACCCAAAAAAACTTCAAAATCGAAAGTACTTATATGAAAACAGAGCCTATTTCCAAATTCTATATAACCAATAATATTATATCCGTTACATAAAATAATCCGGTCAAAATGTTACATTTGGATAAACCGAAACGAAGCGTGGATCTACAAGAAAACCCAATTTGAACGTAAATTTACACTTACGCATGAGGTCAGCGAGGTTCGTGGCTATTTCATAAGCATTCAACTTAGACTTTAATCAGTAGGAATTTCCAATTTAGCAAGAATTTAAGAAACTTTACGCAATAATTATGCTGGCAGATGAATAATCATAATTCCCAGCACGAAACAATCAGTTGATTACCAATGCGAAATATTATATCTAATATAAACATTTTGGCCACAATATTTAAAATGTGTTAATTGATTTTATAATTAGATGCTAAATCTATGAAATAATGCATTATTCTTATCAACAAAATGAATGTACTATTTTTTTGCTTTATTATGTCTACTTATTCCACTCTATACCATTCTTACTTTTAAAGAGCTTTAGAATTATAACATGTCGCTGAAAATGTCATATTTATACAGACGAAATGTGGGTCAATCAAAATTAGTCCTTGAATCACCGTTAGGTACACAAATTTGAAAATTGGTTCTTTCAATAAGAGATGAGTCGCGCACGACTGATCCGGATCTTTATACTGACTCATGAGAACCGAGTCTCAAATATATGGGAGCCGAATCAAATGTAAACCGCGTCTGCAGCACCGAACTTTGAATTTGAACTAAATTGGATTCCGAATGAACCGAGAACCGATTGCTAATTACTTCACTAATTTTATCATTCAATAAATTCGAGCGCCAGACTACTGGACTACATGTCCTGGCTGGTTTTGGATCAAAAATAATTTTATCAAATTAACTTATATTGAGCTCTATAATACGAAGGATCCATAATTTTCCGTGTTAAGAATTGGAGGTTTAAAAATATATGGGTAAAAAGTTATATATAACTCTTTATTCTTATTAACAAAAGCTGAGTATTCCGCATAAACATAAATTATTAACTCTCATGTAAATAACAGCTTAACATAATATAATAGTATATTATGATATAAGTGTATAATAGGGCCTTTAAAGCACGCGCGACATATTTTTAAACACGACGCGCAGCGGAGTGTTTTGTAAGTCGCAAGGGCTTTAAAGACCTCTTATACACGTATATCATACGCTATTTTTTATTACGAATGCATCATAATCTCGAAAATGTTTTAAATATTAAACTTAAGGGATATATTGACGAATATATTAATCTGTCACATTTGACATGATCAAATGTTTCTATAGCAATCTTTAAAAAAGTAGGCGCATCATAAACATCATTTTAAGCACGCTGCAGCGTGTGATAATCGTTGATTATGATGCATGCGTAATAAAAAATTATATTAACAAAAACATTACGTATCATTTTAAAACAAAAAAATATTATCGTACATTAATACAAAATACATTTAGATTTATTCTTCTGATTCATGTGCCATCCTCTTTGAGAAGTATTGGCTATCGTCTTGGCAATTTTTATGTTTGACTTTGCGGCTCGAATAATTCGATTGATCTGCTGCTGTGCCACTACCTATTCAACCGGGAAATGCGTCTTCCTCCTATAATTCTTTTGCCCGGTATTTTCCCTTGTATAATAGTCTATAAGAATTCTCTCCTCTTATCACGTGGCCCATGTATTGTAATTTTCGATTTTTTTTGTATCCACAATTTCTTTCTCCTTCTTCAATCTCCTTAATACTTCTTTGTTTGTTGTTCTGCTCGCCCAGCTTGTTCTCAGCCCAGACGATCAACGTCATTTTTCTTAAGTGTCCTGGCTTCCATCCCATACAGTGTGACACGATTAGTAAATTGCTTAACAACCGGTCCATATACTAGGCTCGCTCAGCGGTTTTAATTTTATTTAAAGACGTGGGTCGAAGAATTGGCAGTTAGGCGAAGGCGCCACTATGGTATATATCAATGATTTTTGAACATTAAAATCAGGGCAGTAAAATTTAGAAACATACCCTAGATAGGAATATTGTGAAAATATGTCATTTTACCTTCCACTTTAGCGTACCAAAATAAACATCTGGGTTCTAATTAAACTATTTAGTTAAATATTAAATGTGTTCATAAATACTCTAGAGACAATAAATTCTATCTCAAATTAAGTTGAGTTTATGGAATCGCTCATAAACTAAGGAGAGAATTCTCTGAAATGTATATCATCTAACTAGATTATCAGACTATTAAATCAAATCAAAATAAGATACCAAGTTTTGATCTATGTTCTATAACATTAAGATTATCTACTTCCTGTTTGGAAATAGTTCTAACGAAACTTTGAATCCTTAAGGTTCTGACTAAGCGCGGTCAGTCACAAAGTATCAAAATTAAGCAGTATTTACTAAACAACAACTAATCTAAATTAATCCCATGGCAGCGATAAATCATTAGACAAATAAACAGTTCATAAAAATATACTAGATCAGTGAGTTAACCTGTGGAGTAAGTGTATATAAATATATAGCTGGTAAATATTTACAGAATAATTCGAAGTGAACTCAGTTCGATACCGGTATTAAGCTGAAAATTTAAAGTTGCAGATTGCAGTTATGTGAAGCAATTTAGTGCCATGAGGCTTACAAACAATTACAGTAAAAATAAATAAATTATCATAATATAAAGTAAAATAAGTGTATTTAAATAAAATATGATAAGAAACAGTAATAAATATGATACACAAAAATAGATAACCTAAAGCTGTTTATCGGTAATCTCAATAAGCAAAACGGTAAGATCATGGAACAACGGTAATAGGTGCGATATAAGATAGCAAACGACCTACAGTCGTTTAACAGTATGTCCATCAAACAAAAAATGTCAGTAACGTAGGTACGATATCAGAAAATAGACGACCTACAGTCGTTTAACGGCAAATTCAATAAATAAAACGATAAATAACGGTATTATGTACGATATTAGAAAATAGACGACCTACAGTCGTTTAACAATAAGTTCAGACATAAAATTTTTAATTGATATTTATTATTTTCACTGCGTATTGTTCCTAAGTACTTATATGCTCTGAGTTTTTCTGCTAGCTCCTCTTTAACCCATAATTGATCTCGACTTTGTTGTGACTTTGTGATTGTCATAAATTTACTTTTTTTGATATTCAGTGCGAATCCTCTCTCCTCGCATATTTTTACTAGATGCAGTATCACCCGCCTATCTAATGTTCTGCATAACTTTCCCATTCATTTGCTCTCCGATTGTGATTTGTTCTGCCAACGATTCTTGTGTTATGTCTTCCAAGTGTAAATTAAAGAGCAGTGGCCAGAGTACTTACTTCTCTTTTTACGTTTATTTCTTACGAGAGCTCATTTTCTCCATTTAGTTTGGCTTTAGCTCTAGCTTTATGAAGTGATCATAGCACAACTTATCAAAAAGCTATGTTATAATCGAGGAAGCAAACATACCCTGGTTGGTTTACGTCCGTGCATCTTTTAATCATCACGTTAAAAACAAACAAAGCCTGTCTTGTTCCAATTGCATTTCTGAATCCTAATTGTTTTTCACTAAGATCTTGCTCGATCTTCCTTAATATTATCTGATGTAATATCTTCATGAATATCTTAAGAGTGTGACTCATTAGGCTGATGGTAATTGCATTCATCGATTTCTTCGGTAGTAGGATGAATGTTGAATTCAGTCATTCTCTAGGTATGATTTTTCTATTAATTTCGTAATTTCTGATGGAGTTTCTTCAGATCTATCAGTATGCCTATGTGCTCTTCTTCTATTAATTTCGTAATATCTGATGGAGTTTCTTCTTGTTGTCTGGGATTATCCTACTGTTTTTATCTAGTAGAATCTTGCAATGGTTCGATCTTTAATATCCGCTAGTTCTTTTGTGTTGTTGTTTAAATTGAAGTCATCACGTTTTGTTTGTAGTTCTTATATTTCTACACATTTTCCTTTGTGTTAATGTGCTTCTGTGTGTTTTGATATGCGCTGTTATTTCTGTTCTTATGCGTTCTTCTTTTTCCATTAATTGTAGTATTTCTTGAATCGTCCACGCTTTCTTCTTCCTGGTATCGTTGACTGTATTCCATGGATCTCTATCCGGAACCATTATTGTAGTTTCGATTACCTCCCATTCTGTATCGGTGTCACTATTTGGATTAAGGAAAACTCTTCCTACTTCTTCGTTTATTTTTTTCTGTCATTTGTTGCTTTGTTATTGAATTCTCAAGTTCTGATATTTAAAGCTCATTTCTTTATTACAAATTATAAATGCATATGCTTGTACTTTTAAGCCTACTTATTTCCTCCGAAGCTATTTGGTCAGCTTTGGAAAATATCCATTCACATGGATGGCACAGAAGTTCCAGAAGAAGCAGTGGATTTTCATGTTGCTGATCAACTGCTCATTTATATATTTGTCTATACCACTGGCTGCTCCAAGGCTTGTCAAAGCTTTAGATTTAATCAACTCATCCTGAGAGAACTCCTTTTATTTTTAGTTTTCTCATTATTTTAATGGATTTTCGGATTCACCCGGCTGAGTTGAAGAGTTTTCTTGTTGGGGAATGGTAGAGACATTTTTTTTTCATATTTTCTAAGGCTAAGTTATTTACAATTGAAAATCCACATTTTTTAAAACGTGGCTCTAGTAGGGTTGCCTAGGGAAAGCAACTCATTCCCTTCAATGTCTTTAAATCGTTCTTTAATTTGATTTAAAAATAGTTTGGTAATGGCGTATACAGTTCGATACAGACATGGCGACCGCGCTAATTTTTTGACGTTTAGGGGTCGAAAATCCGTTATTATTGAAAATACAGCTAACCTGGGATCCGGATCACTGAACCGGATCTCTTAGCTGACCCAGATTCGTTGATTCGGATCTTTAAAAAGACACA
Organism: Pissodes strobi; assembly: GCA_016904865.1. NCBI lineage: Eukaryota > Metazoa > Arthropoda > Insecta > Coleoptera > Curculionidae > Pissodes > Pissodes strobi. The sequence continues at coordinate 55,165 of MU183546.1, forward strand.
TTTTTTCCACACCGGCCTGAGGCTAACATATGAGGATCTAGCCCAATTTACCTTAATCCAAAAGTTGGTAGTTTCCGAAATACAGGGTGTTAAAATTATTATTTTTGAAACTTTATGGTAAATATTTATCTTAATAATAGACACTTAGGGGTTTTTTAGAATAGTGTCACTTAGGGAGTCGTCTCGACAATACTGAACCAGACCTTCGAATAAGGCATCACTAAAGAAATTTAATTACTTTTATAAAAATTACCAAAATTGACGAACACTAAGCTGTGGGCAAAACCGGGTTATTTGGTTATTCTATTATTACTTTGTTATGATTTAAAAATATATGTAAATCCAAAACGGAAAATATTAATAAATATTATTCACTATAATTTGTTTTGCTCTTAACAGCTGTCCACTTGAAACGCGTCCGAAAAAGTTTTAGTCTAGTCCCTAATATACGTACTTCCAAATCAAAAAACAAAATTAATGCGGTTTTTAAAATATTAGAGTACATTTCATGGCCTATCGACTAAGCTACCTGGTGTTATAATATTATGCATTGGTAATAAATTTTATAAAATTTCATTTGTCTCGAAAATTTACAAGCATTTGTTTCCTTTTTTGTTTGTTACGTTGAAATGATTCTTAAAAGACAAATTCGAGGATTTTTTGATGTTTTCAATTTTGTCCGAAATATGAATTTGGTGCGGTGAGTTTGTTATGTTTTTGATAAAAAGCATTAATGAATCTTTTTTAGTTTTGGAGAAGAGTACATTAAAGATTTGACCAAAAATTTTTCATATGCCTTTCCGGTTAACAGTAGTTTATTTCAGCATCTAACTTAAATTCAGTTTAATAGTAATTCCTCATTTCTACTTTATATGCATGCTCATTCATCTTAAACTAAAAAATTAATTTTAAAAAATACGAAATTAAAAATTGTTTCACTTTAAAGTAAATCAGATGTGATATTACTGAATAGAGTCGATTAATTTTCTCTTTTTAAATCCTTAAAAATAAAGCACAATTTGAGGGTAAAACCCTACCAGGAAGAATAAGATCAACGCGTTCGTGGGTCTTTCACATGCATTTAGCTTTGACGGGTAATCAGTCGGAATTTCCAATTTACTAACAGATAGGCGCGATAATTATACTGGCAGATGATTAATCATAATTCCCAACATACATGACAATTGATTATTAATACGCAATATATAATATAAAAGTGTTGGCCATAATATTTGAAATGTTTTAATTAATTCAACAATCTATAAGATAAGGCATATTTCTTAAAAACCACACAAAGTGTATTACTTGTTTTATATTTAATTATTTATGTTATCCCACTCGATAGTGCATCTAAAATACTAAAAAGCTTTTTTATTTTATTGCTGGTTTCATAGTAAATTGTATTATTCGGAGAAGTTGGTGGCATTAGCCGCTGCCCAATTTTTGCAATTGCATGTTACAAGAATATTAGAAGAAATATTACGTGGGGAACTACCAAGAGGTATGTTGTCCAGACTGACCTTCATATATATATTGCACCAACTCAGAAGTCATTTATCGCAGCAAAAATATGAAAATGGCTTTGAAAATATCCACCCATTCATAATATTCTCCAGATTTGAAGTAACCGGCCTCAATTATATTAAGTTTAAAAAGCAACGAATAATTAATCAAAGCTGGAGACACCTGGATTACAATCAATCAATGATTGTTTTCAGTATTAGAGAACATTGCGCTAAATGCACTGAGTTGAAAGGCAATTAAGTCAGTTCATATTACTTCGCAGATATGTAGTCAGAACTTTAATGATATTTTCAAATAAAACATTGAAATATATTACAATATATACCATTGCGCCGAAAAGGACTAGAACAGTCTAATATACTATAATAGAAAGAATATATTTTTCTTAATCTCGTATTGCATAATCTGAGTGAGATCTTGTAATCGAGGTAAATTCTACAAAGTGAGGTGTTATAACGGCAAGGACGATAGCTTTTTCCAAATAAATTTTATATTCTTCTTATAGATTAGGAGCTACAGTTTTGTTGCCTAATTTTTTGTTGCGCAATGATACATTATTTGTGTAAATCCCCTAAGGAAACAAGACTAAAAGCCCCAAGGCATTAAAAACCAGACTAAAAATGGTTCATATGCCTTTAGAGTAAACAGCATAAGATAAGTCCAACGATTTCATGATCCTTTCATATGCAATTAGCTTTGACGGCTAATCAGTTGGAATTTCCAATTTACGAAGGAATTGATTATTAATAGGCAATATATAATATAGAAATGTTGGCCATAATATTTGAAATGTTTTAATTAATTGAACAATCTATAAGATAAGGCATATTTCCTCACAACAATATAAAATTTATTACTTATTTTATATTTAATTATTTCTACCATCTCACTCGATATTATTCGCAAAATGCTAAACAGTGTCCTTCTAGATTTTGTTAACAAAAGGAAAGCTCTTTATTGATGATTATTCGTAGAAGTTGGTGGCATTAGCCGCTGCCCAATTTTTGATAAAATATTAAGGGATACATAATCGTCATGAAGGTGAAAAAAGTACCATTTTAGGATTCAAGGTAAGATAATATCGCAACCATGCTATAAGAAAATTAGTGGAAATACTACGTGAAGAACTGTTCAAAGGTACGTTGTCCAAGTTGTCCTTCAGATATATTACACCAAAAAAAGTCGATAAAATTGGCTTTGGCGATTATATGGTTGCTCAATTCTATTAGATTTGAAAAGGACAGAGTGTTAATCAATACTGATGACACTTGGATTACAAACGATGAGAACATTGTGCTAAAAGCAATTAAGTTCAGTCAGATAATATTACTTCGCAGATATGTGGTCTTCTTCTGGACTAAGCCAGAGCTTTAGTTTTATTTTCAAACAAAGCATTGAAATATATTACAATATGTACCATTGCGCCGAAAAAACTAGAACAGCCTAATATACTCTAATTTCTTGGACTAATAGTATATATTTTGCTTTAGTCTCGTATTGCATAATCTGAAAAAGTGAGATCTTGTAATCGAGGTAAGTTCTGCAAAGCTAGGTGCTATAACAGCAATACATTTTATAATCTCCTTACAGATTAGGAGCTACAATTTTATTGTTTAATTTCTTTCGACGCAACGGTACATTGTGTAAATTCCCCAAACTCCATGGCTCCATTTTTTCTTTAGTATACATTTGAACTCTAACTGATCTATAATTTACTACTGAGAGTAGCGTTTTTGATAAACTCTCACAAAGTGTATATATATTTTTTTGCATTCTGCCAACTCTGCTTATACTTGCTCTGCATTCTGTCGCTATGACATTCTTTACTTGTTTTAGGTCTGCTGTCCTCCAGGTCCAATAATCATAGAACCTCCAAAAATATCTCAAACTAGAGATGAGCCTCCAGATGTCTCTAGTCATCGAAATCTCTATCTGCTGCCGAAAAACTGCGGCTACTTGAATTCGGACAATAGAATAATTAATGGAGAAAACGCAGCATTAGGTGAATTTCCCTGGATGGCACTCTTACGTTATAGCAGTAAGTGATTTATATTTTTTGATTTATGGAGTAGTTTAATAAAATTAAGTCTAGCTGATCGCATGGGGGTGTCAACAGAAAAGCATTCAGGTGTATTGATCGCATAGATAGTAGTTTAATAAAGTCTAGCTGGTCGCATGGGGGTCTCGGGAGAGAACCATTCTGGGGTATTGATGTCATGGACAGTGTTGCCAACGAGAAATTATCAAAACGCTCAAATTATGCTCACATACGCTAAAAATATCCTTTAGCTGGCTTCTTTAGGTTTTTGGAAAGATAGAGATGACAAATTGTATCAAAATGAATCGATGGCAATGACCTAAACCGACAACACCGAGGGTGTTGTTGCCCAAACTCGTCTTCTTCTTTTGAATTTTAAGTTACTGGAATTGAAAGTTAATACTTTTCTGTATAACATTTGACTTTGCACATTTAAGGAGATAATTACCAGATGGATTTGACAATTCCATTCTTAAAAATTCGAATTGTTTTTGCAGAATTGCAGAAGAGAAATGATTCATATTTTTATTTATAGAGTAGTTGTAGTATTTATAGTTGTAGTAGTAGTAGGTGTCGGGTGAGAACCATTCTGGGGTATTGATGGCATAGACGGAGAGATCAATAAATAGGAGAAAAGGCAGACAAGAATTTAATGGAAATGCTGCAGGACAAAAAGAACAGATTCATCTCTGCGTACGACGTAATAGTTCAGCGGAAAGTGGCACTGTACAGACTGATTGGTTACATTTTGCACATCCTTTAGTTGCAAAGATATTAAGGGTTGTAGGTTTGTTGAATTATTGTATCATGATATTTAGAAAAAGAATAAATATTAGAAATCGAATATGGCAATTATTTACAAAAGCTATGATTTTCAATACTTGTATATTATACGTCACTCCTATAAGTAATGTTTTCAATTTCAAATATGCATAGCTTATAAGTCTTCTCTTGAAAAAAGCAATAATACTGATCTAATCCTATATTTACATAATTGAAAGCCATTTTAATTATTGCCTATACATTATATTCGAAATCAGAAAAAATATCTGTCGGAGTGAATTATAATACTTAAACCATAATTTTTGTCAATATTTATTGTATAATCATTTGGTACGATTTCGACTAGCAATAGGCTAAAATATCTGCCAAGAATTACCTTAAATCACCATGACATTAAAAAAGTGTGGGAATTACTAGTAACCACTTAATGGAAGGTTTCTCACAAAATAATTTTCATATAGTGGTGTAGAAGGGCTTTTTACAGCTTTGAGTCTAAGACTAAGCTTGACATGACGGGACTTTTCCAACCATCCTCAATAAAGGGCCCTAGAGATTCTGATTCTCCGAGTCAAATTCTTCTGATGAAAGCATTGGAAAAGTAAGGGGACGTAGTGCATGGGAACTTTTAAAACATGAGAATAAAACATATCAAGGCTAGCCACTCCTCCCCTTCCAGGCCGGCTGAGGTTGAAAAGGCTATTCACACTCACTATGGAAAGGTCTGGAAAACTGGGCCGATGAATCGCGTATGGCTCGAGTGCAGTTATCCAGGTGTAGGAGTGTATTTAAAAATGATAGGAAGGTAGGTGAAGGTGAACTTCGCTCTAAGAAGGAGTACAACGATATTCAAATATAGGTACAAATACAACGGAAAAAGCCAATCAAGAAGGTGAATATATGCTTGGAGAGTCAGACGCTGCTTGAAATACTCTATTCTTACACAATGAGATAAGCTCTTATCTGTATAAGAGCTTATGTAAGTGTGGAGACTTTCTGGGGCATTTGACATTAATTAAGATAGCGGAACGAGAAGGGGGTTGGTGGAAACTGTGAGGTAGCAATGACAGACAGTCGAACTTTCCAGACTTGAAGCTAATGGCTTATGCAAGGAACCAGAATGATTCAAGGGAATCAGAAGAGAGCACACCAAGGCGACTTTCAACAAGTAAACATACCAATCCTTGTTTTGAAACTGGAGAGACTTCATCATAGACAGGTAAGCCAAGGACTTCATTGGAAGGCCAAATAATGACAAAACTGTCTAACTACTAACAAGGGATAAATACTCTTTGGATTACGTCAACTGACAACATATTTGCTCCTTCAGGGCGTTCACCTATAAAGAGTGTAGAGAAGAGGAAGAAAGTTCTCTTCATCATCTCACTAGGTGCGTGGCTTTGGTGAAACAGTCTCGTAAATATTTAGATCTTCATCAAGTGGACAGGAGCCAGCAACTGCTTCTACTGCGACAAAAGACGTAGCGACTCCCTATAGCATTTCACAGCAATTTTAAAAGTAATGTATGAAATGTCGCCGCATTTTTATAGACGTTATGCTGCTCTATTTGTTTTCTAAACAAAAATTAATAAATAAGCTAAACAAATACAGATTCTGCCTCAAGTTAAAAAAACCAAAAACAGTAAAAAAACTGATGTGCCAGCAACTCTTGAATAGAATAACAGGTTTTAGCAGCCGAAATAAGTCTACTCTGATATTTAAAAAGACGGATTTTTGGAGAGTCTTTGATGGAATCCCATCAAATGGTTACATTCATTCTTTGGTAAAACGTTGATCCATGGAAGTTAGGCAATAGGCCTAGATTCTTTTGGATTAAGACTACCTCTTATTCTTATTGCATATTTCTGAATTAAAGATATACGTGATGAGTTCTCGATAGGGATGCCGCAATAAACGACATGGAAATTTTAACGCATAAAGTAATGCATGCACGATATGAAAACTAACTACTAAAGTAATGCATAATGAATGTTCTGCCACTGGTAAACAGAATTTAAAATGACTCTAAGCATTGTTGATAACGTTGGACCCAACGTTTGTCAAGGCCTCTATTTTTTAAAAAGGAAGACCTCAATTCGAGAAGATACATCGCATTTCACATTGTACAATATCGGCAGGGGTTTTGTTACTTTCTGAAGCCAATCTGATCTTTTGTAACTCCCTTTTCTAGCCTCCACTGCAGTTTACGTCTTAGCATGGTTTGGCACGCCCTTAATCTATTTGAGGGCATCATATACGAACGCCTACTATGGACTTCCACTGGTGTTTGGTATATTCATGCAACAAAAGAAACTTACCTTTACAAATTATCTTAATAATATTACAACTCTATCTCTAGATTGCGAATAAAAGAATAGTTTCTAGAACTCTCTATCTCTACAATATTCAAAAGGCGATTCTGTCTTTATACCATAAAAAGTAGTTCCTTAATGCTTATTCCAATATTGATAATATAAAAGTATATTTAGTTTCTTTGTTTACAACTTATTTATAAATACTGCCTATGTAAATAATATTATCTTAATAGCAATTTATGTGGCTCAATTACACTTGTTGACCTGTAAAAAATTTGCCGACTTTATATAGCTAATTTTTCGACATTAATACTTTAAGTGGTGAGACCGAATTCATTCATTGTGTGCTGGGAAACTCGGGTTTAGGTAGGAAATAAGGTTGCAAACCAGTTCCTTGCAAGCACATGTGTGGAACTGGTTTGGATGAGAGACAGAGTCTGCCGAACTTCGCTTGAGTATTTATGTAATAAAATGTGCTGATCGTTGCAAGTTTAAAGTAGCTGCATTTTTATAATTTGACTAGAATGTTTACATAATATTTTCCAAGTTCAAGTTCAAACTTAGGACAGGGTGATCTTTATTTAGTAGTTTATAGTAGTTCACAACATAAACAAAAATATGAATTATAATGCCGGTTCGAGCTAGTATAGTCACAGCTTATACATAAGCTGTGGTATAGTGCCGAATATGGATACAATATGCCATAATAAACGTTAATAAATTTTAAACTCAACCTCAAAAAGAAGAAATTAATTTTGGTGTATTTTTTTTGCTAATGACTACAAAAGGACATTAATCGATTGCGTCATGACATCGTCACCATACGGGTTTCATTTTTTATGTAAGCAGATGATACGTCGATTAATTTCAGTTCTTCTCAAGGCTAAGCACCTTTTAAAGACTATTAACGACTGTTGCATTATTGTAAAAAATAAAGGTTTAACCCCAAACTTATGACAATTTTTTAAACATTTTGGACAACGTTTATTCATCATTTTTATGAATTTTGATTGGCATCTTTGTAACATACATTATTTTTTTCAGAAAATGGATCAATGAAATTTGGCTGCGGTGGCACAATCATAAACAAAAACTACATTCTTACTGCAGCTCATTGCATATCTGAATTATCTTCTTCTAAACTGTAAGTATAGATGCGAAATCAATATATCCAAACTTTTTTAACAGTTTTATGTCAAAAAAAAAATACTAATTTTATCCAAAAATGGCTGCGTATCTTCTATCGATTCCCAAAGAAAACTGCTAGTTGGGGCACCTTTAAACTCTTATCGAGTGTCTTCGCTGTCACACATTAGGTCATCTTATTACAGTAACAGATTAATTATTTTATTGCTTTCTAACAGTGTGTCGGTACGGGTAGGAGAACATAGCATCAAGAACAAAACAGACTGTGAAGCGGTGAACAGAACGATCAAATGCAATCCTCCTGTACAAGATCTGGTAATTGAAGAAATAATACCCCAGCCTCAGTATAGAAGGAACACCCTTCTACATGACATCGGCTTGATTCGAGTTTCAACTATGAATTTTATGGGTACGGATTTTATACTCTTAATATTTAAGGTTTTATTATGTATGACAATTGTGCTTCAAAAAGTATTAACAGCTGATGAGAGCTGACATTTTTCTCAACCTCAACATTTGCAAAACCTATTGCTAACACTACGAATTATGAGCATTATCTGGCCTATGACGTGATCAGCCAGATCATCGTCATTTTAAATTGAAGAGCCTGTTGCAACAAAGATTTTATAAAAAAAAAATCAGGAACCAATAAAATGTAAATATTCTTTTTATATGCTTTAACATTTATCAGTTATTAGAAGGGTGTTGTAGACGAATATGATGAGTTGTGTAATGTAAAAATTTGTTTTGAAAATCATAATTTGGATCATGTAGATGAAAATACCCCCTTTTACATCCAAAAGGCAATAAAAGTGAGGGAATAAAAATCGATTTTTGAAATGATCATATTTTTTGGTATCATATTTTTTGATATCATATTCATGGCCCCCCATTCAACCTCTAAGTGAAAGTAACTTTCCCCTAAGAACTTAAATGGAAAGGAATATCATTCTAAAGGGCATTCAATTACCATTTCAATGCGCCCGCTACCTCATTTTTTAATTTTGGATTTTGGAACAGTTCTCGAGAAATTAAGGTTTAAAATTTATTTACCAATTATGTCAATTTATCAGGTGTTGAAATTGACCACCACCGGTCTCCATACAGTAGTAGAGGCATTGTTTAAAGTGCTCTCTAATATTATTGAGTATATCTGGAGTTATAAGATTACATTCGTGTATAATACATCTTTAAGTGATTCAGGTTGTGTCGCATAAATTTTGGTCCACCGGAGGCAAATTTGGAGAAAATGCAGGCCATTCAGTAGGTACTTTGCCGGTAATCCATGATTCTGGAAAGATTAGATCTGAAAACTATCTTACAGGTGCCTCGTAGCGTGGAGGAGCTTCATCTTGTTAGTGAAAAATTATGTCTTCGGCACTATGGTGGTTATCTTACTCACTTATTTGTTTTAAAGCCGGGTTAATGTCATTTTCCAACAAATCCAAATAGATGTTTCTATTTAGAGTTTCATGTAAAAATAATGGGCCAAACATTTAGTTTTTCGGGACGTTATGTGCGAACTTCAAGAAAAAGTCTTAGATTGCTTAGAAATCTATAACGACAGTTATGACGGTTATAACTGACCATTTAGGAAGAAGGAACACATGTTATAATGATAATCTTGACTATTAATAATTTGTTCACTAATGGTTTCACAAAATGTTAAACGTCGATTAGTTCCTGGACTAATCCAGGGTGAAATTTATGTGATTTCAATATTCTTTGGATGGTTGTATGCCAAATACCTGAAATATCTGATAATCATTTAGCAATTAAAGTAGGTTCCATCATGATGTGCCCTAGAACAACTGTTTGAACTGCTTCGGTTCTTATTGGATTTTGAACAACCCATTTTTTGTTTTCCACAAATCCAGTTTCTCCAAATTTGGTAACTAGGCAGCGCACAAAAGTATAGGATACGTGTTTGTCAAAATTCATTTGAAGCACCTCTAGCACACTCATTGTTTCGAAAAAAAGAGAGTAATAATTTTAGCTTTTTCTTGAATGCATTCACAAACAGTTCATCGGACGAAAAAAGGCTTACTTGAAATTGATAGGGCTTTAATTTTGAAAAATGGTGGCATATCATTTATTTCGTTGACAAAACATGAGAACTTGCTAACACAGACGCTGATGATCAAAGAAGGAAAAATATTTCTACGTATAAAAGTGTATTTTAATGCTATAATAGCACGTACGGCCCAACGAAATGATTTTTTTCTTGGCACCAGGAAAGTACCAATTGATTTTGGATTATTTCGATGTACTGGTTCCAAAATATCATCTCTAGTTTTTGAGATATAGGCTAATTAATTTTATTAAATGTAAAGTAAAGCCTGTGTGCATGGACGAAACGTACTAAATGAAGCACTTTTTATATTCCATGAAATTTTGCATGAAAATTCAAAAAATGTTTCATTTAGTGATTAAAGTTTGGAATATCAATGGTTGGGAGAGAACCGAGAAACCATCACGATGACTGTTGGTAAATATCAAAAGCAGCAATCGGAACAACAGACACAATATATGGCATTCTAAAGAAATGTCCACTCTATTATTCGGAAGTCTGCCGAGACTCCCGGAAGACTATACAGAATCATCAACGGCTGTTGGAGATCAATGTATGCAATAAGAGAACTATAGTGATTTTGAAGCAGATCCAGCAAGTCCTCAACGTTTCAGTCAGCAAAAACTGAATGACCCCATTAGAGACCTAAACCTCTCCTAAGGGGTCTTCTGAATTATTTGGCTCCAGGTTAAATGAAAGAATCCCCTTTATTCAGGTACTTACATTACATTTCGTCGTAAAGAAAGGTATTCTTACGATATATGAAGACTCTTATCAGGAAAGAGTTTGCTGCTAATAAATACACGAAACGAATGTCCACTTTTTATTGACAGTTCAAAATGTAGTTTGAAGCGTGCTCTTTTGTACAACGGTGACAAATTTGTCTCAATACCTACTGGTGATTCTATCAGCATAAAAGGGGAAAATGAGACAATATCATTGATCTTGAAAAAAATTAACAATTTAAAAGAACATCAGTGGTGATTTGTGCCGTTTTGAAAATGGTAAACTTCATCTTTGGACATAAAACAAAAACTCTTGTTTTTACGTTTTGGAGCAGCAAAGCAAAATATCTTCAATGTGTCCAGAAATTGGCCTTTACAAAATCTCGCGATGCAAGAAAAACAAAAAGTAATAAAGCAACTTTGGTTGCGAGACAAAAAATCATATTTCCACTCTTGTGTATCACGTTGGGACTTATGAAGCAATTCAAGCAATAATTGGTGAAGGCTTTAAATCCAGATGTTTTTTGTTACTTAACACGTACATTATCTGGAACTGCTATGGAAAAACTGAAAGCTGGAATATGTTATGGTCCTCAGATAAACAGCTTATTAAAGATCCATAATATACCGCCTCAATGAACGAGATGGAACTAACGCTTGGTGCAAGACTTGGTGTTTATTTGTTCAAGAAATACACATTTTTCGTGAAAATTATATGGCAGAAAATTACGTAGAATTAGTGGAAAACATGTTGTAAAGCATGTTTTCCACCATTTAATATTCTCGACTGTAGCATAAGCATAGAATTTTGCTACCTCCACAACCAGTTAGATCGCGAAAGATTTCATCAGGACATGGAAGACCGATGTCAAAAGGGATGGGATAGTCACGTGATGGACGAGTACTTTTGGAGTATTCAGTGAGACTCTCCTGCTAAACTAGTAGCGATAATATCAGTAGACCAATAAACAGTCCTCCATAATACCTAAATAATAAAATAACCAGTGAGATAAATATGTACAGGGTGTCCCAAATTCGAGCCTCATCATTGGGATCTCGGAAACTAGAAGAGATACGAGATCGGTTAAATGGAGGCAAAGTTGCGCAATTTGATGCTGATCAAAATGCCACCTTGAAAATTAAAAAATTCCGAATACTTCCGAAGATATTTAGAAAAACCCGAATATTCGCGATTTCATTTTTATTTTTTTATGACTCTATTTGAATAGATATAACAAATTTCATATTCTCATTGCTACTTTTTCTGTTCTACAAGATGGTGTTATCAGATTTTCAAACCGACGTTTCGTCTTTGAGCTGCCATAATCAACTTTGTTTTTTTAAATACGGCCCTGGATTTTTTTACTACGGACTTTAAGATCTAATGTCCCAAAACCAATGATGTATCGCACTTATTTCTTCTTATGGAAAATGCCATTAATATGAATTTTTCGAATAAGTGCGATACATCATTGGCTTTGGGACTTTAGATGCACTTAAAATCCGTAGTAAAAAAATCCAGGGCCGTATTTAAAAAAACAAAGTTGATGATGGTAGCTCAAAGACGAAACGTCGGTTTGAAAATCTGATAACACCATCTTGTATAACAGAAAAAGTAGCAATGAGAATGTGAAATTTATTTTGTTATATCTATTCAAATAGAGTCATAAAAAAATAAAAATGAAATCGGGAATCTTCGGGTTTTTTCCAAAAATCTTCGTAAGTATTCGGAATTTTTAAACTTTTAAGATGGCATTTTGTTCAGCATCAAATTGCACAACTTTGCCTCCATTTAACCGACCTCGTATCTCTTCTAGTTTCCGAGATCCCAATGATGAGGCTCGAATTTGGGACACCCTGTACATATACATCCCTTAAATATCTATAGACAAACGAATTGAGCTCAAGTCGAGTCCGATATCAAGGCGACAAATTAAATTAGTAATCATGTGAAATAAATTACTGCCATGAGCTTTACAACCAAATACATTAAAAATCAACAGAATCAGCTATTCGGACACTAGCCAAATGAATTCTCTAACTAACTATAGATAAAATTAAGTAT
>MU183546.1:87828-100112 GCA_016904865.1 Pissodes strobi
AACAGTCAAAGTGCTATTCCGTATCATTTAATTCAACTCCAGACGAAAATCATGTTGATCAGCTTACTTTGATCTTTAGATATTTAGAAGAATACATTCCTACTGAAAGATTTTTAACATTCATGCCCAAACAGGGCCCCAAAGCTAAATATATGCTTTAGTTCGTAAGCAAGTTATTGGAGAGTAATTAAACAGACATTAAATCTGCCGTGGTCAATCTCGATACCGTTTCTTCAATGAGCGGAAAGTATAATGGTTCAAGCGTTAGTACCGGCGGACGCACGGTGGAAAATAAATTAGCAGTGTTATATAGGTTTGTTGCGCTGAGCATTAACTCAATCTTGCAGGCTGCTGCCGAGTGCAGTCTGGGTACTAGTTTTTTCCCTTTTGGAAGATATTTATGTATATTTTACGCCCTCAACTAACAGATATAAAGTTTTAACCGATTGCTTGAAAAAGCCGACTTTGACAAACCCATTCCCGCGACAAAACTTAGAGTAACAACACATTGTTCATGAAGATCAGATGGTAGAGAAGCCCTTTGGTGAGGCTTTAGAGAAATCGAAAATGCACTCTTTGAAATGTCACAGGACAAAGAAAGTTCAAGAAAATCACGTATTTCTGCTCTAAATTTGGATGACAAAATGTCAAATTTGGACATGGGGCTATTCTCAATATTTTGGGAATATGTCTTGGGCCAAATAAACAAAACTAATGAATTCTGTATAACTCTAGATTGTAGATTGGACGTAAAAACAGCCGCCTCTGTACTAGCGCCGCTAACAAGCTTTATAAGAACAAGACGGTATTGGGATAGCTTTGAAGAAAGTGAGGTAAGAGCTGCTGAACTAGCTGATGCTGGTTGCACAGGGTATGAGAATGAACCACAGCGAAATCACAAAATAAACGTACGTTTGTCACGTCTAGATGCGCCTTGACTGTGTCCAAGCGTCAGAAGTTGAGCTAACCCCATCAGAAAAAATTCCTTCCTATTGGTCGGTATAAACAATTAATTCTTAAATCATTTATCACCACAAAGGAGGAGGTGGTAATTAACTTTATAATTAACCACTTTAATTAGTGGACTGCATCAAAATAGGTGTGTGGGGTTTGTATTCATAGGGTGTGAAATGAAATATGTATTTTAGGTATTACGTACTTTAATAATGCAAGATTTAATTTGCATTAATTAATATGATCAATGTATAAAATAATTTTTCTAACTACTTTCATCCTGCATTTATCCTTTCACACATAAAACTAAATACTGTACATTAGGTTAACTACTAGTAAATATCTAATATCTAACAAAATTCTTGATTATTTGGATTTAACTCGAACTTCTTAATCAAACTTTATTTTATTTCAACTAACAGTTTTCTTCGTTCAAACTAAATACCTTGTTACTTTTCTTTTTCTATAATTCTTTCAACTTAACTTCACTAGAAATATAAGACTTCGAAACTTGATTCGAATCTTGAGTACAGGAATAAATCTGTCTAACTACAATTTTCCAACTGCCATTTTACCTTCTTCTGTCTTCAACAGGAGAGACGCTACGAGTTGTATGCCTCGAGAAAATGAGTTAAAACGCTCAGAGTCCTTAATTCAGTGATGAAAAAAGGGAACACAGAGTACACCAGATATTTTCTAAATATCTGTGCAAGCAAATGAGAAACTGAATTAATATATTGGCGTCAAACAGAGCTACGACTGGGTAGATGTTCTTGGCGCCAAACTCAAGCAGATCGATGACTGGACCGATACTTCACAGTTTAGTGTTTGTAAGGCACTTATTACTTCTTCGACTAACTAAACATAAATTTTGAGAAAGGTAACTAAATATCTTGGCGTCAAACAGGGCAGCGGCAGAGGTTAATGTTTTTGGCGCCAAAGTCAGCAGAGGATGACTGGACCCTTGTTTTACGTGTGAGTGTTTGTCAGGCACTAAAAGTCTAATTTTTCCTACTAGCGAGGCAGGAAGAACAGAGCTGCAATTGCGCGGACGCGGATGCATTTGAGAGAGTAGAAACATGTTCTTTCTTTATTTGACATATTATTGTTTACACAGCGTTGCCAGAGCCAAAGATATATTAAATTTAAACATTTAAAATCGTTTTCCTTGACGGAGAGTGACAACTTGCTTTACAGCGATTGTTTCATACAATGGAATTCTACCGACAATCCAGTTTCGAACTAAGGAGTAACTGAAATACAATGCTTTAAATGCACAAATTGCTGTTTACCTGGGGTGAAATAAATTTATTCGGGTTTTAATTATGACTCAATCATACTACGGACATACAGGGTGTTATCACCAAGCTATAGGGTGAAAAACGATAAGTTAATACACATGTTGGGATGTTTCCCCAACACCTATCATAGACCAATATGACTCATCAATGCAGAAGAGAATTTAGGCGTGCAAACTAATCGATGCCCGTTTTGGATCACTCAAAAAAGTTGAATACACTTAGCAATGAAGAGATAATTGCAGCTGAATCAGTTCAATCTTTTCTACAATGAGTTTAAAAAAATAACGACGAAAATGAAAAAGTCAGGGCAGGTAAATGTTTAAATTCAATATTGGGGTTGCTTTTAGAATATACCTGTCACATATGATCACACACAGTAGTGGAGAAAGGTCATTTTACAAATGAAGTTGTTCAAAGGTAGGCTTCGAACCTTCATGTAAGAAAACAAGTTCATTGCTTTAGCTTTACTCAGCGGCGTAACTAGGTTGATTTGCGCCCATGTTTCATTCCCCATATAAAAAATACACAAAAATTTTGAACTTAAATCTGAAACATTTTATTTGGGAATATTATCTGTAAAATAATCAAAACAACATATCTAACAAACAAATCTAAACACACTAATACTAAAGCATTTGGACAATTAAAATGTCGTAGTCTAAAGATTTATTGCAATTTCGTACTCGATACTTAAAATTGCAAGATTGTTTAACCTAGCCAACAATTTTTATGTTTTAAAAATGCGGTTTGCCATAATCCTATCAATTTTTGTAAAAAAACACACACACTTTGATTTCTTTTCAAAATTATAGTTTTTGATACATTTCTATTATTCCACTAAAATTAAAGGGTTTGCCTAATAAACATAGAAAAGTTTCTTCAAATTTTATGTTTTAAAATTCAAAATCCCCATAAAAGAAGCCCGGGCTATTTGCTTTGCTTTGCGCCTAGAAGGTAACAAACTTCGTAACAACCCTTCTCCCTCAACGTTCACTGATATTTTAAAATATATATACAACTGCACTGGTCCTAACAAAGAACAAAACCTTTATTTTCTGACTAATAATCAATACGAATCAAGAAAAACAATACGGTGCTATGAATCACACCACTACTTGAGTACAGAAGTACTTGGATCATGGAACGCACCAATGCAATGGAGAGCGAGGCAGCGCGCGATATGACGTCGCAAATATTCGAGAGTGTTTGGACATCAATGTTTTTAATATTTAATAGAAATATTCTTGTTGTCTTTCGCACACGCCTCGCGGGACTCCCTGTCATTGGTGTCCGAGGCTGGTACCCCGTTGCCCCCCCCCCCCCCTCTCCTTAGTTACGCCACTACTTTACTCATTATTGAAAGTGCCATTTTAAATCAAGAAAGTTAAGAAGATATTATAAGTAGTTTCCTTAAGACGAAGTGTAGGCGTAAAGTAATTAGCAATTAAGATTATGTGAAACTATCGTTTTAATTAAAGTTCTATATTGAAAATCATTAAATGACGTTCAGTTCTTTTCACTTTTCTCATGAATTCATCAAATTCTAAATGCTGTATAGGTGCGTCATACGTAAAATTTCTATAATTTAATATTATACTTTAGGTTTTCATAGGGATAATAATTGCTGAAAATGCGGATATTGTAGGTTAATTTAGAGAAATATATTTTTTCTCCGATTGACAGCAAATATTAATTTTGCAGACCCATATCAATCAGCAAAGTATTACTTTTTCTGTCCAGGCAGCAAAGTAAGTACTTTGCTGCCTAGGCAGCAAAGTGATTAGTCTCCATGGGAATAAAACGTCTGACATAAGTTGTCAAACTATAATTATTATGGACATATACATTTCCATAGCAACCAACCGTTCCAACAATTGCGATTTCTATCAAATTTTGTCTTAATTTATAACTACAGGAAAAATAAAAAGATTGTGGGAATTGTAATAATTTGCAAATATACAATATACATATATCATTATAAACAATCGGAGAAAAAATTATATGTTCAACTCGGCAGCAAAGTAGATTGACTGCCTTAGCTGAATTCCTAGCCTCGCTACGCTCGGCTATGAACTATCAGCCGCGGCAGTCAATCTACTACTTTGCTGCCTAGTAAAACAAATAACTATTCCATGATAGGTTCCGCGCTATAGATTTAGACTAGGGATCCACAGATCCTAAATACGGCGTTGTACTAACTTTTCTTTTGCTTCTCTACTTTTATTACTATAAACAAGAGAAATATATTTTAAATTTAAAACTAAACATATTTAACATCAGATATAGGGTTGTGATAGACCCGTTTAAAATATCTATCTAATCGCGGCTAAGGTACTTGCCCTTGTGAGTAATATAAATGGTTAATTCGCTTTGGTTGAAAGACAACTGAGGAATATATAATATGAGCCGCGAACCAGTTATGCAGAAATTTTGAAATTGCTTTGTTTTCTCTTTCAATTTGATGCAATAACAAATATTTAGTTAAATTAGCAGATTTCGTAAAAATAACTTTGGCTTTGTCAATGTATATTTGACTATTATTTGCCTTTCACGTAAGATTACGATGATATTTTATTGCTGTTTTTATTTATGTTGGTTATGAATAAACATTTACATATATTTAGAATATTTGCTTTAATCAATTTATATAAAAAGGCTGTTTTCTAGTTTTTGCTTCGGGGCCCCGACTGGGTGAAATACGACCCTGGCTGAGTAATTATATATAACTGTAATTGTTATTTTCTACCTACCCTTTATATATTTAGGTGACTTAAAAGCTTAATTTTAATTAGAACCAAACTTGTAAATGACCTAATTACTATCGGCTAGAAAACGTCAGTTATTGATATCCCAAACAAAATAGTTTGGTAATCCAGTGTTTGTTTTGGACCTTAGCCAGTATATTCTTAACTTATAAAACGCAATGTTACTATTGCTATTCGCTAAAATATCTCACATGGCATACGAAGAAAGAAACGCATCTGTTAGAATAACCTGTACTCGGCTATTCGTGGTATTCATATTTAATTAAAATGATAAACATATTCTTGACATCATGTCACGCTTGCTAACCTATGACGTCCTTAAACTGAATAATTACAAAAATAAAAAAGCCAAATTAAGTAGTCGGAACACGATACTGGGATTGTTTCGCATAATGTTCCTATGATTTATGAGCGTTCTATTCTTTTGCAGGTACCTAACCAGCTCCGTTTGTTACGTGATTACTCAGGGCGTAATGATGCCGTTACTGGCCTGTGTTCCATAGAATCTTCGGGTCCCATATCCATTAAAAAACAAGCTACCTATTTACGTTTATTTAAAAAAAACTGAAACACATCTAGCAAAAACTATGTGCAACATGCAACATAACATAAATTAAGTAAAGTATCAATAAAATGAAAGCACTGATCTAATTAAATTTTCTTTTCCTGGCTTTAATATTTGCAAAAGTCGATACTATGGCATATACGTCTATTTTCCGCGCAATTTGGTTCTCAATTGTCAGAATTGGCAATCCCGAC
Organism: Pissodes strobi; assembly: GCA_016904865.1. Taxonomy (NCBI): domain Eukaryota; kingdom Metazoa; phylum Arthropoda; class Insecta; order Coleoptera; family Curculionidae; genus Pissodes; species Pissodes strobi. The sequence continues at coordinate 93,608 of MU183546.1, forward strand.
CGACAGGATTTCCTGTCCCAAGTTGTTTCTAAGAAAAATCTTTATCAATTTCAACTTGGAAAGTGACCGTTCGGCTGTTGGTACAAATACCGGGATACTCAAGAAAATGTAGCAAGCCGTTAAAATTTGACTGAGACTACTACAGGAACTGAAATTTTCAGTTCAAATAAATTCCATTAGGTGTTTTATTGATTTGATCCTACCTATATCACCTTTAAAACAATTTATAAAATAAACAAATTGTGTCGAAATTGTATCGGAAATATCATCGGAATATTTGAGGTACAATTCCTGACCCATCCGATACAATTCATCATCAGAAACCGAATCATTATCTAAAACATCCGCAGATAATCCACGAAAAGTTTTGTAAATTTCACTTATCCCCGACATTCTATTTTTAGTTGAGATATTTTACCTAATATTTAATGTTGTACAAACAACTTTTATTTTGAACCAGTCTTCGTTAGATTCAATTTGAAAATGATTTTTCTTTTCATCCAAAAATCGTTTGTGCCTAGTTATCCGCTTTTTTAAGACTCCGTCTTTACCCCTCATTCCGCAGCCAAACTATTTGGCTCAGTTATCAATAAATCAAAATTATTCCTAAGTGTTTTGAAATTTTCGAACGCAGTATTAAACATTTTTGATGAGCTGTTTATTTTGCAGTAGTTTAAAAAGAGCATCAGCAAATTTTAAAACTTTTGATTGCAGAACGTTTAAAAAGACAGTTTTAAATAAGTCAAGTTTTTTTAAAGAATAAGCTTCGTCAACTTCAATTTTATTATTAGAGGTCAATATAATTTGTGATAAAACTAATACACATATCTAAATCTAAGGGCGTCTAATGTTTAAATCAGTGGCGTAACAATATGACTTGGGGCCCCAGGGCAAAGATATTAATGGGCTCCCCGTTCTATCTGTCTATCTATTTAGCCTTCTTCGGTCCATCTTTGGACATAGGCCTCCCACCGTCTTTTCCACTCTTCCCTGTTTGTGGCCATGTTCATCCATCTAGCTCCAGAGTGCTTCTTCAGGTCATCCGCCCATCTCATTTGGGGTCTTCCTCTGCTTCCTTTATTTTACCAGGGTCTGCAGCTTACAATACATTTGTTCCATCGTTCGTCTTTTTGTCTGATATTGTGACCGGCGAATTTCCATTTTAATTTTGCTGTCTCTTTTCTAACATCTCTTATTTTCGTTTTATTTCTTATCCACTCGTTTCTCTTTGTATCTATCAGTTTTACATGTAACATTTGTCTTTCCATTCATATTTGTGCTTTTGCTACTTTATCCATGTTTTTCTGTGTTATTGTCCATGTTTGGAATTCATACGTGAAGAGTACACATTGATTATATACTTTGGTTTTGAGGTATTGTGGATATTTTTTATTTTTTAAGATGTAGCTCAATTTGCCGTATGCTGCCCAACCCAATCTAACTCGTCTCTTGATTTCTGCTGTTTGGTTTTCTTTGTTGAGTTTAATAATTTGTCCCAGATATATGTATTCATCGACTTGTTCTATTTTTTTTTGCTCTATTCTGATTATGATGTCTTCATCAGTGTTCGTCATGGTTTTAGTTTTGGCGTAGTTCATATTAAGACCTATATTTTTAGCTGCTGTGTCCATTTCTTCCAGCATTTCCCTCAGTGCTTCTTTTTTATCTGTTATCAAGGCGATATCATCCGCGTATCTTAGGTTGTTCAGGTGTTGTCCTCATATTTTTATACCTTCTTCTTCCCAGTCTAATTTTTTAAAAACACCCTCTAGGGCCTGGATAAAAAGTTTAGGTGATATTGTGTCGCCCTGTCTGACACCTTTTCTTATGTGTATTGGTCTCGTTCCCTCATGGATTTTAATTGTTATTGTTGCTTCGCTGTATATACTGGTTATTAGGTCTGCGTATCTGTAGTCTATTCTGCTATTAATTAGCGAGCTTTTCACTGCCCAGTGTTCAACACTATCAAAAGCCTTTTCGAAGTCGATAAACGCAATATATAGTGGGGTGTGATATTCTTTGACTTTTTCTATTAGGATTTTCATTGTCACGTGCTGAAACCCTTTCTGAAGCCGGCCTGTACTTTCGATTGGTATCCGTCGAATTTTGTTTTTAGCCTAGTGGTTAGTATTTTTGTGAGGAGCTTATAAACTACATTAAGGAGTGTTATAGGTCGATAGTTTTTTTAGGTCTGTTCTATCACCTTTCTTATGTAGGATGATGGTTATGGATCCATTCCAGTTGTTTGGGATTCTTTTATCTTTTAGTATTTTATTTGTTTTATGATTTCATCCGGTGGTTCCCTTTTTGTTCACTATAGTTCTGTATAAAATACTAGCTGTGTGTTGAATGAGTTTCTTTGTCTCTGCTCTCATGCAATTTTCCTTTTTTTTTCCTTTTGTGCGATTTCTTTCCCTGCTTTAATCATGATTTTTGTTAGGGTATCGTTTATTTCATCTACATTTCCATTATCGCTGTTCAGGTTTTGTGTTAGTTGTTCTTTTAGTCTCTCTTTATCTATCTTATTTTGTGCGGCTCCCCGTTAATAAATGTAAATTTTAAGTTTCACGTATTTTATATGTAAACTGAAGTGTGACCTAAAGTTGGGTTCAATTCCAATTAAACTCGATCGTAATTAAAATACCAACCAATATTGACATATTTCATTGTAAAAGATAAATAATTATTTTTTATTACGCATGCATCATAATCAACGATTATCGCACGCTGCAGCGTGCTTAAAATAATGTTTATGATGCACCTACTTTTTGAAAGTAGTTAATAGAAACATTTGATTATGTCAAATGTGACAGATTAATATATTCGTCAATATATCCCTTAAGTTTAATATTTAAAACATTTTTGAGATTATGATGCATTCGTAATAAAAAATAGCGTATGATATACGTGTATAAGAGGCCTTTAAAGCCCTTGCGACTTACAAAACACTCCGCTGCGCGTCGTGTTTTGAAATATGTCGCGCGTGCTCTAAAGGCCCTCTTATACACTTATGTCATAATATACTATTATCGTTAATTAACTTGTAAGATTGTGCTTTGCTTACATCGTTGTCATTTCTTTTCAATCTTTCACTGCAATTAAAGACATTCCCAACCGTTCGGAAGGAACCACGAATGACTCCGGTTAATGTTAATGAAATATCTAATTACAGAACGGTGCCTATATTGCCAGCTTTTGGAAAGGTATTTGAGATGTCCTTGTACGAAAATATAGTTATATATAAAGTTACAGATATAATTTCTTCAAATGAACATGGGTTCTTCAATGGCCGGAGTATCTTCCTATTATTTATCAATGATATAGGTCATGGCGTATCAAGCAACCTGCTTATGTTTGCCGATGATTTGAAGCTGTTCAGGGTTATTAATATCTGACTGTGCAACATTGCAGGAATACTCGATTGCAATTCAATACTGGTATGAAATAAATAATTTACCTAAATAGTTCGAAATACTTTGCTATGACTTATTCCAATAAGCTAGTTTGTATTAATTTTCCGTATAATATGAGGCTTACATTAATTGAACACTGTAATACCTTCCAGGACTTAGGTGTGATATTTGATACTAAACTTTCCGTTGGACATCATAGTAATCAGATCTGTAAAAAGGCTTTGAAGATGTTGGGTTTTATTACTAGAAATTCCGATGGTTTCAACAGTATTAATAGATTAAAAACACTATATTATTCCTTCGTTCGATCTGGAGTACTGTACTCTCATTTTGCATCCAATGTGTAATAAGTCTATTGAAATGCTTAAGAATATACAGCGAAATTCTTAAAATGTCTGGCATTCAAGCAGAATGGAGTTTTTCCATCTAGAGGTGTGGCCCACCATGAACTTCTAGCCCAATATCCTCTCTGATTAACCGATTAAATTATCTGGCTACACAGTTTCTCTTCAAATTATGCAATTCTCTCATTGACATCACCAATTTTTCAATAATTACCGACACCATCAAGTAATTTCTGAATTAAAACCCGTCTATATTTGGCCATGAGTGTTTATAGCAAGTCTTGTAGTGACATTGATATTAACCATTTGTCTCTGTACTAATTCATAAGTTGAGTAAAGAGTAAACTTCTGCATACTGCACTGTGATGGTTTTCTTTTCATGTTTTGAATTTGTTTTCTTTTTGTTTTTATATTAAATTTGTTGCATTACATGTAATGAGTTTTTAAACTTAATTGTAAGTAAATATTGTCTTATCAATGGATGTTAATCTGTTATACAATACAGATTATTATTTATCATGATTTAGCCTTTCGGCATTTGCACTCTCTCTAAAGGGAACATGCACTTATCCCAGATATCCCGGGTATCAAAAGGATTAAGCTCTGAGGGAACCCTTTACATGCTATCGGGTCTTTGGTGGCATCTACGGAATTCCTACAAATTTTCGGACGGTACGGGCTGTTGCGAGAAGTACTGCTTTCTACATCAATTTGAAGAGATGTTCGCTCAATCCGAGTTAATTGATGTTTATTAACAGGTTGTTTGGAATGAGTCCTGTTGATGACACAATGATTGGCACCGTTCTTACCCTCTCCATTCCCCATTGTTGCCGGATTTTTTCTTGTAAATCTTGATATTTGGCGATCTTTTCGGCGTGCATGACCTGCAAATTGTTGTTGGGTATGGCGATGTCGATCAGCGTGCCTTCCTTGGCTCGCTTATCTACTAGGATGATGTTCGGCCTATTGTGGGTCGCCGTCTGGTTAGTGCGGTCCCAGTAGATCTTATGATTGTTACCTTCTAAAACAGATTCGGGAGTTCATTTATAGTAACTTACCTTTTCCGATTGCAGCAGCAACAGCTTGTCTGCTAGTTCCTGATGGATTATCTTCGCAACTGCCTGACTTTATATTCTGTTGCTGCGAACGTTTGTTATCCTCCTGTAATATGTTGAATGATCTCAGTGGTATGACAGCGATATTGACATCGATCATTCGCCACCGAAACATCTCCCCTTATGTACTTAAGATAATTTCTGGTGGGAATCTCGGTTTCGGGGAACATTTGTCCTGAAACTAACCAATAGTTTAACGCTATGTTGTCGACGTGATCCTGAGTAGCCTTATTCAAGGTCGGTATGATGGCGGTCTTGAACCTGGTGTTCTTTTAAAAGCAGTAGTGTAGAGTCATCTACGTAACAAACTGCCCTATGAACTTCTGAGGAATTCGTTTTCCTGTGAAAATAATTGCGCAAATTATTTATTTGCCGATCCAATTGTTTACGTAGATCCGCTAGACCTCTTCGACCTAGATGTCTTGGCAAGGCTGTTCGCTCCACTGCGCTCCTCAGATGGTGTTTGTGTGCTCTTGTAAGTAAGATTCTTGTTTTCTGCTGGAGATTTTCAATGTCAGTGCTGGTCCACGCTATCAATCCAAACGAGTATCCAAGAACTGAAACGGCATAAGTATTGATAGGCTTGCAGAGATTTTTGCTGTTAAGTAGAGTTTTTGGCAAACGTTTTATCCTTCTAGTAAATTCTTCTGTTAGTTCAGCCCTCATTGCGCCATGTGCCATGCGCATCGTTTGTTGCATTCCTAGGTACTTATAAAATTCATCTCCCTTCATTGCCTCGATGTTCTGACCGTCCCTAAGTTCAAAGTGGCCTGGACATACCTTATTTCGTACGATATTCACTGTACGGCACTTTTCCAGTCCAAACTGCATTCCAGTATCCATGAAGAATTGTTCTACAATCTTCAACATTTGCTCCATCTGGTTTTTGGTAGCTCCCGTAAGTTTTAGGTCATCCATATAGAGTAAATGTTTCACTTTTTCTCCTGCTTCGTTCTTGTTTTTGATATTGTATCCATAGGAAGTAGAATTCAGCTGGTGGGATATAGGGTTCATCGCAATACAGAACCATAGCGGGTTGAGGGCGTCTCCTTGAGATATACCTCTTTTTATTAGAATGATTTCGGTGGTAATCCAAGATGCCATGGCATGCCTTAAAAAGTTATCAATGTTAGCATCAGTCTTATATATTTGAAGAATCTTTACTAGCCACTCATGAGGTACAGAGTCGTAAGCCTTTTTATAATCGATGTAAGCAATGTACACATTCCTACTCTAGGAAAATGCCTGGTTACAGATGACAGAGCCGATTATGAGTTGTTCTTTGCACCCCATTGAACCCTTAGCGCATCCGTTCTGTTGGTCAGCTATGATCTTGTTTCGCTCACAGTAGGCATATAACCGATGCGCTTAGCAAGTTGTTATCACTTTGTACCTCATTGGGAGACACGTGATGATTGGTCGGTACTTGGATGGATCCTTCGTGTTTTTCGGGCCTTTGATAGATTGCTAGAAGGTATGTGGCATCCGGAAATGGAAAGCGTGGCATATTTTCAGAATCGGTGATTACGGCATTAATTAAATCTGTTAATTTTTCATGGATACGTTGAAATTTCTTGAGCCATTAATATTATTATTATTATTATTATTATTATTATTATTATTATTATTATTA
>MU183546.1:114905-145351 GCA_016904865.1 Pissodes strobi
TGATAATAAACAAGATGCAAGATGTAAAAGTTTAACTTTTTCTTGTTTTTCTTAAAATTTTTTTAAAAACTCCATATATTTCAACACATTTTAGAGGCAACAGCGGAGTATTGGAGACATTTGACATTAAAAACTAGAGTGCAGAAAAGTATCTATATGGATGTTTTTATTTACAAAACATTTAATTTAGAATAATTAACAACCTGTACTTTACAGTAAATATTTCAACCATAAGATTGCTATGCGACAATTACAAACCATAACCCTTTCACTTAAAAAAAATTGGAAAATGGATATTTAAAAAAAAAATAAAGATACACTCGGCCGTAGAAAGTTTATGAGGTTTTAAAGGCATATCAAGCAACGTAGGTGATGCCTTCTGCATGTAACAGCAAAACTGTGAAAATATATAAATTTCTGCTTGAAAAAAAAAAATCTCCAAAGTCTCCAAATTTTTTGAAATATTTAGTTTTAAGAAAATTATTTAAAAAACAAACAGAAATTAAATTATTATTAACTTTTGAACGTAGGTAAATTTGGTCAATTCCTATCATTTTTACATGAGGAATTTTTGGTTTTATTGTGTACCATTAATTAGTGGACATGCTGAAAACTGATTGGCACTTCTCCAAACAGTTGAGCGCTTTAAGGTCTAGTCAAGCCTCTCATTATTCTGCTCTGTACACCCTGCTTTAATATATCGTAGGCATCAGAATAAATACGTGAATAAATCAACATAATTAATAATAATTACGATATTCTTGATAGGTTTCGGTGTTCCTATCCAAAAATTACCTTTTAGGCCCATTGAATTTCTATCTTATATGTGTATAAATAATATATAGTAAAATGTTTATAATGCTTTTTGTTAATAAATTCAACTTACGTGCGTATACGGACGATCCTAAATATCCAAAGAAGATCGGGCACAGAACTCTTGCTAAATTTAGCCACCACATAGTGATACACGCGAACTCGTCGAATCGAACTGACTAAATCCGATAACAAACTAAAGGAGAGTTGACTTATACTTGACTAACCGGCTCCTTGAATTAATTTAATAAATATACTTTATTCATTGTTATCTTTACAAATGTTTTTGGAAATTCTAATTTTTGACCCACTTTATGAAACGTAGAGGGGTTTCTTCGTAGTTCATGCAAAAAAGGTAATACCCATTGATGTTGATTGTTTATCCATACGGAAATATAAGGACAATTGTAAAGTCAGTAGCGTATCATCTACAAGAATAAATAGTCTATCAGTTTTGTGTTAAGATATTTTTAGTTCTTGCATTTGTAACATTTTATAAAATATCTGATAAAAGAGCAAATTTTAAGACATTATTTATTAGTATAGTAGTTTCCTCTACCGCAGACTGACGCTACCTTTCAGCTGAATTAGAACGACCAAATAAACTCATACAAATGGAATTTTGACTGGCAGGAAAAAAATAACGAACTTTCTACTTCTTTTAGACAGGTAAAGGTCTGTTTTCACGGTCACGCAATTTGCGCAAATTGACTTGTGTATTTATACGGATTGTAGCATGAAAACCAAAATCGTTCACTTTAGTCCAGGAGGCAGTGATTTTTTTTTGGTACTTACTTTCCCAGTTAGCAAACATCGATAGAATTTTTCAGTTAGTAATTCTGGGCAATATTTTGTATATGGGTGGGTTGAGGCGGAAAATGCGCCAGATACAAATCAGGGGCGGCTCGTGGATATTAGAATAGGGGTGGCTACCCTTAAGAGAAAAAATTGCGGCGCATGCAAAATTTTTTGGATGCCACGCTCATTAAGGTTTATTTTAAGGCCATAATGCAACAGTTTTTATACCGTAATAAATACAAAACTACCTATTGTGATTCTTAATTTCTTTCCATATATAAAAATATAGAAATTGTAAAAAACCTTATCTTACTCAATTAAAAAGCAAGAATATCAAATAAAGAAAATTAAGAATAGAAATTTCACCAAAAAAAATCGGGCGCGAAAACTGCTTACCCCGAAAAAAATCAAAACAACGGAACTGCCAAAGAAATCGAGGTAACTAAAAAGATAAGTGCCTGTGGGCCCTTTATTATGCCTGTTACAATAAGAAGGGCACGTCTGAGCTTAATCAAGTCAGGATGCCATAGTTATTTCAACACCAGATGAGGCTCAGACTCTGCTAGGCTGGCAACGCATCTATCCTATAACGTATGTTATTTATGATTCCACACCAGCGTTCGTTCTCGTGTCGATGATGAGTTGATCCGGGCTATTTACGTCTCTTTCTTTCATAACAGATGAGACAAGAATGCTACAAAACTGCGATCGTTTTTCAAAGAAAAGAAATGTGCGATGTCTACGGTGCGCATATATTTTATTCTTAAGGATCCTAACGAGTCCCACCGCCTGACGAGCCCTAGGCTTGCGCGGGCATCATAAAAACATTTCTGACTGATGGTCCAGAGAGTTCCTTTCAGTGGGCCTCTTGGCTCAGTGGTTAGATACTGCGTTTCTGATACGGCGCGCGGCGGCGCGGGTTCGATTCCAGAAGCAAGACAAGTTTTTTTAAGGTTATGTTTGTGAAATGTTTTTTTTTCTTGATCTTGGGCATGCCTTGGGTTAGTTTCGCTTGGTTGCGCCCCGGAGCGAGAGAAGCGAGTAGATCGCATTGCATGTAGTGAAAAAAAAAAACAAATGTAGCATGTAAATATTGTGAAGCGCGCGCAGCCCAGGATATTAAGAATAAAATATATGCATACGGTGCCGTGTGGTGGGTACTGCGTATATTAGATTTGCAACGGTATAATTAATATTTTGATAAATAATTGTAAATATTTTTTTAACAAAAAATAAAAATTCTTGTTGAATCATGGGGAGGCTAAGCCTACCTTGCCTCTTCTGACGAGCCGCCACTGGTAAGTAAAAAAATGTTTGTATGATCTGTAAGCATGGCAAATGCGTCTAGCAGGTAACAAATTGATTTTTTATTAATTTCTCTTATTTTGGCAGTTCTGAAAATTCGACAGATATTCGATTATTGCTTTTTTTCGTAAGTTTCATAACCTACTTTAGCAAATCTAAAAGCATAACGAGGAAAATAAGTCCACTAATTTTTTTTATCTTTGGAACCCATCGGAGAATCTTTGCCAGACTCAAAAATTCTTAATTAGTGTCACCAATAGAACAAACGAAGAGATATACACCGACTGGGAAAGTAAGTACCAAAAAAATTCACTGCCTCCTGGACTACTGCCACAAGCCAGAAAGTTTGATTTGGGTAAAATCTGGAGAGTAGGATAATTTGCATGTGGTTGACGCAATAACGAACTTATAAACAACATTTCTACTCGACGCATCATGCCGTCCGCATGCGTAGTAGTAGCAAATTTTTGTCCTTCACTTGCAAGTGGCTTTCATATTTCTGTGGCTTTAAACCATTCTAAGCGTTCTGCTTCTGCATAGTTATGTGTTCTGTTTTTATGTTTGTTAATGTCAACAAAAAAATAATCGTGCTTGTGAACCAGACAACAGAAGTGAACAAAACAGAATGAATCTCTACTTTCTTGCTTCGACGCATTACACGTTTTGTAACGTTTGCTTTGACGTTCGCGCCCGCGTAACACGTTAATCAGGTAAAGGGCACCTAAAGAAGAAGTTTCACTCCGATAAAATTGAAGGGTCGAGTGGATGAAGGTGTTTGCTAACAAAATGCAACTTTCGAGAAAACTGATATTAAATATTTTTTCTTAGAGAACTGCTTACGCTGTTGATAATTTGATGAGTTTTTTCCATTGTTACATGCAATATCTTATTAATTTTACTTTGGTAAGCTATTTTTTGGAGATAAATTTAAAAATGGCACAACAATTTTGAAAAATGATATTTGCCTCCTTTATCCACTAGAGAAGTAGTGCATAAGTTGGTTGCAAATAAAGGCAGCAGTTTTTTGACAGACTATATTTAATTTTTTTAAAATGTATAATTGTATACGATTATTGAAGCTGGTACTCATAACTTAAACAAAAAAATAATAATTAAACCTCATCTACACATCTTCATTTTCCTGCTCAGAAATTATTTGGTTATAATAACATTAAAAAGGTTCCTTTACGAAATGCAGCTGTGTTTTTAAGTTTGCCATATTTAATACCAACTCTTTGAATTTCGACATTAGATGGTAAATCGGTCGGAGCATTTCGAATAATATTCACTTCCTTAAAAGGTGTGTGTTGGATCGTATGATTCTTTGTATAAATATGAACCGGATCCACGTTACTCCATCTCTAAACCGGATGTTTTCGTTGATAATATTTTTCTTTTCATTCATAAAGGTGCGTCCAGACTACTCGTACTCGTGCTCGTGCTCACAGCATGCGGCACTCACATTGACCTAGACTTGTCAAGCTTCAGGTTGTACTCGTCTCTTGTTTGTGTCCAGACAGACTTCGCTGGCGGAATATTGCCTTGAGATGATCCGTATCTAGTTGCGCGATTTTTTAATGGATCGTGACAAAGTTGAAGTCGCCTGAGCAAATTACCTACTGATACATTTATTATCGAAAGAGAAGCCTGTTCAAAAACTATTTTAACATATTTTCAAATCTAGCAATTTAATTCGTATTATATTAACATTCCACGCCACTGTGTATTGCATCCCAAACAATGCCCTTTAAAAACTCGCGGCGACAATTTTAGCGCCATCTCTTGTGATAACGTTTATTCATCATCAGTTTAAATGAAAGCAGAACTGCTTCGAACCATACTGTAACGGAATATATGCTTATTCCGCTATACTAACATTTCAATTCAATTGCGAATGATTTTCGATATTTAATATTTAAGTCGCCAGTGACATCTATTCACGAATGGGTTTATTTCGTGTCGTTAGCGATTTTAGGAGCGCAGTACGCTATTTTATACCTACAATTTGTGAATTTATTTTACTATAGATTACTATATTTAATATTAGGTATTTCTACTGCTTGACGCGATGTGGTTTACAGTAGTAATCACATATTATAAACTAGCTAATAATACATCGGCAAGCATAATTTGTCCAACGTCTTGAATTTTGAAAGAGACATCGTTTATCTTGTGTTGAGACGTTGACGGGTAAGTGCTAATTTTTAATCTTGAAATATTTAATTCATCTTGCAATATATTTAACTAATTCTTTAATTTTTAAATACATAATTAATATTTGTTTATGATTCGCTTAGTCTTATTGGAGTAATGCAAGAATTTAGCATTTTTATATCCCACTTTTAAGTAGCTTATATCTTCAATATTTTTTTAATTATTGTCGGGACCGTCTGGGTTATAATACCGATTTATTGGTGAATATTTGCGTCTCTCATTAATCAAATTCATGTAATTTGAAAGAAGCTTAGTCCAAATTGATGGCGAACGTAAGTATTTTATCGTTCAGTGGTCATGCACATTTTTTACGTATTTTCTTTCAAATTGAACAGTATTATTTGGGTTAATTCTCGGAGTAAATTCTGTATATTCCTGCAAAGGTAGTAAAATGAATTTTCGGTAGAATTTCTCCGTATTTCCCCTCATAGTATTGCCGGTTTTAATATTTTTTCTTTTCAGGCTCATTTATTTAAATTTTCAGTTTATTTGTCACATCAAGCATATAATTATTGGCACTTGCCCTGCCTAGTCTCAATCTTGATATACCGACACTATTTTGCATAAATGAGAGATTAATCTCACATATGCAAATTTATCTGGTTTTTATCTTAATTTCTATCTCGATGCGAGATAGTGATTATAGTATCTTTATCTTTAATTGAATTGAGGCGCAATTGCGCTCAGTTTTCGTTTATGTGCCAAGGACCTAAGTAAAGTCATAGTACTTACTTATTTTGAGTCATAAGAATCATTGTTAGAGGTTGTACCTCTATTTCTCTGTTTATTATCAAATTTAAAGTTTCCATTTATTTAAATTTACCGAGAGTTACTGAATTGGAACATCATTCCATTATTTTCTTTTGAATTTTGTATTTCAATCATCATTTTCTTATGAATTTTATATTTTAAAGTAAAGAAAAGATATGTTGAGTCCCAGTTATTCATAATTTTTGCTCAAATAACATTGTAATTCAAGTATCTGATTATATCTGCTTTAATCAGTAAATTTTTTATTTGTTGATTGCTTCCTCATGTGTTTAAGAGTGTCACTGATGTTCACATGATATTTCCTTGCATATTATTTAATTAGCGATATACGTTGGTCTAAGACTAGTTTATTTCCTCTTGCATGTACTCAACACCCCCGAATTGGCTGAAAAAAAAAACATCGTGCTTGGCAAGTAGCAGGTGTTCGTCTACTTGCTGTGGTAAGCTATTCCGAGGGAATCAGTACTTCGTGAACCAAATAAGTCCTCGATAAACCCAACAGATACTAACTTGGGAACAGGCAGAAACGGTTTCAGTAGAGGTCCCAAGTCCCAATGCGATCGCATGGTTACAGAATAATTGGACAAGCTAAGTATTAGTCAATCAGATGATAAACATATTGTAAAGACCAATTATGACGCTTCATTCCTTTTTTTAATCTGTCACATTAATTTTAATTTTCATTACTAACTCAATTTATTCATCAGATAAACTTCCTTTCTGGCGCCCACAATAAATGACGACTAATGAGCGACGACCTATCTTCTGAAAAAATAAAAACAAGTCTCAAAACGAACATCATTTATTAAAAAAAAATTTCTTTACAAAATAGCTCCTAACGCCATACTTAATTAATTAATTAATATCTCGCTAACTTTCGCTACAATACAATCCACTTATTTCAAAACACAAGCTAGGGTCAGCTTCAAGCAAAAACGCATCCGACTAATCACAGTGGTTCCTATAGCGGCTACCGGAAACAGTCAATTTAGCGTCCCTAAAATTCCGATCTATAATAATCGAATTTTATAAAAACTCGTCAGCCGATTTCGACCAGTTTGTGATAAAATTCATAATCTTAATAATTTAGACGACCGGTGATGTTAAGTTTTTGTATAATTTCTCTATATTTACAATATCTGCCCTCTACGGAAGGGATATTTCAGGAGTGGGGGTAAGTCCAGAAAGGGGGTAAGTCAAGAAAGAAGGATGCGCTCTCACCGCTCTCCCCGTGGCACAGCCATGGAAGTTGTTCCCTGATTCTCTCACAAGTAAGCCGCTATAGTAATCGTTCCCTGTGGCACTCGGTCATGTAAGTAAACTCACTATTTCACAGTCACTCTCTCAAAAGCCGAAGAGTAAACGGCGTTTTTGGCATTCGGCCAATATTCTCTCTGCTTTATTATAATATAAAGTTTCCCATAAGTGCTATTTCCATTTCTCTGAGTGTAGCCTACCTTTGCGTTCCAGCATAGCGTGTTTTATAATCCATTTTGTTGCGTGTATTAAAGCCGCATTTCTGCAGAAGCATCCCTGTCATGGTCCCTTCTTAATTGTAGCTTTCTCTTACACATTCATACAGTGTGATGTTTTCCAGTCAAAATTACTCTGCAAGATAAAATAAACTTTCGACGCCATTGCGCTACCAACAAAAGTTATTTATGCATATTACTGCATATTTTCAATTCACTCCAACTTGAGTCATTCTTATTTGCAAGAAGTTGAAGTACATTGTATATAGAAGCTAAAGAGAGACTTAGTAAGTCGTTTTAAGTGATTTTCCCTGTGTTGGAAGATAAACTGCTCAACGATTGAACGTTGTTCGTCAATTGGTGAATATATTGTACATAGTAGCTTATTGTGGACATTAAGGTAATATTTAACCTTTAATTATTACTTGTATATTACTGTATTGCATCTCGGCGTCATCTCAGTTAATCAAGCCCACACTGAGTGGTTCCGTAGGAACTTTAACAAACATTTAACTGTGTTTAGCTGCAAGGTTGTATTTATAACCGTACACTTTGTTAGGATTATAATTGTTTATGCAGTTCTTTAGCCTTTATAAGTAGTGTTATTCTGATATTGTGTGAAATCGATACCTGACAGAAACTGTCTATATTCTAGCACCGTCAGAATTTAATATTTAGTTTAAATGTTTATATGTGTGTAGTTACGATCTTTAAATTGTTTTCAAGTAAAATAACATATTAAAATATGCATATAATGCTAAAGGTTTTTGTTTTATTTTCAAATTAACTTTAGAACTAGTCCCTATGGTAATTTATACTCCCCATGTGCAGTCTCTGTTTGTTTAGAAAATCGTCCAAGATCGAATCTACAACAAATCCCACGAAATGTCCTCGAAAACGTAAACAGTGGATATCATCAATTTTCCGGAGTCGCGAAATATATAGTGGCATAAATATTTTCGGGGACTTGAGAGCCGATAAACCTACATTTCAAAAAATTTTATCATATGTCCCCATCAGATTTCTACACCATAATTAATTTGGTGGAACCGGAAATAGTAAAGAAAGACACCACATCTCGAATATCAATCACCATCGCAGAGAGACTAGCAATTATCCTCAGGTACTTAGCATCTGGGAATTCCTTTACGAGTTTGAATTTTATTATTCAAAATTTCCAAGCAGACAATATCGACTATTGTTCCAGAAGAGCAGCTGTAACTAAAGAATTGAAGGGTTATGTAAAGGTAAGATCGATGTTTATTTAAATAGTGACAATCAAATTATCAAAAACATAGTACACAATAAAAGTATTTTAAAATCCATTGCGAAACACCATTCTCATGATACAAATTAGGTCATTGGCTACTAGCATTATTTGACGAGAACACCCCTTGGGTTAGTGGGTATAAGTGCCAGCTCTGGTTTAAAGATTGAGATTGCGAAACATTGTTGTGAGTTTGCAACCGATGGCAAAATTATTGTAGATGGCACAGGCACATAGGATGATCGGCAGCTATTGTCACTGTCTCTTCAACCAGGTCTCGAACAATCAAGTGATGAGAGTGGATGAATCCACTGCCCGTGATAATAAGATTGTGCTTGTGTCAGAAAATGGAAAACATATGTGCCACTTTCAGCTTTGAAAATTATTTTCCAAAATTCTTTTCCGGCATACGCAGTAGTTCGTTTGTCCATATATCGAAGAACGCTTGCGATAGATATTATATTCCACGTAGACGTCAAATTCAACCTTTTTGTCTTACGCGCAGTTTCTAGAGCAGTGTACGCTTCTCCTATTCTCGGATTTTCACCTCCAGCACTTCTCTGCAGTTTTTTTTGTCTTTGGAGCAACGAATGCCTTTTTCATTTTTGTTGGAGGCGGTGTTTTCATGTTGTCCTCCTTCGCAGCATCGTCAAATGCCTCTTGACTTCTGACAACATGTCATCACCAGACCGAATCTCTTTAGTTTTGTGAGTAGCTGTTTATATAGGTTTATTTCGTATATTAGAATGCAACATATATCTTTCTTTTTATAGCATAGATAGCTGATAGATACTAGAGAAAATCGTTTTTTCCTCATT
The DNA here is from genome assembly GCA_016904865.1 of Pissodes strobi. Taxonomy (NCBI): domain Eukaryota; kingdom Metazoa; phylum Arthropoda; class Insecta; order Coleoptera; family Curculionidae; genus Pissodes; species Pissodes strobi. The sequence goes on from MU183546.1 coordinate 124,364, forward strand.
GCCTTGCAATGGATGGAAGGCACAGCCCTATAAATACCGAAAGCGACTTGTTCAATTACAAGTAATTTTTAGTATTGTTCTTTTTGCCCTATTATATGCAGACTACTGTTGTACTACGCTGATGTGGGCTCTCAAGGTCGCAAAAGATGGAAAATGATGCTGCAAATTTTCCCAGCGCATGCAATCTTCCAGGTACAGTTATAAAAGTATTCTACGTCATCATCGCGAATGACGCATTTACTTTTATTACTCACATAATGAAGCCGTATTCCGGACAACATACGAAAGGTTCAACTAAGCGTATTTTCAACTACAGATTATCAAAGGCGCGCGGCGCATACCAGAGAATGCATTTGGGGCCGTTTGTTCTATATTTCGAATGCTAAGAAAGCCCATACTACTAGAGCCATCGAAAGCCCAAATTATTATCCTGGTTTGTGTACATCTCCATAACTACTTATTGAAAAGCTCTACTTCCAGACAAATCTATTCTTCTCAAGGAGTATTTGACAATGAAAAAAAAGGGCACATTATCCCTGGATCATGGAGAGCCGAGGATACGACTTCTACATCGTTTTTACCTTTAACGAACATTTCACGACGGTCAGCCCAGGCTGTTCACGACATAAGGGATGAATGTGCGGCATATTTCAAGACTGAACGCGGTAAACCTTCGTGTGCAGATTAACATACTATGTTATCTATTCTTCATAAAAATATGCTGAGCAACTACTTCACTAGAAATCTGTCCTCAAAAAATAGCACTATACAGGGTGATTCTAAACTACGTAACCAAATTGATACAAGGTCGACTACATATAGAGAGAGGTTGTTTCAACTCAATTGAAGGATTGATCTAGTACAACTGCTTCTGAAGCTGAGAAATTTAGATCATTTGCTACTAAGTTTGGTTTCATTGACTCCTCCATCAGATACTCGACCGTTATTCAACATCACAGTATATGAACTCATAATTAGCATTCGCAATGTCCATTAAAACAACACTTAAATTTTGTTTATAATTAAAATAATATGATCCACTTTCAGGAGGAGCTGTAATCTGTACGTGCGTTTATTCTACAGTGAAAATTGAGAAAATAGTTACTTAATATTAATAAGATAGGGATATCCATTGAAGGATACGTATTGTTGCGGAATTTTATTGAACTCATCTAGCAGTGTCGTGCTACACCCAGAGAAGAAGTTTTGTCTTTTGAGCATAGAAGGATGATGATACAAAATGCCTCAGTGCTCGCTACTGTCTCAGTTTTTTCTTGCTCAGCAGTAGAGTTTTAGGCGGCTCCTCTTTTACCAGTGAGAGCTATACATTTTCGCAATTTGTTTAGTACAGTCTGGATATCAACTTTATTCATACTGTAGATTTAGTTTAATTGGGATTTATGTTTATCAAGAACTGCTTCGAAGTATTGAAAATATTGAGGCAACTGCTGTTTATTTAATCATATCGTCGTAGCTACACTGGCTTTTCGTGGAGTACGTAGTGAAAGAGGATTTCGTTTCATAACTGGTCTTGTCCAATCTTTCCTTGCTAACTTGGTTTGTTTTGAAAATGAATGCGTGATGTTATTTCTCTTGGCAAATTGGAAGGCCAGAAATGGAGCTATTTTCTTGTAAGATCATAAAAGTGTAAGTGGTTTCCATCTGTCTTAAAAATCCAAGGCAATATTCTTCCACACGGCTGTAATTTTGGAAAACCGAAAAAAATCGGTGTACTTAGCTATTAATATAGTTCAATGATATGTATTTTTGTTTTAGATTTCCAAAATACGAAGTTAATAATTCACCTCAAGCAGCCACACCACTATCTGAATCACGCTCAGCACCACGAACATCATCGAGAGCGCAAAAAGACATAACGGCAAAGGTGATGTACGTTTACAACGCCTTCAAATGTTGACCATAAGTTTACAGGAAAAACTTTTACATTAAGGGAACTTTCTCATGAAACTCTGAGAAATTAATAAATGATGTTAGAAACTTCAAATCGCTATTGTACTATACACATACAACCGCAGCATCAAGTATATCTACAGTCAAGACCATTATACCATCAGCAAATGCAACCCGGGCCATCATATAATAAGCTTTCTTCACAATCAGTACCAGCTTATCAGCAACAAATGCTCCTCTCACAAATAGAACTAGCCTCTCAGCATCAAATTCAACCACACTCACAAACAGGATCTTATTATCATCAACATACACAACCATTTTTACACACACTGAACCACATCGCATTCAAGAAATACTGCCAACCTGAACAAGATGAATGTAGTGAATCACATTAGCCTCACAATATATATATCAACTTTTTGCAATAGTGCAATGACAGCTAATATACATTTTACTTACTTTTAAATATTGTTGTTTTAATACCCTGTAGATGACACTGTAGGTTTCAGGACTGATATGGGTGAGGGCAGATCTCGAAATACATGCAGAAAATTTGGTATCTTCGCAGGTTCTACTTGTTGCCAATAACCTCAAAGTTGCAGTTAATCGTTCATGTGACATAATAGAACGTTTCAAAACAGTATCAACTATTTATATTAATGCTGTAAATAATCCGAGAAGGTAAGTAATTACAAAAATCATCTGGTTCATTAACTAAATTAATATGACAGGAAGTGGGTCTCATACTCTTCAAAATCTCATCCGCGATATAGAGAATGCACTGTCTGAAAATGAAGTGGCGCTGTGTGCATTTCTAGACATAGAGGGTGCGTTTGACAATACCTCACATGAATCCATTCAGCGGGCCACAACCCGCAGAGGAGTGGAACCAACCACTACACAATGGCTAAAATCCATACTAACCAGCCGTGAAGTCACTGCGATCATGCATTGAACAAACAACCGTCACAGTCAAAAAGTAATAAAGAGATGCCCCCAAGGAGGCCTCCTATCGCCCATGCTTTGATCTCTAGTTGTTGACGATCTACTGGTAAGACTGACCATAGCAGGCTTTGAAGGCCAAGGTTACGCAGATGACCTATTTATAATAGTAAGTGGTAAGCATGACATCGTTCTCTCAGAACGTATGCACAGTGCACTCGACCTTGTCAGCACCTGGTGTACACAAGAAAGACTAAATGTCAACCCAAGTAAAACCGCAGTGACCACATTCACCAAAAGAAGGAAGCTGAAGCTTAAAGCATTCACTTTGAGAGGGATAACGATAGGGCTTTCAAAAGAGGTTAAGTATCTTGGCATCGATCTTGGCTCGAAACTAACCTGGAACCCACACCTGGAAAGAACTATAAAAAGAAGTAACGGCAGCTCTCTCAGCCTGTCGGTGACTCTTTGGTAGAACAAGGGGCCTAATCATCTGGTGGTTCTATAACACTGTTGTTAAGCCTATTATAACCTACGCTTGCTTAGTGTGATGGGTAAAAACAAAGGAAATAACAACACAGCGAAAGCTAACAAGAGTACAAAGGCTCTCCTGTCTTGGTATAAAAGGGGCTATGAAAACCTGCCCCACAGCAGCTCTGGAAACCCTACTTGATCTTTTTCCGCTGCACATATGCATAGACAAGGAGGCCTGGACCAGTGCGCATAGAGTCACTCAGACACAAAAACTGAAGTCAGGAAACCTGACTGGTCACATTAAAATTCTGAAAGACATCTAGAGGCGATGACCAAACCAACCGATACAATGAAAACAAAACTCGATTTCGATCGCTCCTTTGAAGTGGTAATCGAAGACTCCAATACTACGGGGGAAAGACTAAAACAACTAGAGAGAGGATCACTTGTCTGGTACACAGATGAATCAAAGATAAAAGAAGGCGTGGAATCCGGAGGTTACGGACCTTGGTGTCGAATCTCTGCACTTTTAGAAAACACTCCTACCACCTTTCAAGTAGAACTAAGTTCTATCAATATAGCCATCGCTGAATGTGCCAAAAAAGTCCTAAGAGGTGCAAAGATCTATAACCTATCAGATAGTCAAGCAGCCTTACAAGCGCTGGCATCTAGCAGAATTAACTCCCGGCTAGTGTGGGATTGTCGGATGGCTGCAGATCAACTGGTAAACAGAAACAGACTCACTCTAATGTGGGTACTGAGCCATTCTGTGGCATCACTAGAGGGCACATAATGAATGAACTCAGAAATTGGGGAAAAAGGCGGAAAGAGACACATTGGGCCAATGCACATGGGCAGAGACAGGCCAAAAGACTCATCTCTCACTCGCCTATCTATACAAAAAAGCTTCTCAAGCCACCAAAAATTAAGGAAAACTCATCGTAGACCTTCTCACTGGACATGGCCCCTGGCGCTATCACCTCAAGAAAATGGGGAAGGCCCTGACGAACAATGCAGATTCTACCAAACTATGGCTGAAACGTCAGAGCACCTACTCTGCCATACCATAACATACCAAGTGGCTCCTTTTTCAATCGAAGATTTCTGCGGTCTTTTATTTATTGGCACTTTTAACTTTTCAATTATTAAACTTGGTGCTAATAATTCATCTTCCTGTTCCATCGTTGAGTTTTGCTCATACATTCCACACTCGCATTTCAACTATACTTACAGGTTGCGGACAAATTTGTGTAATTTAGTTGAAAATGGATACATCAGTTCAGTTTTATTTGTGCAAATTGTTATGTACAATTCAATTTGCGCAAATTGTATGAGCGTGAAATCGGACTTTTAGCCCAACCGAGAGTAATCAAGTCAAAGATCTTGTTGCAGTTCTCCGCATAAGACCAAAGACACCTTTGAGTATGAATGCCTAGATTTAGAAACAGCATACTAAAGCAATTTTTTTTTTATTTAAATATTATTAACAAACAAAGTCACTTATATAATGATATTTTGCAGAGAACTACCACGATTTCACTATAATTCATTTTAATAAGAAACTGAAGACGTTATTCTTACTGGCTGGCGGGTCTATAATTTGATCCTCCAATCAGAAACAGCTAAAATATCCAAACTATTGCACAAATAATCGCATCTCTATTTTTCAGTAATAATAAAAAAATGCCTAACAATCATTTGTATGACTGTTTTATTATGCCCTAAAATAAAAATTGTCCAAGCTAGTTTTCCTTATAGAGAAAATACTGTATATAAAAGAAATAAACGAACCAAGGATCTATATATATTATAATCCCATATTTCCGAACTTCAAATAAGCTTTAGAGAAAATGCAAGATGGACTTCAGGATCGGCCTCAATATGAGCAATATTCTGATATTGACGATTTTCTAGATGTAATACATTTTAATGGTCAAGAAAATTTAAATGGCCAAGAAGCGCGGTTGATATTCTTGCCTAGTATGTAAGTTCTAATAGGAATAAACCCTTCCCCTTATAATTACACTGATATATCTTGTAAGCCTCTATAATGTTATCTCTAAACATTCTTCATCGTTCTTATTCAACCCAGATGTGCTACTTCGGGTGGCGTATAGGCAGATGCCTCCCGGATACGGATGGTACCCAGAAAAGGAAGTAGTCGTGGCAGACCAAAACCTGCGCTGATGAAAGGCAGCAGTTTGATCGAAATCAGGCTCTAGCGTAGGAAGAATGACTCCGAGAAGGTACAGTACTGACCGTCTCATTACTGACCGCAACAAATTTTTATCGGTTTCGGTGCCATGACTGACCGCGATCATTTATTTTGATAAACGAACCCAATCTATTTAGGTCATAGCATAGATGAATATAGCTATTGCATTAGCTATATTCATCTATGGTCATAGTCTCATTACTGACGGTAACATAAACTTACCTGAGTTGATATTTACAACTGATCGCCCCACACAGATGGGTATTTGGCCTGAAATTTTGGCCAAATGTCGAAATTTCAAATTCTTCGTTTCGAAAAATTAAACCCCCCCACTCCGTTTACCTCCAGCTGCAAGATGACGATCCCCAATTCATCTTAGTGCTAAAGTTGCTAGTGTTCGATATACAGAGTGTTGAAGTTAATTTATTTGTTTAGTTTTTTTGATATTTACCGTGTATTTGTTTATTTGTTGTTTGTTACAAATTATGTCAGTTCTAAGCTAGATAAAGTGGGAAGGAATTTTCTTATTTTTATACGAATTTCGTTGCTCTATAGATACCTAATAACCTACCTAAAGTATTTTCTCAGTGTGTATTATAAGTGCAACATGGATGATAATCTTGAATTTATCAGAAGTGACAAAGGAAGACGCCAAGCCTTCTATAAGGGTTTTAAATATTGTCTTAAAACAACAAACAAAAACACTGAGAATACTACCTGGCACCTTCTACAATTAAATCCTTATTAATATTGACGCTCAGTAATGCAACTATTTAATCTTTGGTACCCTCTATAAAAATTTGGCCAAAGTACCGCTATCAGTAACGGCACTCGGATACTCGACGGACAGTATGCGACGGTCAGTGATGGGCCTAAGTCAGTTTGAGCCCTAATAATTATTATTACTTTATTACCTGTTAATTCGCGTTTGTAATTTGTTATTAATATTATGTTTTTTGTTTATATGCATTCATATCGTGTGTTTTCAAATTAGAATTTTATGTAGACTTCTCTTAATGTTTGGGATTAACATTTCTCATTGTTATGCTTTGTCAATAAGAATTGTCTACATGTATTGATTCTTGGACAATAAAGTACTTTCATCATCTATCTTGTTTTGATTTTTTTAATTTCGCACAAAAATTGAAAATTTACCTCCCGACCCTTTCCGCAATAGTAGCGCCCTTTTTGACCCTAAATTGGATTCTTGACATGAGATTTGTCAATGTTTCCAAAATATGCATTGGGATCTCGTTTTTAGGTTATGATGTATTTTTTTTGACCCAAGATTATCGGCAACATCAGACTTATTTTGATTGAAGGATACCATGTAAAATTATTGCACCTTAATTTTCGGAGCAACCTGGAATTCTATGCTTCCCTAAAATTGGTTGAACGACGATCTTTACGGGTCGATTGCATTTTCCTAACTATTTTGTTCGTAATATTCATATGTTGTTGACTAAAGTTTAATAAAATATAACGAAACATTATGTTTCATTTATCTTTTCTGAAGCAGATCGCATCTAAACAATAGACATTAATTTTCATCTAGACCATATAATTTAATGTGTTCATGGCCATGGCACTCCAAACAGGAAATGGAAATAAGGAAATACCTTTTATACCAGTCAATTAGCAAGAGGATTAAATAGACAATAGACTTCTAATTTGTTTAATAATGAGGCGATAATCATCAGAGACGTACAGATTTGTATTTATTTATTTATTTATCAACAATAACACCAGTTTTATTGAAAAAAAATATAAACAAATAATAAGAATAAACTAACATTAGTTTAAAAATACACTTTTGGAATGTTCCTTTATAACTTATTATGGTTATGTATTTTTGGAAATATATTTTATTGTTTAGTTTTTTAATCAAGACATCATCAATAATAAAACTAAAATAATTTAGATTTTCATCAATGCTTTGGTATGTAGGATGCCAGACAAAGTTTCTGTCGAAAGCTAGTTTCTTAATTTAGTTTTATTTAAGTTAAGAATTGAAAAACTTCTTCCAACGGCCCCGCTTGAATGTAGTGTAAAGTTGTAAATGTTATTAAATACGTATTGCGATTTTCTCCTTTTACCGGTCGATTTGTGTTATCAATACTCTCGCTAACTTACTTCTCGCAACCTTACTTCGGAATACCAACCTGCTCGACAGGTATATCCGGTTGGAGCGCCACTTGACAGAGGTGGTATATATTCTTTTTTGAGGAAATTGATAGTCCTTCCCGCCTGAACACTGAAGGCGAGCAGACCGTTTTCCGTATCGGAATTTATCATTGCTACTTTTGACCCTCAGGTCTAACTACCGCCTGATTGTGTCGTTGCTTTAAGCAAATTAAGGGGAATGTATATTTTCAAAAATTGTAGGCAGTTTGCCTTAATTACTGTAAATAGCTTACCGGTATATATAACCAAATGAGTGTGGGTAATTTGCCTTAATTATCTTATGTTTCTTACTAGGATATGCCATTTTAATTAATGATTATATAATTAGGCGACTGTAGGAATTTTGCCTAAATTACCATGTATTTCTTACCGTTATGTATCAGTTTAATTAATTAATATGTGATCAAATGACTGCCTGTCATTTGCTTTAATTACCGTATAGAGCTTATCGTTATATATCATTTTAATTAATAAATTTATAATTAAACAACTGTAGGCCGTTTGACGTCTATTATTAATATTCTCGTTAATTTTCGTTTCCTTTATTGATCTAGCTATCTTGCTTATCGAGCTTACCTTTAAAAGAAATACTTAATTTTATCTTTAGTTAGTTAGAGAATTCATTTGTTATTGAGTTAATTTTAGTGTATTTGGCTGTAAAGCTCATGGCAGAATTTATTTCACATAACTGAAATGTACTAATTTAATTTGTCGCCTCAATTCGTTTATACCTATAGATATTTAACGGCTGTATGTGCACATATTTACCTCACTGGATATTTTATTGATTTGGTAATATTGAGGACTGTTTATTGATCTATTGATATTGTCGCTGCCACGGGATTGTTTTAGGTTAAGTTTGGTTAACAATTGTTTCATTTATACCTGCATATATTTACTGGCTATATCTATGCAATAAGGTTTGGGCATTATTAAGGTTATAAGGCATTGTTAACAAGTAGTATCTTATGTTGATTTGATTTATTATACTTATAATATCAGTGAAATACCTTGCAAGAGAATCTTCTTATTAGTTTAAGAGCGTAACCATAACCCCAAATTGATTTGAGATGTGATTATTTGTCCTGAAAAAGTTGGTGTAAGTTTAAACTTTTAAATAAATAAGTTATTTGTAATATTGATGTTTATTTTGGTAAATTGCTGTGAAAATAATAACTAGTCTGTGTATTCAACGTTCTTTTACAGGCTATTTTTCTAAATTGTATTGCCCAATTTTCAATGTCAATAATAATTGATAAATTCCTTGTAAAAAAATTTAGTAACTTAACTTAACTACCAAGACATAGACCCACGCCTTTTAAAAAATTTGAATCCGCTGAGTAAACCTGACATATGAGCAATTAGCGAATAAGAAAAGAGAAAACCCAAACATTTATAAGGTAAAACATGAATCCTCCACAACAATATAGAACATATCTAGCAAATAAGGTTACATATTTGGCACCCAACGCTTAAGGCTGGTTACAGTGGCAAACCCATGATATCAAATGCAAAATTGCAGAGTGTGGAAAACATAAAGGATTCATCAGCATCTTTCATTTCTGAAATCTTTGTCCGCGTCCGCTTAATTTGTTCGTTGGAACCAAATTTGGGAAATGCATGTCTAAAGCGGCAAATGTGCTATGCTTCTTGGAAATTACTTGCTCAGGACTTATTATTGACAAATCTTTTATAATTTTCATGGAGGTGCTCTTTGCATCAAATGGCTTATAAATTTGAGCGCAGCTCTCAATAAAAAAATCCAAGCACCAGGTTTGGGTTAGTAATAGAACCCACTACGTATGCGCCTAAAAATTTCTTCGATCACAATATTATATTGTTCCAAGTGTCTTATTACAACTTAATAATGAGTACCAGATCTTGCCAGATCTTAAACCATCCTAGGCAACTTTTGACAAGCCTAATTCTCATATAGACTTAAAGAGTAACAAGTACATTTTAAAATACATAAATTTAGTACATCATTTTCAATTTTGTCGACAGTGAATTATGTATACCCATCATTGTACTAACTCCGCCAGCGCCAAAGCAGATTAGATTTTTCTTGTAATCTATGTAACTTTTTGTTCCATTCTCGTCTATGGATTCAGCAGCAATCAGAGAAAATGTATTATGTTTTATTAAATTTAAAGTTTTTTTAAGCCACGAGCCCCAGTTGCTTTGTTTATGATGGCAGTGGCTTTTGTCCGGTTATTGGTATGCCATTTAGCAGTTCAGGATAAAAAAAAACTAACCCTTATCACCTCTGATCGATGATCCATTACATTGAATAGTAAATTATATTCCGCCTGTTAATGTTATCATTTAAATCTAAATCTTTGAGTTAGTGCCTTAAAAGTTCAGATTTTCCGCATACCAAATCCTTATTACATACTCTGCAAAAAGCATATGTTGGTCCCATATAGTTTGTCTGTAACCAGCCTTTAAATTATCTTCCCATTTTTTCTGGTGCTTTTGGGCCTTTTTTTGCAACAGTGAAACCTCCTCAAAAGAAGATGTTGATGTTGATTTATTCTTCAACTTCTCTTGAAGTAGAGGGCTTGGAAGTCATTTTAATTTTTCTAAGTAATAAATAATTATGTACAACTACATAGAAGTCTAAACGCTCAGATATGTTTTAATGTCCAATAGTCTAATATGAATATGAATAATTTACTAGATACCTTATTTTAGTGGTTTGTCACTTAATTGATTAAAATAAGAATTAAATCCCCGAAACAGTAACGACAAATATTTAAAAAATAACTGTGCCCCAAATGTGAAATGTGCTATTTATTTATTTAAATTGATGGCGATGTCGGTTATTCTATGAAGCCGCCTCCTTATTGTGAAGAAAGTTACATACAAGAAAAGTCGAAAAATTCGATTGCAGAAAGCAATGTTGTAATTATTATTTCTTAACATTTATTAAAGTAAAATAAAATATATTTCTTTTTATTCGCAAAAAAATGTTTTTGCTAAATTGTCCCTAGATTTTAGAACAAAATCCGTATTTCAAATCAAATCAAATTAAATCAAAAGTGCCTTTAATTACATTATACAAATAAATACAAAAATATACAAATTTTATACCAGTGGATGGCGCCGTTCGATTCTATCGCTCTTCCACGTAACCATCCCAATGTAGCAAACCGCATAAGTACTAAGCAAAATGTAAAAAGTAGCTATTATACTATAAACATAAGTGTATCCACGAAACAAAACATTATATTCTTCGGGAAACAATTAGGCGTTTGACTTGGTTTCTGAATGCTGCAGTATTTGTTAGAGTCTTTGTGGCAATTGGAATGCTGTTAAATACTTTGACAGAATTAGATGTAAAAGATCTTTGAAATTGAGAAGTTCTATGTTTCGGTATCTTAAAGGAAAGTCTAGACCGAGTTTGTCGATTATGCACGTCAATGCTCCGTAGAAGTCTGGAATTTAGATAAGCTGGAAGTTTGTATTTAATCAAATTAAACACTGTTGTTGTCATGTGAGTGCGATATCTTTCCTCCATCCTCAGCCACCCAGACTCCGCCAGTTTGTCACTAATATGATCAAAGTTACCCAGATCAAAGGCAAACCTGATGCACGAATTCTGAATCCTCTGGAGGGTGTCCTTGTCCCTTTTATATAAGAATTGCCGGCCAGAATATAAGATCACAATATGACAGCCCAGATAAAATCAATGAATTACATAATCTCAATTTAATGTCAGTGCTAAATATTTCCTTATGAAAGTAGAGACGTTTTAATTTAAAATATGACCTTTGAACTAATTTTTTTATATGTGATTCAAACCTGAGATTAGTGTCCAATAAAAGCCTCAAATTTTTCACACATGTACTAAACTTTAATATTTCGTTGTTAATTAAACATTATATTGAAGTAATCGTCATTCATTAAATCATCCTTTTTAGGTCTAAAAATCAAGATTTCGGTCTTTTTCTCATTCAAAACTAAGTTATGCTCACTGCATATAGTAGAAATATTTTTTAAGTCTTCATTAACTTTAAAAGCTGCATCAGCTGCATCACTAATATGAAATGAATAGTATATTTGCGTGTCGTCGGCATACTGATCTATAGAACAAAACTTGACACAGGTGTATAAGTCAAAAGTGTAAATGAAAAAAAGCACAGGCCCAAGCACGCTTGCCTGTCGAACACCCTGCTCAACTCGAATAAAAGTCGACATTTGTCTATTAAGACACACTCTTGACTTCGATCTGCCTTACATTGTAATGTTAATGTTACAAAATCCAATAGCGCGATTTTTCTCTTACTTCTCGCCACCTTACTTCTCTGGTGTTCTGAGTCGCTCGAAAGATGAATCCGTTTTGGAGCGCCAACTCGACAGAGGTATATATTCTTTTGAATATCAAAAATTATCTTTGTTATTTTTGACTACCAGGTTTAAATACCGCCTGATTGTGTCATTGAATTAATTGGCAAATGACCTAATGTGTGTATTTTCTGAAATTATCAGCTACATCGCTTATAAGCGAGTGTGGTAACCTTTTTTTAAGGTATGTTGGACACTTGTCTTTCCATTTTAGATAACTTAAATTGTTTATAACTTAACTAGGGTCATTCTGTAGACAGAACTTCTTCCCTTTGGGGTTGAACGTCCGTTAGCTGCCTTTCTATGGCGACCTAACGAGTTCCGAGTATCATTTAGCTATACAGAAGCCTTTTGTCAAGGTAATACGACCACATGGTGAAGACGTACCTTCACAGAAAACGCCAGTATCTGCAAATCTACTAGATACAAGTAGGATCTATACTTTTTTCCTTATTAATAAACTTTTATTATCATTGTTTTCGTTATTTGTCTTTTTGGTTAAGGAATTTACTGTTAAACGACTGTAGGTCGTTTCCTATCGTATATATTATCAATTTATTTTATTTTGATCAATGAATATGCTGTTGCCTGCCTGTAGGGGATCTCTTATAGTATATAATGCCTTACTTTTTAGTTTATTGAGTTATTAAAATTATCGTTGGATGGCATTAAGTCATTTATTATCTTTGTCGATTATTTAATATTGACTTTCTTTATTACCGATATAGTATTGCCTTAATTAGTAAATATCTTGATTACGCTTTCATGATTATCTGATTTACTTGTGCATTACACTTACCTACCTTAACAATACATTTTTTCTATAGTTGGCTGTAAGCCTCATGACAGTAATTTGTTTGGCATAATTGTTATTTGCAACTTTAATTTTTCGCCCTAATACGGACACGAGTTAAGTTCAATTCGTGTTCCTCGTACGTATTTACCAACTAGGCATATACATATATACTTACTTTATAAAATAATTCATTATTAAATGCTTATTGATTTATTGATATTATCGCTGCCATGGGATCAATTTAGATTAGTTTGCCTAATAAATATTGCTTATTTTTGGTACTTTGTGAGTAACTGGGATTAGTCAGGATCTCTACAATTCGGGGTTTATTTAAAACTATTTTCAGACATCGGATCAATCTGAGGGATATAGAACCAAGTTTAATTTGATTTAATAGTCTGATAATCTAGACTAGTGCAACTCTTCTCATTATTTTATGAGCCATACCATAAATCCAACTTAGATAATTGGCTCTAAAGTGTTTATGTGAGTTTTTCATATTTAAATAAATAATATAAATGAAATCTTGATTTTTTTCTTGTTAAGATATAATCTAGACAGTAATTAATTTGTAAATCTTCAGATTTTTTCAACGTTCTTATATAGGGTATTGTTCTAAATTTTACTACCCTAATTTCAATGACAAATAATCATTGATAAATTCCTAGTAAAAAAAAATGAGTGGCGCCTTCACCTAACTCACAACATATAGACACACGTCTTTAATTATTGTTGAAACCGCCGAGGAAAACCTGGCATGCATGTTGAGTAATGGACAAATCGTGTTACATAAATTGGCACCCAACGCTTAAGGCTGGTTACAATATAGAAAATGCTTAGATTGGGGATAAATCCCTAGACCTGGTAAGGATGTTCAAAACTATTTTTAAATTTTATGTGGTGACCTTGTGCTGAAACCGATCACAGGTAATCGACCCAAAACATTGTTGCCAGGTAGGTAGGCATTAGACATTTTAATTATCTAACTTTCAGTACGATGGTGTTTTTTTACTTTAGGAGAGTAATAATATAAAACATAGTTTACTTCAGATCAAAGATTGTCACTTTATTTATCAGTCTTAATGTTACATATACATAAACTTCGGGATTTTCGCCTAAATCATGACATTGGACGCTTGTTTAATATATTCAATATTATAGAAGAAGGAAACATCTTTTATTTCCTCATGTTATCCAATATCCAATCCATATAGTATTTCGTCTGAGTGTATACGCCAGGCAAACCGATAGTGGCACATAACGTGGGTCCAAATGATACGATTCCCTAAAAACGAAATGATATTACTTAGTGCTAGTTTAAAACAATAACATAATATTAACACTTTTTAAAAAAATTAAAATTAATCATCTAGCCAAGAAAGGCCTTACAATCAACCATGCGTGACAAACTTGAGCTTATAGTGAAGGAAGCTGAAAGTTTAGTTAAATGAATTCTAATATTGTGCATTATCAATACTAGCGCATATCCAATACGAGATCCATCCTGTTAGAGGACTTTAACGTCATGCACGTCAACTGGGGCGGAAGATTTATCGGAAAAGGGTCGACTTTTGAATAGGTTAATGGAAAGCAACCCAGACATTGTATTTCATGACACTCCTAATCCTACTCTCTATTCTCCAAACTACTCTACGCCCTCGTTCTTGGATGTGGCTGTGACTCGAAGATTTGCAGATACTTCTAAACACCGCGAGTTGAATATCCTCAATTCGGATCATCTTGCAGTAGAGACTAGCCTGCGTGGAAGCAATAACGGAAGTCGGCTTCGGTGGAGGGCCACCGGAAACGGTTATTTCCTACCAAAATCTCCTTTGGCGGGTCTCCCGGCAGAGGCTCAACGAAGTAACTGTTATTTCTAGACAAATAGACACCATCCCTGAACTTGAAAATGAAGTCCATGCCTTAATTCAAATCTACAGCTCGTCCGAGAAGCAACGTATCCGGTTGTTGTAAAACAAACACTCATCCCATTCCATCCTTAATTTAATAATGGGAAAGTGGAGGCCTTTACGGAACACCTGTAGAGCGTCTTTTGAGAGACGCTGGATTCCTTGCCTTCCATGAACAAATCACAAATTATATCTATGTTCGGGTTAGTCTTCTGAGTAGTTCTATTCTGGGTCGTACTGTCGTCATTGGTATTCAGAGATATAATTAACGTTTCTATACTCTGATCTAGCATACCATCAAGTTTTCACATTCTTTCCTTTTCCGTAATTTTTTTTTATATTCGGCACACACACACACACAAACGGAAAGTTCTGTACCAATCAACGAGCGGTGCGTGTGCTCAGAAGATGGTAGACGTTGGACTTGAAGCACTGTAGGTTGTAATTTTCGGGAAAGACGTTACCCGGAAGTCCATTCCAGAACGAGACAGTCCTCCAGACAAAGGAGTCTCGCAACAGCGACGTCCTAGGTGTTCGCAACGGAATCGTATGTTGATGAGCAGCTTGTGTCTGACGGGTGTTTCTGTTTGGCACAACTATGTAGTAGTTTTTTTTTTTTTTTATGGGGTTTAGGAATCTGCTATCAGACATCCGAGCTTGGCACATAGCGATCTAAGGTGCCCGGATAGTGTAGGGTTGGCGCTATCTCCAGTAGTCACCGACCGACTAAACCCTTTCCCCTTGCCTATCAGTGGACGTATCCCTGGAACTGCGTGGGCATTACTTCGG
Source organism: Pissodes strobi (assembly GCA_016904865.1). Taxonomy (NCBI): domain Eukaryota; kingdom Metazoa; phylum Arthropoda; class Insecta; order Coleoptera; family Curculionidae; genus Pissodes; species Pissodes strobi. Next base: position 139,935 of record MU183546.1, read on the forward strand.
GGATCGTCAGGCTGTACTATAGTTCTTCTAGTCAAAGTCTCGTTATCCTTCTTGCGTCTTGTTCCTTTTTTCTGATAATCTTTTCTGCAAGCACGCAAATTTGACACCAGTTCTCATGATTGAGTAGCATTTTTTGTATAATGTTGTCCGGTGTAATCTCCCCCATTCTTTGTGTCACATTATTTCTTTCCTCTCTCCACATAGAGCAATCAAAAAATGTGTGTTCGACAGTATCCACATCTATGCAATACATACATGTTACGCTGTCTGCTACTCTGAATCTTTGTCTGTAGGCCTGAAAGCAGCCATGACCCGTCAGCAGTTGTGTAAGATAGTACGTCGTTTCGCCATGCTTTCTTGTTAGCCAAGGTTCCAGTGAAGGTATTAATCTTTGCGTCCAGCGACCCGTGTCAGCCTCTTCATCCCATTCCTGCTGCCACCTTGTAGTGGTCCTCTGTCTTGCTGTGCTCCTCGGTTCACCTTGTTGAACAGCTATTGTTTCATCCGCCAGTAGGTGTATTGGTGGAGTTCTGGCCAGAACCAGAAGGGCTCTGGTCGACGAAGTTCTGTACGCGCTCACGATCCTGATTGCGGCCTTTCTCTGTACTCTCATCAAAGCCTGTGCATACACTTTTCTATTCAGTCCTCTTTTCCATATGGTTACACCGTAAAGCATTATAGAATTTACAACGGGGCACAGTATCCTCCTGATGCTTTCTCTTGGGCCTCCTATGTTTGGTAACAGCCTGCTTATATTTCCAATAGCTTTACATGCTTTTTCCGCTATTATCCTTATATGTTTACCCATACTCATATTCCTATCAAAGTGTATACCCAGGTACTTTATGAATTCCTGGCTGTAAACCGTTACATTTTCAACCTTTATCGCGAGTTCTTTGACCATACGACCTCCCGCCAGAATTACTACTTCCGTCTTCTCCGGTGCTAGAGTAAGTCTCTTGCTTTTCAGCCATTGTACTATCTCTCTGAGGGTGTTGTTTGATGTTTCTTGTAGCCCTTCTCCATCCTTGCTCACCACCACTATTCCAACATCGTCGGCGTACCCTATAGTTTTAACTCCTCTAGGGATTGGCAGCCTTAGTATACCGTCGTAGTACACATTCCAGAGTGTTGGGCCAAGAACAGATCCCTGAGGTACCCCGCATGTCATTTCCAACTTCATGTGTTTTCCTACTAGAAGCTTTCTATCCTCTAGATAGCTAGCTATCAGATTGTAGACATACGGTGCTATGCCCAAACTTCGGAGCACCTGCAATATACCCTCCCATGGGGCAGAGTTGAAGGCATTTCGGATATCTATGGTAATCAGGGCGCACCTTTTACGGCCGGCCCTTTCATTTGCCTCATCCGCTATCTCTTGCACCACTTCTAGCGCCCTGGTAGCAGACTTTCCTTCTCTAAAACCAAACTGGTTTTCAGAGAGGCCTCCTTTTAAGTCGATTTCCCTTTTTAGTCTGGCAAGGAGGAGCTGTTCTAGCAGCTTCCCTAGAACGTTAGTGAGACAAATGGGCCTGTATGCCGTTGCGTTTTGACCCTGCTTATTTTTTTCTAATAGCAGTAATTTGGCCGTTTTCCATTCCACAGGGAAAACACCATTGAGCCATAGGCCGTTGAAGATTTTCAGCATTGTTACAGGGTGGTTTCTGACTACTGCTTTAATGATCTCGGGTGGGAGACCGTCCGGTCCTGGTGCCTTCCTGTCCTTCATTCGGTTGCATGCCTCCAGTAATTCTTCTTCAGTTAGCTCAGGGATCTCATATTTTTTGACGCCCAGTCTTTCCCACTTGGCAACTATATCATTGGGAAATAGTTTCTTTGCCACTTCAAGCTGTTTTTCGTCACTTAGGTCATTCTTTGTACTCGACCTTATTTTGTCCATGACAATCTGGTATCCTTTGCCCCAAGGATCTCGGTCTACCTCTTCAACGACCTCCTTCCAAGCTTTTTTCTTGGCATCATTAATAGCTTTTTTTAAGTTGGTTCTACATTCCATATATCTATCTTGGCGTATTCTCTGGAGAGCTGGGTCTCCTTTCTTGTTCACCCTGGTCACAGTTCTTCTAGCGAGTATACACTCCTTTCTCTTTATGGCCACTTCCTCTGACCACCAGTATACAGGTGTTTTATTTCGGAGTGTTCTTTTCTTTGGTAGGAACCTGTCACATGATTTCTTCAGCATGGTGCCCAGCTTTTCTGCATCGATAACCTTGTAATTGAGTGCACTCGCTAGATTTCCAAACTCCTCAGTCACTTTGCTGATTCTGTCCTTCTTCACAGTCCAACCTCTGTAGGCCGTATCTTTGGCTGAATCGCGGCTTTCTTTGACAATTTCGTAAAAAATGTACCGATGCAGACTTAGGGATTCTGCATCTAGTACCTTCCAGTTGCGGACTTTATTACTTATGCCTCTGGTGCTAAAAGTGAGGTCTATATACGAATAGCTGCGCTCTCTAATAAAGGTTGGTTCATCCCCTTGGTTATTTATCCTGAGGTCTTCCTCAGCCAGCCATTCCGCTAGTATTCTACCTCTTTTGTCCTCTATCCTTGACCCCCAGGAATACGATTTAGCATTAAAATCACCGCATACTACTATTTCCTTTACGTGACTTTTCATGTCTACCCGAAGTGCCATCAGGAATTCAGTAAAACATTGCAGCTCAATATTTGGGGATATGTAGCAACCAAAAACAATAACGTCTTCAAATTCGATCCATATATAGCCATTTCCTGCACCTTTACCCTGGATGTTCATTTGGTGATTTCTTATAATGACTGCAACATCCAGTTTGTTATCCATAAAGAGCTTGCTATTAATTGCCTTTTTACGATTAGGCTCAGCCAACATAATTATATCTGCCCCGACATCCTCCGCAGTCTTATATATGAGGTCCATTGCGTCCCTTCCCCTATCGATGTTGATTTGTAGAACTTTCATTTTTGGCTTGAGACTGATGTCCTTCTCTCCAGCCTCTGCACCTGCAGCAATCTTCTGAATTCCGGGCATCTACCCGTTTCCGCCTTGTGACCTTCTATGTGACACAGATAGCATCTTGCGTTATTGCGGCGTTCCTTTTTTATATGTCCTTCCTGCCCGCAGTTATGGCACAGTTGTACCGCGCCTTTTTTACTGCATTTGTTCGCTATGTGTCCCACTCTGTGACAATTAAAGCACTTTGGAAGCGTCTCGATTTCCCTAGTCCTCCAGCGATGCCACCCATTTCCAACGTATCTTTTATCAATTAATGCAGCTGCTATATTTGTTTCTGTTGTTACAAAAGCCTTCTTCAGACCTCTTTCATTTGCCGTGTTGACTTGGGCTTCAGCTTGCTCTCTCCCCATGTTAGTTAGTTCCATTTTAATTAATTTTATTACCTCTTGTTGTTGTGTTGTCTCATCTATGTCTATTAGCATGACAGTTTTCTTTTTTTGTCTTGTGTTAATATCCACCTCCTTCTCAAGTTTTGTTTTGATGAGTTCTCTAAAATCTATTCGATTTTTTTCCTCCTTTCCTTTTATTTTAATTTGCACCTCTCCCTCTTTTGTTTTACTTATCCTTTCAATGGTAACATCCTTTATATCAACTTTTTCCTTCAAGCTTTTCATAATTTCCGAGTAGGTTCTTCCACCCGTTGGTTTCAAAATCAGTGTCTCTTCATTACTCTTCTTTCTGTTAGCCCATTGTTCCTTATTCCCCAATGTGCTCTGTCTCCCTATCTTGGCTATACTAATTGCTATCTGGGTGCATTTATCTCGACATATATGCTCAAGTAGCATCCTTATCTTGGTCCCATTTATGTTGTTGTCCACTAGGCAAATAGGTATCTTTCTCCCCTTGTCTCGAGCAATCTCGATTATTTGAGTAATTTTTTGTTTTATGTCTATTACGTCTCTAATTGTTTCTCCTCCCGCTTCAGTCACGACAATATACATGAAACTTTCTTCGTCTGTGACGAGATCATCTCCCATGATTGTGCATGTTGTCTTGCTACATATCATATTCCCATGTCCTATCTTTCCCGTTTGCAGCATTTGTAAAAGTTTGGGGTTTTTTTTCAATCCGCATCTTGATGTCCCGGTCTTCGATGTGGCCTACCTTAAGGATTACTATTTGATCTTGCTCGCTTTTCTGCCCAGAAAAGATCTGGCACATTTTAAAATTCTCTTCTTGCCATTTCCTGTCCAGAAGGTTACGTAATTCATCATCATTTTTTACATTTGCGATTTCGTCTTCGATGACCTCAAGATATTTCTTCTTTTCAGATTCATGCCTACTTACGGTCTGGGTACCAGTTTCTGCTGTTTGCTTAAACTTCGTAGTGTCCAGCAATTTTCCCATTTTTTCCATCCTTTCTAGAATTTCCTCGATAAAATTCATGCCAGCACCCATTTTCTTGCCGAGTCTCTCTATCTTACTTGCCGAGTTTTTGATCTCCTTTTTGGTGTTTGGTACCTCAATTAGGGTCGCCTGGAGATTTTTAATCTCAGTATTGCAGGCTAGAATCGTGTCCTTAAGCAGCTTGTGCTCCTTTTCCATCCTTTGACGAAATTCCCGCATATTTGGCATTTCTGAATTTTGCTCTGTTGGAGAGTCAAATCTCTTCCTCTTGGTTTCCCTGTCACAGTTAACATTCAGATTACCCACCTCAGTATGACTGACAGTGCTTCCTTCATGCGGACAAGATGTATTTATGTCTCCTATGGAGGAGCTCCTTGGTCTCCCCGACGGTGGTGGCGGCGTTCTTGCCACCCTCGGGTTCCTTTTGAAAGGGTTATCACTTTGCTGTATCCCAGTAGTCGATGAACTCCCCCTGGCCTGGTCTCCACCAGTTAGGGAGCCGCGGTAGCTTTCTATCACTCCAGTCCGGCCCGCTTGACCACCGTTCTGGGCGTGTACTGGGGTTTCCGAATCCCCCTGCACCGTAATCAAAACACTATCTATTTTCTCCATCATAATTATCAATTAGAAAGTTGTGTGGGTGTGTATATGTGTGTGCAAGTGTGTTCGTGTAATAGGGCAAGAGTGCGTGAGTGTGAATGACAATGAAATGTAGAAACCCCTAGCCCTCGTTTCCTAATAGCATCGGGGTCGGAAGAGAACAAGAGTGGGCCAAGAGAGGCCGATAGAAAGATTAAAGGACCTCACCCAGCAGCTAGAAGAAAATGTGTGAGGACGAAGAGCAGACGAGTTGGTCCACGGAGACGGTTTTTGCAAAGGATTTTGGGGGGATTTATACCCCCTCACCCTGCTTATAGCCGCCTCTAACCAGGGCTCCAGGGAACCCTGGTCACTCCTCCCATCCGCCACCCGAGAGGACGCGCCCGGTAGCCAGCTCAAGCCCCGGGAACTATGTAGTAGTAGTAGTAGTAGTAGTAGTAGTAGTAGTAGTAGTAGTAGT
>MU183546.1:155473-191903 GCA_016904865.1 Pissodes strobi
CTACTTACAAGAGTCCGACTTCATCATCGAGACACCCATCCCCAAGGTATCAAACGCCAGGTAACTTCGAAAATCGACACAGGGAAAAAGAAGGCTAGCCCTTCAAACATCGAATCTATCGCGACCTTCAAAAAGCCAAAGGTCAATCCACCAGACAATAAACCTTTGCAAAAAATTGACGTTTCTTCTGCACCTAAAGAGGCGTCAACTGAAAAAGCGTCGAGCCAGATAGCTCCTCCCCGGCCTCCGCCCACTTATGGTACCCTGATACAGGCAACAGAGTCTGACGCTTTCAAAACTCCGTTTAAACAGATACCGTTTAAACGGAATTTCAGGATCGTTAACCAGGACATGGGGCAATCACCCTTACCAACAGCCAATCAATTTCAGCCCCTAACAGACATAGAAACCGAGGACGAGGACACCGTGAGTGTCGCGTCCTCTCCTACGACTAATACTAATAGACGAAAGCCAGCCACGAAAAAGTCAGACAAACCAACCTCCAAACCCAAACTTCAACCCCAACCCCCTGTGGTCATCAAGGGAAGGCCTTCTGACCACAGGCAATTGCGAGAGGATCTAAAAGCACTAAGAATAAGTAAGCACGAGTTAAAGTACACTAAAAACTCTGTGATTGTATACTGCTCTTTAGCGAACGACTTACACAATTTAAAACGAACCCTCGACACCGAACGTACAGAATACCATACGTACGCTGAAAATAAAGACAAAACACGAGCATTCGTTCTTCGCGGTCTTGATGGCGACATAAAGCCGCAAGAAATAGTAGAATCGCTAAGCGACGAATACAACATCTCGACAAAAAGCGTATTCGAGTTGAAAAAGACGAGGGTACCCATGTACCTCGTCATTCTAGACACTAACTTTACCATAAGAAAACTTAACCAGGATGTTAAAACTCTCGTGTCTGTTAGGGTTCATTGGGAAGCAAGGCGCTCTTCGAAGCCCGTGTTGCAATGCAAGAATTGCCAACAATTTGGCCATGCCCGGACATTCTGTAATAGAAGAGCGGCCTGCAGTAAATGTGCCGGCGCACATGAGATCGTGCAGAGCAATCAAGACACTGTTAAATGTGTAAACTGCGGCGGGCCGCACCGCTCGATCGACGAGTCCTGCCCAGTTTATATCTACAAACTGAACCTCATACAAACTACGACAAAACAACCTAAACAAACCTTTCGTCCAGCACCCCCCTCGGCAAATCCTGCCTGGCAAAACCGGGGCACCTCTTCGAGGGTAGGAGGCGACCCACGGGGTCAAGCCCAAAACAATGGGCAACGAGGGAACGAATTCGACAGCCAGTTCCCACCCTTGAGAAACCGCCAACCCCAGAACCGGGACAACCAGCAGCACGCTAATGCAAAACAGGTTAGTGGTACTGCTCGCGTCAATGCTAATAATCAAAATAATATACATGATCCTGTAAATATATCTAATGTAAGGTCCGACTTAAATGACGTAGTCTCAAAAATTAACTCATTAGTTAATCTTGAGCAACTATTTCAAGCTCTAGACTACGTTGCAAACATGCTCGAATCGTGTGGATAAGGCCTCGATAATCCAAGCCTCGATACGATTCTTTTCTCACGAGTATAACCGATTCGATGTGTAAATGCTACACATCGCAAGTTGGAACTGCAATGGTATCAGGTCAAAACTGGGCGAGTTTCGCAATTTTATGCATACAACCAATTTTCAGATTGTTTTCCTCGTTGAAACGCGTTTGGATCCTAACTTTTCGTTTAAAGCTAGGAACTATAACGTCGAACGCGCTGATAGGCCTGATCGAAACGGGGGAGGCGTGGCCTGTCTCGTACATAGGTCGCTCTGCTATAAAAGGTGTCCAAACCTTAGAACTCAAATAGAACACGTCTGCATCGAGATGGAGAGCGGCCTGCGTATTTGTGGCGCGCCCCAGGGTCTCCGCCTGACAGCGCTAGATCTCTTTGCCTTGTTACCGCAAAACCGAGTATCCCTGCTGATAGGGGACTTGAATGCCAAGTACGTCGAATAGGGCGGCGTAACTAACAGCAGGGGTAGATTATTTAAGAGGATAATCGAGAACAATCTGGAGATGTCCTGTCATAGAAGTCCAAATCCTACCTATCTACGTAGTGACTCGTTCCTGGATACTGCTATTTCCCGGAAAGCGATCAGAACAAGGCAACTTCAGGAAATCAATGCCTTAAACTCGGATCATTTGCCAATCAAGATTGGATTGTACTGCAGGGTCCCTGTATTGCCAAACGACACCGTCGTTTCGTACAAGAATATTGATTGGCGAGAGTTCCGGGCTAGGCTTAGCGAACTAACTATCATCCCTGAGCAAATAGTCACTGTCCAGGATCTTGAGAGAAAGGTCGCAACTCTAACATCAAATATCCAGCGCATCCGCGATGCTATGTGCCCTAGGGTGGCAATACGCCCTAGGACAGAAACCCTTCCCGAACCAATCCTTGATCTTATCACATACAGAAACCGCTTTAGACGTAGATGGCAGAGAAACCGGACACAAATGGGATCCGCTCATATTAATGCACTGACGGAGGAAATTAGGGTAAAAATCCGGGAGCATCGCGACCAAACGTGGCTCGCGTATCAACACCGTGAGTAGGGCAGGGTGTTTAGGCAGCATAAGTACCCCATCCCTCCGTCAGTTCTTGATAAATGGAGAATCACACCGGCGGAGCTCCGCAAAGCACTCTGTCATCTTCCGAGAAACAAAGCGCCCGGCCGGATAATATTCCGAATATTATCCTTAAAAATTTTCCTAAGAAAACACTGATCCATTACATGCATATTATTAATGCGGTCATACGACTGCAACACTTTCCCAAACCTTGGAAAGTAGCGTGCATCATACACTTCCCTAAACCGGGCAAAGACCCATCCTTAACCTCATCATATAGGCCAATCTCCCTACTCAACACCCTCGGGAAGGTTGCCGAAAGGCTTATTTTACCGAGGATAAACAGGGTTGTTGATCAGCTTAATATCTTGCCCCTCGAACAATTCGGCTTTCGAGGCCAGCATGGCACTGTCATGCTGGCAGCGAAGCTGGCCACTGACGTTTATGAGTGATTTAACAATACCCGACTTTTGCTGGACATTGAGAAAGCGTTTGACAGGGTATGGCACGATGGGTTGCTATATAAGCTGCTGGTAATTCACAGCATGCCGCTGTACGTAGTAGCACTCATCGAGTCATATCTTGCCGGACGCACATTCTCCACCAGGATAGGCAAACAAACCTCCAGAAACAGAACTCTGTCAGCAGGAGTGCCGCAGGGTACCGTATGGTCGCCGCTACTATTCAGTATTTTTATAGCAGACATCCCGTCTCATCCTAATACCCGTAAAGCCCTGTTCGCTGACGACACAGCGAAATCCTATACTTGAGGTAGCGAAATCAAGAATAAGTGAGCACATGGATATCTTGATTCCATTCTATGAAAGGTGGAAGATTAATCTCAACCCTTCAAAAACGGAATTAATCATAATCTCGCGAAAAAGAAAAGACATCGCTATTACCACCCTTTTAATAGGCAACACAGCCATCTACCCTAAAAACAGGGTAAAGTATCTTGGCCTAACCCCCGATAGTAAGCTGAATTTTAGTAAGCACATCGAGGCAATCGTTGGAAAGAATGAAGGGATAAAGAAGGGACTAGGACTCCTGATAGCAGGAAGATCCTACTTAAGTCCTGCGAATAAACTTGTATTATATCGCTCAGTCATAAGACCAGCCCTGATGTATGGTGCCCCAGTGTTGTGTTCGGCGGCAAAGTGACACAAAAAGAAGCTGCAAGTTCTCCAAAACAGCTACCTAAGGGCAGCTTTTTCTCTTACCCTAAGGGATCGAGCCAGAACGGAAGACCTGCATGCATGGGCTAGAATCGAAACCGTCGATGAATACATCGATAACCATGCATGTAGGTTTTTCGAAAGGCAGATCCGGGGATCGACTCTGACAGCACACATCGCCGAACGCAGCACGCCGCACGGCACCATATATCGGGAAATCACGCTGTTCTACAAGCAACTTATGCCGCCATGACCCTATTCCCCTCAGGAATAGAGTCACTACAATAAACCACCCTAAAATGACCCTTCCAACAACTTCTAAAAGTAAAATCGCATAATTTAAAAAGTTCGTAATAACAGGAGCGCAGAAGCCGACCAGCGTGAAACCGCGGGTAAGCCGCGGCTTACCAGCCAGCTAGCCGTGTCCGAACATGGGGGCGTAGCTTGCTTAACGACTTTCCCGACCTATAAATGCGCAAATACCGCCAAATTTAGCTCACTTGATTTCTACCTACCGAAGCATCCATGTCTCCGCAGTCGATACCGCGGGGGCTCGAACTGTGCGCCTTGATATCATTACATCCACACTGGAATAGACTTAATTCATTAAGTCTTCTCTTGTAAATAGTATATGTTAGTTCTAATTATTGTTGTACAGTGTGTTGTCATTTTAACTTATGAACTCCTGCTCTTATAGAGCATTTAAGCAGGGTTTTTCTTTATTTTTTTCCCTGCATTTCCACCGGGCACTAACATAAATAACTAAATAATGCAACACAACTTCTATCCTCGCTTTCGCTAATTCTCAAGTGGTAACGACATTGACGGGGCTACCCAAGTAATGTTCGAACAGACAGCAGTACCACGAACCCTAGATTTAAGTAGGTAATAAGATCAACCCCCTACGGGTGCCAAACTGTTGGCCACGGTGCTTGCAGCAACAGCGCCAGGCGAAACAACAGTTTAAATTGTTTAGCTAGTAGCTACTCTGGCATACTTAACCTAGGATTAGTGATTCATTAATGTGTAAATTTTGAAATAATAAATATGCTTATGCTTATGCTTAAATAGAAATAGCCTGAGGTGAGTTGTAAAGAAATAATTGACATTTTTAATTTCTGTAGAGTAATATAGTTCAGGTAAACTGCAAGTGTATTGGGGCCCAACAATTCACATTTAAATGTTGAGTGATTTTGCTACAGAACCCACCAATTCGCCCCGTAAAGCAGTATATAATAATTCAAAGAACTGTCGCCCCAGGTTCGAACCTTCTACAGATCCTGATTAATTGTTAAAATCTGCTCCTGTCTGTGGTGATAAGTCTCAGTCGCTGGTAAAGGTTTTTCTGATCTAAATTGGGAGACAAGGGTACTGTCATCTGCAAAGCTGTAAACCGGATAATTGGTTTCGGTCAGCAGGTCATTAATATAGATTAGGAAAAGATTTGGTGAAAGTATTGCGCCCCTAGGCACTCCCAGATTAATGGTGAATGTGTCCGAGATGTATCTATCACCTGCACTGTGCAGAGATCGGTTCTTAAGGAAACTGGCAAGCCAGCTGCAGAGAGACGCTGCCAGTTCGAAGGACGGCAGTTTGCTGAGCAATCCATCATGCCAAACTCTCTCAAATGCCTTCGAAATATCCCTACTCTATATATGAGTGATAGGCCCATATATCTCCTGTCGATCTTTGTTTGCGAAAGCCGTATTTGTTATCGCTAATTATTCTGTTAATCTCGAGATACTTGAGTAGTTGCTGATTGACTACACGTTCCATCAGTTTGGAGATTATTGGAAGCCAGGCAATTGGGCGATAGTTTGAGGGCGTGGTTTTCTTGCCTTTTTTAGGAACAGGTTGTACTCGAGCGACTTTCCAAGAAGATGGGTAGTTCCCTTTTCGGTAAGACAGAGAAAAAAGTCTGGAAAAAATTGATGTTAGTTCGTTGGCGCAGTTCTTTAACATGATGGCAGGTATTCCATCCGGCCCTGATGCCTTTGGCGTACCTAGCTCTTTGAGGATTTTACGAATGTAACGGTGGTGAAACTTAACTTCTGCCATGGTAGTGTTGATGTTCGACATAGTGAGGAGAGCTTTACCTTGGGGGACGTTTAAGGTAGAGTGACACCGCGTTCGTCCGTGAAAGGTGAAAGAGACGTTTTTGTAACGTTATTACTTACTGCTTTTACTTCCGATCAGAAATTCCTGGAGCCACTGGGGCATTGCAAAAGTTTATTCCTGGTTCTTTGATTGTGTTTGGTCCTTAGTTTCGTCAATCACAGGTTTGCATTCGTTTCTCGCTTCGGTAAAATAACTGCGACTTTCAGCAGCCTGATTTTGCTGCCAGTACTTGTAGGCTTGTTGTTTCCTACCTACTGCTCTTTCGCATCTTCTCTTGAACCAGGGCTTTCCTTTTGACGTTAACTTGATGGAATTTGGGATGTATGCTTCCATTCCTGAGGCGATTACTTGCGTAACCTCTTCGCAACAGACTGACGGGTCGTCATGCTAAAGCAGACGTCGAGCCAAGGGAAATCCAGATAGAACTCTCTTAGATCCTCCTAGATTGCCAAATTGTGATGTCAGATTTTTCGTGGCAATGGTGGATTCTTTTGTAGGAGTGGCAGTTCACAAACCGTTGTAATAAGTTTGTGGTCGGAAGTACCTAATGGCGGACCAACTGCAATTGTGTACTGGTCAGGATTTGTGGTTAGAAAAAAATCCAGGATGGCGAAAAATTCACCCCTCTCTGAGGTTCGAGTTGGTTCGTCTACAAGTTGAGTAAACACGCAGGTGATGGCAAATGCTTCAGCTTCTCTAACTTCGTTGTCGGTCTTGTTGTGATGTTTGAGCCAGTTGGTGTTATGGGCATTGAAATTTCATAGAACGCTTATTTTTGAATTGGGGTGGTCGACCTGTATTGAATCAAAGGTGGTAGCTAGTGTTGTAAAAAAGCTTTGGTAGGCTCTATCGCTCGGAATGGGAGTGAACTTGAGCCACATGACGTCAAGATTCGGTTCAAGTGTTTCCTCGCGTGACACGAAAGGTCGCTCCGGATAAAAAGGCATATTCCGAACTTATGTCTAAATCGGGAGTGTAAGTCTTAACCAGAGTAGAGGTAGTTTACTGTTGTTGCTGTAGAACATGCTTGTGTTTCTGTAATGGCTAATATGTGTGGTCTATTTGTTTGTAGATGGTGGTGTACCGAAATAATATTTGTATTTAACCTCTTATGTTGCAGAAATCTATTCTAAATTGGTTCGGTATCCTTGCTGCTTGTGAAACGTCTCACGAAGGGCCCCCAGGGCGACCTGGCGCTCGGAGATGCGAATGGCCGGGAAGTTTACCTCTGGCATGTTTTGATCCTGAGAGCGCTATCATGTCCATACATTCCTACTGTAAAGCCCGGAATCATCAACGCGGAAGCGGAACGTGATTTGTAAAAACCACTTAGCGCTTCCTAGGGCCGCTGTCACTGAAAGCATCGGTCCCTAGTCTGCAAGGTGTGAGAATGGGGTTTGTTGGGTCACTCCCCAGTGATCAGCTGATTTAATCCCACTCGATTTTGTTCTTTGGAAATATCTGGAGAGAGGACTATTCATAAAACACAGCCAAATACTATCATTCAAGAAGTCTATAGAGAGATGGCAGTTGCGTGAAGAAAGCGGCCTACATTTTGAGCAGTTTAGAAAATGATGTTAAACCTCCCGACCAGGTCCCCACTTTTCACTACCAAAATGAATGTTAATTTATAAAGAGAGCACTAGATTCTACCCTTTCTCAAAAGAAGTGGGACAGCTTTGGTACTTTGTGTACATGCTTGTAATGTTCCAAATTTCAAAATTAAACGGTACAGAAGAAGTACAGGTTTGGCTGTAGAACGACAGATTTCCACCACATTTTAACCTTTAAAAAAGAGTTTTTTTTAGGTCTGAGTATATTTTATTCAAAGAAATTATTAATAAAAGAACAGTATTTAAAAAAACCATTAACATCTAACAATGACACATAGAACAAATTAATAATATAACAATAACTTTCTCATCAGTACTTAGTCATTGCGCCATCTTTCTCTAGCACATCCTTTAGCCGGGTAGTTTCTTATTAAATTGGTTTTTGCTTAGTTCATTCCAGATTCGTTCTATTGGAGCAAGTAGTACATAATTCTTTTGCGCTCTAAATTCTCATACATTTTTAGTCATTACTCTCCATATATTTTCTATTATATTAAGACCAGAACTTGTTACAGGCCAAAATAGTGTCTATATATTTTTACTCTCTAAGAAAACTCAACCACAAAATAGTTTTAAAAGACATCTAGTGGCATCATCCAATATTAATGAAAATTCTGATATCGGTTCTCTACTTTACCGACAGTACCATCATTGTGAAATCATAACCTGAAAATGCCAACTCATTTTGCAAAAGCGAAAATGATTTCGTGAATTGTCAACGTCCTTACGTAAGAGAAAAATGGTTTGTTTTTGAACTAATTTAATTTAGGCTTTTGACTTGATTTTTGACCTCCTTTTATACATATGAAATATTATTAAAAAATGCATGGCTTTCATAAAATTCAATAATTTTAATAAAGATTGTTGGTTTCGGATTTAGGCTTAGAAATAAGTGTGTTGCTATAAATCCGACATCAGGTGTCGAATTTCCTCAAATCATACCATGTTCCTAAAACAACTTTAATTGAAAAAATCAAAGGAACCTACCCTGATGATTCGACCAAGTGATATTTGAAAACGAGGAAAAGGTAAATATTATTCAAAATATTATGTTGACAGGGCCCAAGAACGATGAAATAAATGACGAAAGCACTGAAAAATAACCAAAAAGCAAAGAAGAAAAACTGGAGTAGGGCAAGACGAAATTAAAGTTATAGAAAAAGAAACAGACATTAAGAAAAAAATGACTGTGCTTTTGAAAAGATTTAAGAAAACAAAAAAGAGGAAGCCGAGGAAGTATAAGATGAAAATACCGATACCAAAGGAAGCACTGAAAATATAGAAAACGGAGCTGATGTAGTAAATGATGATAGTAGCAGCACCGGAATTTAAAAAGAAAAAGACCGAAGATGAGAAGACTAAAGCTAGAGGAAATAATACAGTTGAAAATAAGGAGATCGAAGAAATAAAGAATAAACAAAACAATGAAATTGAAAAACTGTAAATAAAATAACCGTTGATAAGGCGAGACGAAAGAGGATATTGAAAATAATTGCAGCCTCTTAGTACCATCAGTCATCACTTTTTAAAAAGGCTTTGGTTTGTCCAGATCCAACCACATCTAAAAAATTTCTAGGTGAAAAAGGAAAAATATCCTCTGTAACAACTTCCAACGCTTAAAAAGAATATTACATAAAAAAAAGAAGAAAATAATAAACAACTTGAGGAAAAGGAAAACAGAAAATGAAAAAGAGCTGAAAAAGTAAGAAAGAGGCCTAAAAAACAAAACTTGACCAACAAAATTCTAGTGAAAATAAAGAAATGTTGCCTAATACTAGCGAGGACGACGGAATTTTGAATATTTGTAATAGCAAACTATGAAAATCATTACTATCTGTGAAATGTGAGTGGAATTTAAAAAGAGAAAATATTGACTAATGCCGTGAATAGAGGTGGATTTAATTAAAAGTGGCCAGATGAAAAAGACGAAATTTGGTACGACAGAAATTACAGAGGTGATACAACCATCTAAAATAAATTAACAATAGAGGTTGCTTTCAAGTTGAGGAAATAACTAAATTTAGTTTATTCGTCTAGACTTCCTATTTAAAATAATTTTAAGTGTTTTCTTCTCATTTAATTTTGTTATTAAACAAGTTTCGTAAACTGAAAATCTTATTTGATTTATTTACTTAGTGGGTCCGATTTAAAAACTCTGTCGAATTAATGTTCACCTCACTGTCTGAATTTTGGACAGAGCAAAATTTCAGGTGTTGGAATTATGTCCATTTGCAGGCCAATAAGAATTTTTTTGTGCTGATGTAATGGTAGAATTTGTTTCCTTTTCATATTCTGTTTTCCTTTTCCTCGAGTTTTTCTTCTTCTTTTTTCTCCTTTGTTACCTAGAAATTTTTAGGATGTGGATAGTTCCGGCCAAAACAATGCCTTTTTAGACGGTGATGGTACTAACAGGCTGGAATTATTTTCAATATTCTCTTTCGTCTTGTCTAGAGATTTATGTTATCAATTTTCTTGAGGACTTCTTTCTTTAAGTTTTCAGCTTTTTCGTCAGTATTCTCTACTTTCTTGGTACGTTTTATTTTGTCAACAGTTGTTTTATCTACAGTTCTTTCAATTTCATTGTTTTGTTTATACTTTATTTCTTTGATCTCCTTATTTTCAACTTCCTAAAAAACTATCATTTCATCTATCTTTAATCTTCTTATCTTATGTTCTTTTTAATTCCAGTGCTGCTACTATCATCATTTAGTACTTCAGTCTCTTTTTCTATATTTTCGGTGCTTCCTTGGGTATCTTCTATAACTTCCATAACTTTAATTTCGTCTTGCTCTTCCTCGGTTTTTTTCTTTGCTTTTTAGTTATTTTTCAGTATTTTCGTCATTTATGGTAGAAATAATTTTCTTTTCTAGAAACAACTTCAGAAATGAACAAATTTAACTATTATATCAAGTATCCTATATTTTATACACGATTTTTATTTTATCATGGTGTTTTCTTTAGTTTGTACACTTACCCTAGATAGTTAAAGTGTTGAAATATAAAATCCTGTTGCAGAAAATGTTTTTAAGCAAGAGATAATATGATGTTTTATAATATAGTTATCTGCATTGAATATTTCATCCATAACCCAACACACCCAACTCCACATTAGCTTATCCACGTCCATATATTCACTGAGAATCATCCTGATCCATTATGTAAGATTCTTCGAATCTAGTTTTACTAGATCTCTAAACATTTATGTGACTGTTAAATGTCGACTGAAAAACTTTCTCTTCTTTAAAAACCACATTAATGTATAATTTGAAGAAAAAATATCTCTTGTCTGCTTATGGTCGTCTTTTAAACGCATTTTTTTAGCAGCAACACAATATCCTAGTGGAGATTCTTTTATTCTGCGATATGCAATTGATCTTGACACAGGAAAATCTGTTCATTCTATGGCATTTCGGACTACCTTAAAAGGGTGATCTTGCAAATATTCCACCAATTATTCATACCATGTGATACTGGACCTAACGCTAACGTTTCATTGTCTATTACTGGAACAAATTCTTTAGTTGATGACGAAAATCCTCAGCCAAGTACATCCGAAGAGAACTCTTTTGTTACCATGGCTTCTATACCAACAAAAAAGTTACCAAATGAGTTAAAAGAAAGAATAGTCAATAGAAACAATTTTCGAAAATCCTTACAAGCATACCTATCAAGAAAGGATTAGAAATAACTCAATAAAAGAAAAGATTAAGAGAAGAAAACAAAAAAGAAGGAACAATAAAAACCCTCAAAAAAAAACTGTAAAGAGATGTTTTGATGAAGAAGCACAAGACAGAAAAAAACTTAAAGGCAAACACAAATGAAGAGAGGGGTAACACCCGAAACTTCTGACTACTCATTGGAGGAGGACTTGTCCGACATATTCGACGATGATAAGTTAGACGATATTGATTTAAGCTTCATATCACCTTATCCAAAAACAGCTTCTTGACCTAACGAAATATGCTTTGTACGAGGAGAAATTGGCAAGAATGAAGAATTATGGTACTGATGTGTTTTATGTTCTTCTTGGACCAATGCAGACTGCACAGATTTAGACACTCCGGAAAATTATAAGTGCGACTTCTGCTTACATCATTGAACTTGTATATTTTAGTTGTAACTAGTTTTGATGTTAATTTCAACAGTAAATATTTTTTATATCAAACAATTATTGTGCATCATTACTTAACCCGTGCGCATCATTGCCCGCCGGGGTGGGAATTCTGCGTCATGATTTCCTAGGGAAGATTCTTTTATTCTGTGACATTCAGTTGGTCTTGAACCAGGAAAATGTGTTCGTTCTATGACATTTCGGGCTACTTCAAAGGGGCGATCTCGCAAATATTCCACCAAAGCATCATCTTCTGCTTCTCTGGGTCTTCGGGGTGGTGTTTTCTTTTCGCGAGTTCTAAAGATCTCTCATCTATTTTTTAGTTTTTAAATTATGTTTTTATTCATGTTCATTATACGGACAACTGTGTTCTGACCAGAGGTAAGCAGATATTGATTCTGACCTAGGTAAGCAGATATTTTAGACTTTTCAACGTAACTCAACTGGGGCATTTTGTATTTTATTTGTAAACTCGCAATAATTCTCTCAATATTAATTTGAAATTGACAAATATTCAGTCATCGTGTCTATTTACAGATAACCACAGAGCTGCAGCTATTGAGCACATAGTTTACCCATGTTTTTACGGTGCAATTAATTGCTTCCAAGTGCCCCGATGGTTCAATGGTTAGATGCTGGGCCTGTGATACGGCGCCGGCGGCCCGGGTTCGATCCCCTTTGGTGTTTTTTAATGTTCTTAAAGTTATGGTTGTGAAAAGTTTTTTTCTTCGTTATGGGCATACCTTGCGTTAGTTTTGGTTCGCTTTTGTCGGTTGCGCCCCCGTAGCGAGCGAAGCGAGCGGAGGGCCATGCGTGAAGTGAAATATTAGACATAGCTCATTAGTTACAGCTCCGCGGCTAGCTCGAAGTATCATGCTTTTTTTACAACATTTTTTAAAGACTGAATTATTACACTATTATCTAAAATCGCTGTCCCATAGGTTTATGAACACGACTGTATGTTATTCATAGAATCCTATACCTCTGAAAATAATGTTTAAATGTGGATTTCGATACTTTTTACGACATTTATGTAAACTTTTTTTAATTCCTATAACTAGTGAGTTAATTACTATATCATATACAGTCATACTGCTATTGTATGTAACAATTGTATAACATAATTTTAATATTCAATTTAAATGAATGTAATACTTACAGTTCCATACCGGTTAAGTTTGTTACACAGTGCGCAGCAGTAAGTATGTAGTTTTTGTTTATAATCGTTCCCCCGCATTTAAATCCGAGCGTATTACCTGGAAAAAAACATGATAGGATCCTATAAAAAGCATTTTACAGCAATATATTTATAATATATAGGGTGACCCAACAAAATGTTTGCTCCTTAATTTTCAGTATTTCAAATGAAAATATGGAAAAACATTCGGACCCTTCGATTTTTGTTTTGAGTTTGAGGAGGAAATATGTATGTTACTCATTTATCTATGTGGCTCAACTCTCTAGCGGGTGGAAGGACAGCCCTCAAAATTTCGAATAGGGAAAAGGGTTCTGCTATACTTCTTATTGAAGATATCATCGGGTACTTTATGTCCCTAAAATCTTGTGTTAATATTTTCATTCATAACGAAATGACAGTTCGAATCGTAAACAATACTTACTTTTTTTTAGTATTTACCTTCTTTTAACTAATGAAACTTACCCTTGTCACCTCATATAGTCACATCTATTTTTAATAATAATTATAGAAACAATAAAAATTATCTTATAAAAATTAAGGAAATTCTAAAAATCAAAAAATATTATAAAATTTATTATAAATGAATTTAAAGACAATCAACTCCAATTCAATATCATTATCTAAATTTATGTTTAAAAACAATAAAGAAATAGAAAATAATATTAGAAAAATAAATAAATAAATAAATATTTATATTATATTTCACTTTCAAAGGGTTGCATACTTTTATTTTGAAATCTGACTTCTTCTGATTAATTAATTATTAACTAAAAACTTCTTTTCCTACAGATTTTGACAACAGAGACTGTTGGACTTGGATGTTATAATCAGAGTAAAAATGCCTTTAAAAAGAGGTATCATTTGATACTCCTTCCCATTAAAACATTTGGGCATAACTATCACCTCTGCTTAGGAGTTGAAGTTAAAGGGTTGAAAGTACAATAGATAATTGTAAAATCAATAATCGAGAGGTCCAAGCGTTGTTCCAGATTTTCATTTTAAATACTGAAAATCGAGAGGCAAAATTTTGGTAGCTACCCTGGATAAAGAAAATGACTAATAGAGAGATTGGTCTACTATGAAACCAATTTATTGTCAAGATACAGCAAGTTATTCTAGAAAATGAAACCTGGAAAACGCTGATAGGTGCCGCATACAAACTTGGTGCTAGTAAGTACTGAAAGTGTTTTTACTCAGTCTGGGAATTTTTAGTGCCTTAGGTACAAAATGTGCCTCCTTCAATGTTTTGGAACGACGCATATTGGAGCAATTGGCCACTATCTAAAGAGCTCAATTATTCTTGTTCTTGGATGAGATAATATTTAAACGTCATTTTTGAAGTGGAAGCTTCCTTAGCACGGGTGCATGGATTTGAGACTCGATGAAACGAAAAAGCGACAGTAAAAAGAGATCTATAGGACGTAGCCTGCGAGAGAATGAGATAGAACACCGTCATTACATCTTTGTTAAGAGTAAAAAGTTAAAAGTAGTTCTCGTCCGATCACTGAAGTTAAGCAACGCCGGGCGTGGTTAGTACTTGGATGGGTGACCACTTGGTTTAGTTCCATGAAGGTTTCTCTTCTACGGCGTGTGAACCGCACACCTATTTTTCTGTTATGTTTTCTTCGTGTCACTATGGCCTAAAGATCGCCTAAGGCCGAACGAGGTTAATAAAAAAACACGGTGTGTGCTTAAGGCCGCACGACCGTAGTGAAAACCTCAAAAGAAGAGATTGTTTTCACGAGACTATTCGGTTTTCCAGTAATAATATATCATGTGGTGACGTATCTTGCCAAAACTTGAAATGGCGAAAAGCTTAAATTCAATTGGCTCATCTTGTACAAAAGGCATGGCCATTTCTAAAGTGTCTTGTATGATTCTTTTGTAGCAATCGATTTTTCTTTAAAATAATTGTTTTAAATTAAAACTTTCATTTCTTCGACCTACAAATCGATGTTTTTATATTTACCCTTAAAAGTCCATTTTTCTGACATTTTCGAAACAGGGAGAAACAGATCAACAGTAGTTTTAAAATTTCGAAATATTAACGTTTCAAATTTGAAATATGTTGTACTTTTTGCATCGCCACGGTATGCCTTAGATTTTCAAGCAAAATTTATTTAGTAGTAGGCCGTGCACAAATAACTGGCCAACCATTCATTATTATCGATCGACGACATAATGGTCGTCCACAGCCTACTTGGAGCTGGCATTCTACTTGAGATTGCAACACATCATACCGAGGTAATGCAAAAAGTATAATAATTGACATATTTCAATTAAATTTACTGATAGGGTAAGATGCTAAATGAAATATGTTTAGGATTCAAATATGCATTGCAAATGGGGTATTCTATATAAAATCAATGAATTTATATCCCTGCGACTTTTTGGGCGCTAGAAAGATCTAAAGTGACCCCTTTTCAAAAATTTCCGCGCCCAAAAAAATATTTGCTATTTTCCGATTTCTCACCAATTTTAATAAGGTTCGGAACACCACCGTCAAAAAGAAACGTGTACAGAAAATTTCATCGAAATTAATTGGTTTTTTCAACAGTTACCGTGTATCAAAGCATTAAGCCTAATATCTCGAAGACGGAAAATCGGATTGCTAAGTGTTGCCTAAAAACGTGCCAAATCTCAAATTTTCACTCGCAACCGTTTTCGAGAAAAATTAAGTTGACGCTGACTTTACTTGAATGAGCGATAGCTGAGCATCACTCATCGCGCCTGCCGGCTTAGATTCTCTACCCATGAAAAAGTGTACTGAACACTGAACGCGCCTGACTGTTTCTCTCTCTGTCTCTTGCTTTGCTGAAGTCCCGAATGTGCATCACATTAGCCGGCTCAGTCTCATTCGTTACCCAAGAGAAAAGTGCGCTGAAAGCTCCAAATTATTATTTGAATTTCAAGCCCTTCACTCTAAAATCTTACTTTTAACTTTTCTATATTGTAAAAGTGCCATCCATGGAAATTCATTGAGTGCTGAATCATTTCCGCCGACAATTCGTTTGGTCGAATCCAGGAGTCCACACGTTTCTGGCAATAGGTTTATGTTTTTATGATTAGATACGTCCGGTGGTTCAGTTCGGTTGTGGAAATATAGTGCTGGCGTTATTTCCAGATTTATTGGGCTGGGTGGACAACAGACCTGTAACATAGAAAATTAATTGTTATTAACAACAAAGCTTATCCCCGTGGCCTTGCATCCTCTAAGAAAAACGGAGAATGTGGAAAAGAGATGTGCGTTATATGCACTGAAAAGACACTAAAATCCTTATTTTCATAGCCATGTTGTATCACAAATTGAAAACTTAGAAAGACATTGAACTATTCTTGGGGAAAATTGATATAATTTTAAACAAACTTATAGATGATACAGTTTTAATATTTATGGCAGGTGATTTTAATGTCAATATCTTGCGGGATAACTGTGACTCGGCAGCATTTCTTTCTCTGTTGGGTTCTTATGATCTTTTGTCTGCAATATCTGAACCTACATGGTTTTGCAATGGTGCTCAGTCATTTATAGACAATATTTTTACAAACTGTAATGACTTTACAGCAGAGGTATTACACACTCATATTTCAGATCATACAGGCCAGAGAGTGACACCGTGAACCGTAGGGTCTTCAGCCTACAAGAAAGACAACTCTTTCGGCATATGCTTGCAGCGCAGGACTGGCAGCTGGTCTATCGGGTTGATGAGTCTGAGGTGGAAGAACAGTGGGTTGTGTTTATGAATATGCTAATTCCAATATTTAATCATTGTTTTCCTATAAAAATTTTAGGGTAAAAAAGAAAAATAAATCTTATTATAATTCCCCAGCAGTAGCTGAGTGCAACCGTGAATGGATATTCTGTTGGTGCTTAGCAGAAATGACGATACAGGGAAGCTTATAAGACAACTAAGCTTAGATATGATACAGTATTGAAGCAGGCTAGAAGGGACTGTTATTCTCAAAGGATTTTGGGTAGTCAGAACAAGTCAGGGTGTACATGGCATATTGTGAACTAGGTGAGGGGTGGTGCTTGCAATGTCAAGGACATTGAGATTCTGGGTAGCCCACAGGAAGTGAGCAATGATTTAAACGCATACATGGTTGAGGCGGCCTCAAACCTGGTTGAAATTTTGAAGGGAAAAGAATATATTTCTAATATATCCTATAATCCTAACTCAATGTTCGTCACACCAGTAACAGACGTGGAAATGATTGACATCATTAATAACATAAAAAATAAAAAAAAGTTCTGCCTATGATGAGATTTCAGTAAATATTTTAAAAAGTTGTGCAGATGAAATATCATCCCCTCTATCTTACATTGTAAATAATTCATTTAGTCAGGGATTTTTTCCTAAAAACCTCAAATTAGCCGTAGTTAAACCCATATATAAAAAAAGGAGATCCAACACTTCCAGAAAACTATCGTCCTATCAGTTTGCTGCCGACTTTTTCCAAAATATTCGAGAAAGCTATGTGCACCCGTTTGACGAGTTTATTTTCTGCACATAAACTTGCAAATGCTGGTCAACAGGGGTTTTTAGCTGGAAAGTCGATAGAGACTGCTGTGTACGATTTGGTGAATGAGATTGTTGCTTGCTTTGAGAGTGGACATACAGCTATAGGCTCATTTTTAGATCTATCAAAGGCTTTTGATTGCTTGGATCATGCTCTCTTGCTTGAAAAGCTGGAGATGGTATAAGAGGTAAACCATTGAAGTGGGTACGCTCTTATTTGCAGGGTCGGGTACAGCGTGCTATAATCCAAAAAGAGGGGCGTAAGTATTTTTCGGATGATAAGACGATAACCATGGGTGTCCCGCAAGGCAGTGATATAGGCCCCCTTCTGTTCATTTGTTATATCAATGACTTAGGAAGCAAGTTGTCAAGTGAAATGTTAACCATCGTAAACTGTGCTGATGACACCAGTATATTGGTGGGGGGAAGCTCGGTAGATGATGCTGTAACACGTTGGGCAGACTGCTTGAGGTCCGCTCAACAATGGTGTGAAAGTAATAGCCTGTTGGTCAATGCTCAAAAGTCAAATTTCATAGTTTTTAGAACAAGACAGTCCGCAGCAGCTTGCCCTGACAGTGTGGAGTTGCTTTCTCGGGATGTGCCTTTGTCATCGGAAGCTAAATTCCTTGGTATGAGAGAAGGAGGTTGAGTATGTATCTAGCAGACTTAATGCCTGCTGCATGCCTGGAATTATGTTGATCTCCCTATCTTGCTGACAGTGTACCATGCAAATTTTAACTCGATCCTTCGATATGGTAATCTGATGTGAGGAAATAGTGTAAATGCTACAAGGGCTTTTATACTACAAAAAAGAGCCTTGCATCTTATGTTGGGTATGCACAGGGTGGAATCATGTAGGGGAATTTTCAGAAAAAATAACTTATTGACTTTGGTTGGTCTACATATTTATGAGTGTGTAATATTTTTGCGTAAGAATCGTCACTTGTTTACAAGAGAGTTGCCTCAACATGACCACAACACCCGGTCATTAAATTATAATATACCATTGCATAGATTCACACTCTCTAAACGCAGTCGAATGTACTCCTGTATTAAATATTTCAATAAACTTCCACAAGACCTGAAGTTTATCCAGAATACCTCACACTTTAAAAGAGCAATATTTGGGCACTTGATTCACTTAGATTGTTTTAGTCCTTCTAATTCCCTTTCATTAATGTACTGGTTATTTTATTTTATCTGTTTTGTCATTGCGTCTTGTGTATCGCCTTAATTAAGTAGAGGGGAGAGGAAGAACACTATTTTAATTGTAATTTTGATTTCAAAGTTGTATTAAGTATTATAAATTTGAGCATTTTTAAATTTGTAATATGTCCTTAGATACATACACAATATTTTAAATTGTTATTCCCTCTGTATTCACTAATTTTAATTGTTCGGCTTACCCAAAAAAAAAAAATGATTTTTTTTTCGTTTTTTTATGGAAACGATTATAGAAATCCATTTACATGTTACCATCGTACAAATAAAATTTTCAAAAATATATACAGGGTGTTAAAAAAATTTATTAAAAAAATTCTTTTTTTTTCGAAATATTTCGGTACAGAAAAATCGTGCGAGGTTTTAGATGCAAAAACCGAACTCCCCGCACCCAAAAGCTCCTTTCTAGAGTATTCACGTCGTAATTTCAATTTTAAGAAATATTTTTTTTGATTTTTTCCTTTTGTTTTTATTACGGAAACGGCTAAAGTGATCCATGTACAATGTACATGTTATCAACGTACAAATAAAAAATTTCTAAAATCATATACCAGATCGTAAGAAAATTAATTAAAAAAATAACCCCCCTTTTTTCGAAATGTTTCGGTGCAGAAAAACCTTACGATTTTTTAGATCCAAAATCGAGCTCAGCGTACCAAAAAAGTCCCTCCTAAAGTATTCGTCTGAAAAGCAAAATGCTAAATATTGAGACGAAAGTCATATTTTATCGAATACCTTATTCAAACTCTTATCGAAAAATGTTATAGAAGCTTTTCGATCGACCCGTAGAGGACACAGATGCCGACGCAAACCGATTTGAAATATCTTTTTCCCTTGTCGAGAAAATTAGGAAAATATACTTATTTTACTTTTTCGTGTCCGAATCCGAACGATTACAAGTTTTCGGCCCAAAATCGGCACCGCTTCAGTGTTAGCGAGCCACAAATCATCGAGAGTGTATTCTGAGGGACACAGCTCACACATCGTTAAATGGGCCATATTCTGCACTTCTCCGCACCCGCACAGAACGTCATCATATGGTGCTTTTATGCCCCATTTCGCCAGGTTGGATTTAACAGGGGTAACGCCGGTACGCATGCGGTTAAGCATGCTCCAGGTTTTCCAATCGAGCTCCACTCGCTGTGAGGGCTTTTGATGCAGAGGGTAGTTTTCTGGTGGTTCTATGTCGACAGACCTCATAAGACGACTTCTGGACTTCAGCAGGCTAGACCCTTGCAGTTCCTCGAGCTGGTGTAAGGGGTGTCCATCAAATTTTTGTTTAAACCTTTCCAGGTATTAGGAGCTGTGTCTTCGATCTTCCGGAAATGCTGCTTGGTATAGTAATGGTAATGGAGTAGCTTTCATGCAGCCGGTGATTATTCGGCAGGTGTCATTTAATTCTGTTGTGACTTGTTTTGCTTGTTTGAATCTACCCCATACTGGACAGGCACATGGATTCAGCTGTTGTTCTTAAAACCTTTGGGTTTGCTCCTCACTTGCTCCCTGTCAGTTTTTTAAGGAGATTATTCCTGGTAGTGACTTTCTGCTTGGTGTTTTGGCAGTGGTATTTGTACGTGAGAAACCGATCGAGAACAACTCCGAGGTATCTAGGTTTGCTTGTATGCTCCAGTGTTTGCCCCTCCCAGGTCACTTTCAGGTTTTTATTTGCCAGATGGGTATTTGGATGGAAGGCCGACACCCCCGAAGGAAGACCGACACCCCCGAAGGGTTTGGTTTTAGTGAGTTTTGCCTGTAGTAGTCTGAAATCATTTTTAGGGCTTCTTCCAGTTTTATGTCCACTTGTTCGCGAGGAAAATATAAAAATCACGTTTGGTCAATTAAAAAAAAAAACGTCTTACTCATCTTTTTGGCTTTTACCGTTTATTTCTAAATTTTAAATCTCGATTTTTAAGGCATAGCTACCCGTGAATTTTTCCCAAAATATTGGTATATGTTATTAACATAAAAATAAAATTTTGATAATCATATACAGGGTGGTAAAAAAATGTTTCTCCGTATTTTAACTTCGGACAACAAATTTCATTGAAAACTTTTTTTTCCAAATTAGGAGGGCTATCATTGGCTTTAAGATATTTTCTTCAAAAAATTCATAATCATTGAGATATTGCGAAAAATATCCAAAAACGACCTTATTTTGAAAAAAAACGGCGAAGCGTTGTTTTTAAATTACATCGACTCATGTACGGGTTAAACGCCGTCGAAGTACACATTTTTGGTAGTATGTATCTTTCGTAGTTTTCGAACTACTATCGTTCTCCCATAAAAGCGGCCGATATCTCGAAAACTAAGAATATTGTTTTTTTCCTAAAGAACTTTTTTGTTGGTTTTCGTGTTCTCTAGCTAAATCGAAAATTTAAAATTGCTAGTAGGTTCCGGCGCTAATCGGTCAAAATAAAGGTAAGGTCGATATGAAAATACGTCCGTTTGCCGGTAATCGTATATTTACTACCGGAACCTACCGGTTGAAAACTGCGCGATTTAGGTGCCATTCTGGGGTCATATTTTAGGAGCCAAAAGAAAAATATGGATAGTTTTGAAATTTCGATGTCGAAAAATTAAGGTTTTCCTAGGCTCCTACCGCGGAAATTACCAGCGGTCGGTTCCTGCCAAGGTCAGATTCGAGCTCGGGCCATCCCTAACCCTCCTAACCCAAATTTTAAACTTCATGGCCTAACGATACCAAAGGTCCCTATTTAGGTGACCCTAGGAGAGTTTTTTTGGGGGGGGGGGGGGGGGGTTTCGAGCCTGGTCCCTTCGTCCCCCCACCGAATACGAACTCGATAGCTCGAAATTTACCTGAGAAAACCGATAGGTAGGTAGGTTCCAAATACAAACAAATATCGTCTCTTAAATAGAAAAATACATTCGGAAGCGTTTTTCTTCGAATTAATATCCAGGAGCCGAAATCGGCGATTTTCCGTTTTCAAAAATTTTGTGTACCTGCTCAGGGAAGTAGGCGCCACGGATCAAAAATCGCAGAAATTGCTTTTTAAGCCTCGTCCCGGAAGGAGACATTTTGAGTAATTTGTTTTTGGTATTTATTAGTCGGGTCTTGCGTTTTTATGAAGACTAATAAATAATAAAGACAAAATTGACAAACAATCTAAATCTGGTGTTTACAAAATAAATTGTGTGAACCGTGAAGCTGTAATACGTAGGACAAACTGGTCGAAACTTAAATATTAGGATTAAAGAACACAAAAAATCGATTTTACATAATATTCAAAACTCTGGCTTAGCAAAACATTATATAGAAAATAACCATTTTATAGATACGAATAATGTTAAACTTTTACACACCGAAACAAAGAGCAAAAGGCTGAACGTTTTGGAGTACATAGAAATCCAAAAGGCACAAAAAACAGACGTTTTAAATACGAACGACCAACTGATCTGTTCTTTAAACACCTGCATAATTGACAGCGCAATAAAAACAAAATACCGACAGGCGGTTTAGTACGGTATAACAATTTAGATTTTAGTATTTAACTACTCTTGATTAAGGCCTCATCAAGCCGAAACATATGTAGAGAAAAATATCTCATTAAATTGTTTTGAAACATCTAAAAGCAGTGTTCTAATTATCCCTAGTATTATTATTCAACGATGTTTCACAAGGATCCTACCGCAGAAACTATTCATTGAAATAAAAGAGTTTAACTTTTTTTCTTACCTTAACTCCTCCTTCTCCTGATCCGCAAGTATAGGCCTGAAGTTT
The DNA here is from genome assembly GCA_016904865.1 of Pissodes strobi. NCBI lineage: Eukaryota > Metazoa > Arthropoda > Insecta > Coleoptera > Curculionidae > Pissodes > Pissodes strobi. The sequence goes on from MU183546.1 coordinate 177,819, forward strand.
TCTCGAGATCGTAGAGGAAATTGGCCTTTGAAGAGAAGAAAGTAGGTCAACTATGTGTTGGCATTGAATTATTGGCACGCAATTACCAGTTCCTCTGTCTGGTGTTCGGCAGCCGTCGTCATCTACACTCCATTCTGAAAAATTTTTCCTAACTTTAATAGTCGTGTGTCTTAAAGATCCATTTAAGCATCATGTTTGTCCCGATCAGATTGAGCAAAACAAACAAAAACTTCAAATTGTTTCATTAGGCACTGAATAATTCTTATTTAAAATCAACCGCCAGCTTACGTGAATGTGCACCAGTTACTAATAACACGAAAAAGAAAATACACAACCACAGATTACGTGTTATAGATGACATGATCATTGAAGCATTCAAGATGTAGGCACTGACCAAAGAATCAACTGTGGACTAATATTTCTTTGTTATTAACTTGTTTATTGCTCATTAAAAATATCGCATTGCACGCGAGATATAATGAAAAGCATTTGCCGTCGCACATAACAAGGCATATTTAATTTAATTTTATTTTGATTTGTTTATAAGTAAAACTTTATATCGGTTGCACATTATAATACATATAGGGTTAGCCAAGAATATGGAAATACCCCTGTAACGCTAAATTTCAAACCTAAATTACAAATAAAAGCTCTACTTTGGGAAGAACTCGTATATTCGATGCAACTGTGAAGTTATAAACAACTTTAGTCGTATCCAAAATATAGAAATAATAATTATGGTCCTTTGGGGACACTCTCGACCTGATAGCATTACAATCTGGGAAATTATTGTATAACGCAACTTATCATTTCAGTAATAGATTCTCTTCGCGCGTTGACTTTATTAAAAGCCTTTGTGATATCTGCGTGAATGCAATAAAGTTTGTAGGGCTTGTCTCTAGCCTAATAACTTTGTAACTATAGATACTTTTAGTTACACCGATTATCATTTTCTAAATTGAAATTTTAATTTAAGTTTCGATTTAAAAGCTGCAATTTTTTTGATATCGTGAGTTAGCCTTGTACACAGTAATTATTATTGAACTAATGAACTTCAATATATTATGTTTATAATATTGTTGACTGCGACGAAAATCACTTTAAATACAGAGGTTTCCGTGACTGCAAAAAAATTAATGCACTCAGCCTTCATTCTAAGAAAATGCATTAAATCGTATTGAGAGGAAGAAAGCAATCATTTATTCAGGGTCGCGCATCGGTTGATGGATGATATAGTTAACCTTAAAAGATATTTATTAGTCTGTAACCTCTCATTTAAAAAAACCTTTGCTTTCTAATGAATTTCGAATAATTAGAAAACGTGTTTTCTGCTCTAACCAATAACTATATATTTAGTGGTTGAACGTTATTATTAACTTTCTTGTCCATTAATGACGTCAGAGTGTAAACAATTTTCACAAAATAAATGTGCGTGCTCCATACCTATTGCAACGCGACACTTTTCACACTGAGAGAAGTTCAAAGAGGGTAGGCCTAAGCATGAACATGCAGAAAACAAATCTTATGACAAACCTCGTTCTTGGTGGTACATTAGAAAGTGGCGAATACCAAATAGAACAAGTCTTCAATTATCAATACTTGGGTCATGAAATCAGACTAGGTAGAGATAACCAAACTTGCGAGTACAACGGAGAAAAGGCTTGGGGTGGGCTGCATTTGGAAAACTTCGACATAATTTCAAAAGTAATATCCCGATTTCCCTTAACAGGAAAGTTTACGGATAATGTCTTTTGCCCGTAAAAACTTATGGCGCAGAAACGCTCACACTGACGAAGAAATCGATTCACAAGTTGCGAATAGCACAGAGAGCAATGGAAAGAGCTATGCTTGGCATCACAAGACGAGATAGAATCCCAAATGTCACCGTTCGCCAACGAACCGGAGTCCAAGATATAATTGACTATATAACTCGACATAAGTGGCGGTGGGCTGGCCATGTGGCCCGTATATGCGATGGTAGATGGACGAAAAAGGTTTTAGAGTGGAGGCCAAGACAAGATAGGAGGAGTAGAGGCAGGCCGCCGACCCGGTGGACAGATGACATCAAATGCCGGAAATTGGATCCAGGAAGCCCAGAATAGAAGGAAGTGGAAACGTCTTGAGAAGGCCTATGTTCAGCAGTGGACACAAATGGCTGTTTGATGATGATGATGAAACATGGGGTAGGGGTTGCGCTGGAGCTCTAGTACCTTTTATCAAGGGTGGTGGCGCTCACTGAAATTTTCGGTGGGTGGCGGCGATGAGGATGACTAAGTGAGGATAGCCAGATCTGATTTCCATGTTTTTATAAGCGGCTGAAGTAAAACTAGGAAGGCAACAGGAAACCACCTAGTTTTCCCAAGAGAATCACATCAATACGTTCAAGTCAAAATTTTCCGGAGGTATAAATAATTTCCCGATCGAATCTCCGGGGGGGGGGCTGATTTGAATGTTTGTGAAAAAAGATGCAGCATACCTATAAGGATTGGAACCTGGAATACACTAAGCTTGTTCCAAGCTGGGGAACTAGCAAAACTTGTCCAAGAAATGAGCAGACTCAAACTGGACATTCTCGGAGTCGCAGAATTGTTTTTACTATTCTGGTAATCAGGATAGAAATCACAGAAATGGTGTGGGGTTGATGATTTCGAAGAACCTGATGAAATCAGTGGCGGATTTCGTGCCTTACTCCGATCGCACCGCCATGTTAAAAATTAAAGCCAAACCAATTGACTTAAATATAATCCAGGTTTATGAACCGACAGCGGACGTACTAGACCAAGTAGTTTTACAGTGATGTAAGGGATCTACTCAAGTTAACTAAGAAACAATACATTAATATAATAATGGGATACCTAAACGCTAAACTAGGAAATAGTAGATTTGAAAACATCATTGGACCCTTTGGCCTAGAAACAAGAAATGAAAGAGGTGGCAGGCTTCTACAGTTCTGTCAAGAAGAAGACATGACATCTTCGGAACAGTGGCTACCTGTAACTTTATCCCTCTGCCAAAGAAGATCAGCGCATAAAAATTAGAAGAACACAGACTTATCAGTCTCATGAGTCGTGTGATTAAACCATATGCGACTCATAGTTTGGATTTTGACAAGGGCTGGGCACAAGAGAGGCGCTAGTTGCAACGCAAGTCTTAGTACAGAACTGCTATGACCAGCGGAAAAAAGTGTGTTTATGTTTTATAGACTACGAAAAGGCTTTCGATAAAGTCCAATATCATAAACTTATGCAGCTTCTCAGAAGACTTGATTTGATTCGGACGAAAAAGACATTCGGTGCATTGAAAACTTATATTGGCACCAATCAGCACAGGTCAGAGTGGCACAGGTCTATCAAATCAAATCCTTATTCGTAGAGGATATGGCAGGGGTGTATACTGTCGCCGCTCTTGTTTAATTTATATTCGGAAGCCATCTTTCAGGATTCGCTGAGGATAAGGAAATTGGGATCAAAGTCAATGGAGTCTGGATAGATAACATACGCTATGCTGACGACACAGTTCTGATTGCGGACAACATGGATGATCTGCAACAGCTGGTTAATGTGGTGGGAGATTATAGCTAGGATATGGGATTAAACAGGAACACAAAGAAAACTAAATTCATGGTTGTCACGAGAGAGATAGATGCATTTAGAAACGAAAGGTTAACGTATAATGGAAAACTTTCAGAACGAGTGGACGTACCTAGAAACATGGTTTTGTGAGGAATGGTCATCAGACAATGAAATGGAATGCAGAATCGAGCAAGCCCGAGGTCCTGAAATTTAAAAAAGTATTCACTTGTAGCGACTTTGACCTTGGTCTCTGATTGAGATTTGTGGGTGCTACGTTTGGTCGGTGCTTCTGTACGGTGTGAAAGGCTGGACTCTAAAAGTAAAAGCTATAAACAAATTGGAAGCATTTCAAGTGTGGATATACCGCAGAATTCTTAAAATACCATCGACAATCAAAATAAGAAACGAAGACGTTCTGAGGCGTATTAAAATAGATCGCGAACTCTCCAACATTATTAAAAAAAGAAAAACTGATTAACTGATTATCGAGAGCAAGATCGAGGGTAGAAGAGGATGTCATGGCTAAGGAACGTGAGACAGTGGACTGGCATAGGTGATATTCAAAGATTGATCCACACGGCCAGAGGTAGAGAAGCCATGGAAAATGTGGTCACAAACATCCATTAATGGATAAGCAAAGACAGAAGAAGAAACATGGAAACAACTTCTACATATTACGGAACTTTTCCCAGAATTCCCTATCCAACGGTGACATCTTTTAAAGACCCACCACACAGTCTACATTGAATTGTTTACAATTTGGTATCACGTATCCCGATACAACATACATAAGTGGCCAACAGACGATGAGATCCGCATCGCCACATGTTTCATGATACAGGTGGGGATACAAATCCCAACGTGTATGTGGTTAAATCAGTATCGCGGTCCTAGCATGAGCTTGTATCGCTCTCATGAAACTGGCGATTTAGTTACGAAATGCAAAGAAAGGTTCCCAGTGCACAGCGCAATTTTATTATCAAAAAATACATAGTTTCCGGAATGCATTTCGAACGGAGTTAAAGAAAGTTACTTCGTTTCCGTTTTTCCTTAAAATATTGCCACAATACCATTTCAACTGCAATTATCACAGGTTTGGGTGGGAGCCTGGGAGCATCTTCAAAACATCTAGTTCTACGTAGCACGATGCACGATAATTATACTGATGCACTGATATTTCAATTTCACGCTTCCTTCTCACTGCGTGGGGCGTTGATACTCGATACGGATTACATATACATGTAGCGCAACTTGTAACGCAATATGTGGCGATACCGATTTCATCGTCTGTGGGCCACTTAAGGGATCCACAGGGTTTGCCAACTTTGGTCTACTGAAATAAAGGACACCCGGTGTCATTGGCGTATCCTATACAGGATATTGCTTTAGAGGGGTGAGGGAGGGGGGAGGGTGTGTGCCCGCGGCAGGACCTACCCCTACGCCGAAGACGGCAAGTTTTCGGGGTGCCATCCAATTCTCGTCTAAAAGTCGTTAAAATCGTTTAAAAATCGCAATGTTAAATATTCATAAACATTGCATTCCTCAAGCAATTCCCATGATAAACTTAAATTCCCTTAAATTTGGGGGAGATTTCCCTTGATTTGGCAAATCTGCCGGCGCGTTTTAGTTTACCACTTAATTTTTGGCAAGTTTTTTAAATTTATATTATTCTTCTTTTTTGGCATTTCGAAGTAAAACTGAATTGCCTTTAATTGTGTCAAAAAATTTGGATCAATTCTCGTTTAAGTTTAAAAATATAAATAATTCGTTTTTTATTAAACCAATTCCAAACCTATTTTGCTCGTCTGTCCACTTGAAATTTACCACACTGAAAACTCGTTCAGGAAATGCTGATGAGGCAGGAATACTCATAAAGAAAGAAACCATTTTATATAAATTACTAAAATCAGAGTTAAGCTCCTTAAAAATAAAATGTCACTTGTAAAAAAGTTTTCGGGTAATTTTCATTTGTTTCAATTGCATAAAAATTATCTTTCAATGAGACTAGTTCTTTAAACAGTAAGTCCAATTTAATTTTAACCTTTCTTGCAATTTGAGACTCTCAATAATTGAGCCAAATCATTATATGCTGAAAATTTATTTTCTTCTAAAGATAAACATGCTATAAGACATAGCCAATTATCGTTATCAAATATAAACCATTTCTAAAATGACAAGGAAACGTAGAGTCTTTTTTTATAGTGTCTCTTCCTTGAATAGATAAGTCTTGATTTTATAGTTTTTTACCAGTTTCATAACCAAAAAATAATTCCTCTTTACTATTTTTTAATTGGTTTTTAAAATCTGTCATAATGTGCAATATTTCGCAAACTGTTGTTTTGTTATTTTCAATTTTCTTAATTGTTTTTTCAAAAAGACCAGAAATATTATAAATAAATAATAAATAAATTTCTATTTTAAGAGGATCTTCAGTGGATTCTGGAGAAACATGAAGAATATTTTGCAATTGCCTAGAGCATACTTCTGGTGAACTTAAAAAATATGAACATAAGCTCTGCCAATTTACAAGTAGTAACCTTACAATACATGGTCTCATTGAAAGCATGACGAAGTAACTCTTTGTACGTACTTTCGACAAAGTTGCAAAATTCCTGCCTTTCTTCCTGCCTTTTTGCCGAAAGAGAAAAATGAGCATATATTTTTAAGATCAGGTTTTCAACGTCTAAATCTAAATTAGCCAGAGAATGTTTGAAACAATTATGCAAAATATGTACACGACAATTAGCTTTTAAAATAATGTCATTCAAACCTAAAAAAATGTGTAAATAAAGAATGATTTTTGCCAAAATTTGCATTTGTAGTATCGGCGTTTAATGAAGACACTTTTGAAAACTGTAATCCTCTGTTCTAGCGATGTTTTAACGGCTTCAAACATTCCATTGGCCGACTCATCTGGATTTTCATAAAAATCAATAATTTTATTAGTAAGTCCTTCATGGTGGGAGAAATACTGAATGCATATAGGAAATAATTTTCTATTTTTTCTATTAGATGCATCAGTTTGAATTGAAATCATTTAGAACTGTTTCCAAAGCAAGTGGACCAAGAATTTGGGTAACATTCGCTTCCGACTTTGTTCTGGCACACTTTTTGTGCAATTTTGGAGTCCGCAAACATTTTTGAGTTTAATTTCATTTGGCAGTCCGTTGAATTATAGGATAAATGATGTTTAACTGCATGATAAATCTGTACAAGCTCGGAGCATATGACCAATTATTCTCGCCTTGTTTCTTTTTTGCAAAATAATGTCTCTAAAACCTTACTTGAACACGATGCCTGACTGCGCTTTTTATGGCCCTGATTCTCCATATGCTGTTTAATTGATGCGATTCCCATAGCGCTAATTGAAAAATATCTGTTTCACAATATACATCGCGCTTCACTTGCATTATTCCAGTCTTTAAGCCAATCAGAATATTCGGCCATGTCAAGCCGTAATTTTGTAAACACACACAGCCTCAGCTTTTTCTTGGGATTCCCAGGAGTGGCAGGAGGGCAAGTAGGCATAACTGTCTGTGAATTTGAGTTACCACTGTCGACACCGACTTTGTCGTTATTACTATTACTATACATTATTACGATGCTGAATGAACTAGAATGGCCACACTCTGCAAAATAAAAAATATTACGCGAATAAAAATAAAGCATATAAATAGACAGTAGGAAAATGGGTACAATAAACAACCTCAAAAAAGTAATTTATCAGCAATTATGTAATTATTGTATTTTTTCTTACCGTTTTAATTACAAATTCGAAGGTAGAAGAGGTCACAGCACTCAAATCTTTTCTCTGAATAATTATTCAACAGAAAATAAATATAATAATACACCGGACGAACAGACAACATAGAGAATCAATAAACCGGAACAAAACAGAACACTGAATTGAGCAGCAGTTACGAAACAAATCATTGCAAATCTGGCGAATAAACATGTAGGCTGATGTAGGTATACAGAGTAAAACAAGTCGGGGAAATCGGGGATTTACCAATATTTTTTAAACGTTGCCAACTGTTAGATTTTAGATTACATTATAAACGTAGAATAAAAATAAATTTTTAATTTAGGTGTTGCATGGGACGTTTTTATTCTGAATTTCAAGATTTTTGACTATAAAGAACATTTACAGTCCTTTGACACCTTTTAAAAAAGCAATTAACTAAATTTTAAAATAAAGGACAGTCCTTTGAAATAAAGGACGGTTGGCAACCCTCAGACGGTTTTGGTTCATAGGGGAATTTTGTCACTAGCTAGGTTGTGATTTAATGGTGGTTTTATCTTGATATTTGCTAAGTGAGTCATGATCATATGGTATTTGTTTTAAATATAATGTAATTTGTAATAAATATTTGTATTAATATAATATAATATTTGTAAAATGTAAAATTTATCTTAAAAGTACCTGAGGAATTGTCCTCTGAAATATCTGACACTTTTTGAAAAAATACTCCGAATACCTAGAATATGATTCCAATGTGCATTCAAGTGTAATACATATCTAATATTTGCCAATTGAAAAAATTAGTGGATCCTTACTTACGTGCATGTACATTTGCAAGGTATAATCCTAAAGAAATACACGTCCATAAAAATTGCTTAAAACCCAACATCGCTGCGATATTCAAAACGACCACCGTTCAGGCAAACCAGTGTCGATTAGTAACTAAATGGCAACCATAAGACTGGCTATTTTATAACATGTCTCGTGAATATCTTTGTTTTATTAATATGTTAAATGTTTTACTGGAAATACAAGTTTACGCTGTTACGAATAATATTTACATCGAATTCGTCGATGCAAAACTAAATGACGTGTTTTCTGTCTTTTAGCATAATTTGTGGATATATTTTTAATTGATTGCAGAATTGCAAAGTACCTACAAATTACGAGATAAATCTGATTAAAGCATGTTAATAATATACAGCCTGGTCAAAAAGTGCTTAACAAAATATTTTTTATTATTAATTTTTCACATTATTTTTCTACACTCAACCTTGGTACTACTCCAAACTAAATATGCATAAGTCAGTTTCATGTCTGCGGATGGTACTGGATTATCTGTTACTATTTAATAAAAATAAGATATTACACAATTTGAGAACTTGATTTAAAAAAAGCTATTTATTGCTTTAATTATTGCTACACTGACATTCTTGCAGATTTTTCCAGTAAACTCTCAAATACAACAATATAAAAAGAGATATTTTTTGGTTACTTCCTGTGAAAGTATTGCTAATTGTTAGTTTTAGTGAAAAATAAAAACTATATCCTCTAGATGGCTACTAGTATCTTTTTTATGGCAGTGGCACACACACAGGCAGGAACGTCACTGGTGAGAGCAGTTTGACGCAGAGGAGTGACGCCCCTGCTATTCCGAGTTGACACGGGATGTATGGATGTAGCGCATCAAATCCCATCGTCCTCCTCCAGGCTAAACGCCACCGCAGTACAAAGTCTGGAGCCAATCAATGTCAGTATGTGACAAGCGGTGTTGCATTGTATTAGCAGGCAGGAACGTCAAACTGGTGAGATCAGTTTGATTACGGGGAGTGATGCCCCCACCCTTCCGAGTTGCCACCAGATGTGTGAGCAATATTCTAAGCACGGTCTTATTTGAGCATTGTAGAGCAGGAGTAGCTGAGTAGCTGCTGCAAGGCTGATTTTGCGATGTTAGCAACGCGGTCATGCCAGGACATATTGCTGTTGACCGAGACACCCAGTAGTCCGATTGAGGGAATGGTCGATCCTGCCATATAATGATGTCAGAGCCTGCCGTATTGGCTTTCTTAGTAAACGTGGATGCTTGGGTTTTTGCTGCAATGAACTCGTCCAAATATCTGTCGCCCCAAGTTCGACCTTCTTCAGATCTTGATTAATTGTTGTAATCTGCTCCGGTCTGCGGTGATAAGTCTCAGTCGCTGGTAAAGGTTTTTCTGATTCTAAATTGGGAGACAACGGTACTGTCATCTGCAAAACTGTAAACTGGATTATTGGTTTCGGTCAGCAGGTCATTAATATAGATGAGGAACAGAGTTGCTGAGAGTATTGCTCCCTGAGGCACGCCTGCATTAATGGTGAATGTGTCTGAGATGGCTCCATTAACTGCAACGTGTAGAGATCGGTTCTTAAGGATACCTGCAAGCCAACAGCAGAGATACGCTGGCAGTCCAAAGGACGGCAGTTTATTGAGCAATACGTCATGCCAAACTCTGTCAAATGCCTTCGAAATAACCAACGCAATCGCTCGAGATTCTCCCTAGTTCTCAATTATCCTTCTCCATATATGAGTGACATACATATATTTCCTGTCGACCTCTCTTTGCAAAAGCCGTATTGATTATCGCTAATTATTCTGTTGGTCTTGAGATACTTGAGTAGCTGCTGATTGACCACACGTTTCATGACTAGAGATTATTGGAAACAAGGCAATTGAGCGATAGTTTGAGAGAGTGATTTTATTGCCGACTTTCCAAAAAATGGGTAAATCCTTTTTCGGTAAGACAGAGAAAAAAGTCTGGAAAAAATGGTTGTTCGTTGGCGCATTTCTTTAACACTTGGCAGGTATTCCGTCGAGTCCTGATGCCTTTTGCGTATCTTTGAGGACTTTACGAATATCACGGTAATGAAACTTAACTTCTGCCATGGTAGTGTTGACGTTGGATATGGTGGGGAGAGTCTTGCCTTGGGGGACGGTTAAGGTAAAGTGCGATGAGCACATTTCGTCAAGCATGTTTGCTTTTTTCCTTCCCTGTAGTCGCTGTGACGGATGCCGCGTTCATCTGTAAAGGACAGGAGAAACGTTTTTGTAAAGATATTACCAAAGACAATCCACAGTTGTAAATTGTCTTTAATATTACTTACTCTCTAACCAAAGACAATTTACATGGATTGTCTTTGGTCTAACTATAACGATTTGCTTAAAACAAGTAACAAATAACTAAGTTATGTAAAATTTAATGTGTTTGTTGACCAACAAATATTTCGGGAATTTCTCATATGGTTGTGCAGACGATCCCAATATGGAGGTGGTGCATCTCTAATCTAATCTAGTTCTTCCTTTGTTCTTTTGCTATGAAATATTAAAGAAGGAGGCACGTATTTCCTATTAGCACTCATAGTGCACACCGCCGTTATAAGTTTACCTTTTTCGGATGATACAATTTTGCCAGTAGGTGCAATCAATTTCAGAATTTTCTTTGGCACTGTGAGAATCCAAGTCTCATCCATATTGTACATTTGATGTTGGGCATGGTAAATCTCGATGCTTCAGCATACTATTGTCTTTGATTACCGCATGGTCCTGAAGCTCTGATTGGTTTTGGCTTATGTATTTTAATGAGTCTCCTCTTAGTTGTTTGTGATAATTTTGGTGGTCACATAAGTGTCAGCTCACTGCTCTAAAAGGGCAGCTCCCATTACCAACAATATCTGACCTTGATAAACTCCTGATTTTTGAAGTAGGTTCGGCTACAGCATTTTCATCGACAGTTGAACGTTCTGTCCCCATTATCATTATTATTGGTATTATTATTATTATTATTCAATGATTCGAAAGTTTTCGGCTTGGTTATACGACTCGATGCGGACTATGTCAAAGCACCGAACTTTCTATTGTAAGTATATGGAGATATCATGACTGTATGTTCAGAAACGCTCTTACTATAGAGCAGGTGTCGAGTATAACTGAGTTTTGGAGGATGATGTACTTTAGTTGATTTAGCCCTGTTTTCCCTACATATTTGTGGAGGGATTTGAGAATGATGCCAGTTGTTGAGATTACTATTGGTATGATTATAACTTTATCCTGATGACACATATTTTTGACTTCATCGGCCATCAGAGGTAAGTATTTTTGAATCTTTTCACTTTCTTTTCTTTGAAGATTGGTTGTATTTGGTATAGTAATATCATTAAGGTAAGTAGTTTTTGTTAGTTTATGTGTCAGTGTGATATCTGGTCTATTGTGAAGAATAGTTCTGTCCGTTGCGATGCTTCTATTCCAGTACATCTGAACCTCATTATTCTCTGTTATATTATCCGGTGTGTATATGTAATAGGGTGTGTGTTGTACTGTGTTTGTATTTTTGAGCTAACTCCTGGTGAATGATCTTTGCAACATTATCATGACTCTTGGTGTAATCTGATGGTGCCAAAATTTTTCAGCCACTTGTTATGTGATCTATGCTTTCCACTTGTTCGTTACATAGTCTACATTGATCGGTTGTTGTGTTTTTATCTTTTATTATGTATTTGCTGTAGTTGCGCGTATTAATTACTTGGTCTTGGATGGCGATCATTAGTCCCTCAGTTTCACCGAAAATGTTTCCATGAGTGAGCCATGCGTTGGAAGCTTGTGTGTCTATATGTTATTGGTTGAGTGCATGTGCATGCTTACCATGAAGTGCTTTTTGTTTCCATGTTTCCTTTTTTGTTTGTACTGTAGTTATTTTTGCCTCAGGTCTAAATGTATCATTGTTGAATTCGAGTGGTGTTCCTGACGTTGTAAGAGTTGTGATTGCTATTTGTTCGTAATTTGCATTTTTATATCCGTTACGCCCCTCCCGCGTTCTCTTCTGTTGAGCGTGAATCTTTCGGTTGCTGCATGAATGTGGTGTATTCTATGTTTATTGAAAGTTGTGTGTGAGGATGTTGAGGTTTTGCAGGTCTGTATTGCTCCAACTTATGATACCAAAGGAGTATGTTAACAGTGGTATGACATAGGTGTTAGTAGCATTTATCTTATTTCTACCTGAGAGCTCGGTTTTAAGTATTTTTGAGAATCTCATTTTGTATTCCTTTGTTAACTCCTCTTTAATTTGTGAATGTTCTATTCCTTGTTTCTGTTTATATCCTAAATATTTGGAAAAAGATTAGCGTGGGGTTGACTTTGTATATTTCAAGCACATGTATAAGCCATGAATGAGGTAAGCTATCAAAAGCTTTTTGATAATCGATGTATCCCTAATAAAGGAACCTTTGTTTTTCTTTGGCTTGTTTGTGTATTTCTGCGTCGATTATCGGTTGCTCTTTGCAGCCTCTTGCTCCTTTGCGACATCCTTTTTGTTCTGCCATTAGATTTTCTAGATGTTTATTTAGTTTTTGTGTAATGATTGATGTGAGCAGCTTGTATGTTGTTGATAGGTAGGTTATTGACCTATATTTAGATGCGTCGTCGTGGTTTTCATCTTTGGGCATGAGAAGGGTAGACCCTTGGGTCAGAAATTCTGGCACCGTTTCTGGGTTCTCAATGGGCTGATTGAAGATTGTTGTTAGTGCTTGATGCGTGCTTGTGAAATACTTGAGCCAGAAGTTTTGTATTTTATCCTCCCCATGAGCTTTCCAATTATGAGTTGCTTGGACAGCATTCTTGAGTTCCTTTAATGTGATTATTATGTTTGTCATTGGTGCTGTTTGTCCTTGGCGATTGATTTCGTCAGCTATCCATGTTGCATGTCTGTTAGTTGTGTTCCGTAGATCAGATATCCGACCAAAAGTGTTCTATTTCATCTGGGTTGGTTATGTTTATGTCTTTTTGTTCGAGTGATCTGTAAAACTGCCTTTGGTTTGTGTTAAATATTTGGTTTTGTTGTTTCCTGAGCTTTTTTTGTATCGTTTTAACCTCTTTTGACTGCGCCTGAAGTAGCTGTTTTTTTGTGTCCAGGGTTTCCAATATTTCCTTAGTTGAACTGTTTTTCGGTATGATTTTATTTTCAACCATTATTTTAATTTTTTTGAGAGAGATTGTCCTTAACGTGTTGGCTTAATCTAATTTTTGAGTGGTTAATTTATTTTCTATTCGTTGTTGCCATGGTGGTACTATGTTTTGTAGTGGATTATTGGGTCCTATATTGGGTTTTTGTTTATTATGAATTTTTGTCACTGTAGTTGCCCCACAATAAATTTAAAGGTTGATATCTTCAATTGCAAGTCTATTTTTGTTTTTCATTATTTGTTGTATGATCTTATTGACTATTGATATTGCTTTTGATGCATGTTGTGGGTTCTTTTGTTTTGGAATAATTAATATCCTAGAAGCAGGGAACATTCCATCGTATCTGGCAACTGATTCCTCAAAAATGTCGTCCGCAATCAGTTGTATTTGGTGAATGGCTTCTTGAGTAAGTGTGGACTCTGCGTTGTTGCCTGTTAATGTTTCTTCCTGATCTATAAGGTGTGTGGCGTGATCCTGCTCTGCTCTAGTATTTACAGCTTGTGTTTGATCTCGACCGTGGGGATCGGTGTCTTGAGGATTGAGGTTCTCAGATATTTCTTGCTTTATTGCATCCAATCTGGCTTTTGGTATTGTTGATTATAAATCGTTTCTGATCCATAAGTCTTTGTTCTGTTATTGTTCTATAGGTGGGGTATTTCTCCATTAAAAGTTTTAATAGTTGGGGTCTGTAGCCAACTAGTTCCGTACCTAATCTTGTAGAAATGCAATAATAGCGCATCACATCTTCGTTCATTTCAGGTGTCCATTGGAAGGCGCTG
>MU183546.1:200560-228716 GCA_016904865.1 Pissodes strobi
AATGGCTAAAATAAGTTAAGAATAAGTGAAACTAATCGAAAGTTGAATCGACGACTAACCGAAACCAACCAAATATAATAAAGTTCTTTATAACGTATCGGAACCGGTTCAAATGATTGAAATAAGCTGAGACTAAGTGAAACTAATCGAAAGTTGGATCGACGGCTAACCCAAACTAACCAAATCTATTAATATTGATTATATAAAGTATCAGAACCGCTTTAAATGATTAAAATAAGTTGAGAAAAAGTGAAACTAACCAAAAGTTGAATGGACGACTAACCCAAACTAATCAAATCTATTAAAATTGATTATAATGTATCAGAACCGGTTCAAATGACTAAAATAGGTTGAAACTAAGTGAAACTAACCAAAAGTTGATTGTACGACTAACCGCATTAGGTTTCGATACGTTATGATCAATTTTAATAGATTTGGTTAGTTTGGGATAGTCGTCGATTTAACTTTCGGTTAGTTTCACTTAGTCTCATCTTATTTCAATCATTTGAACAGTTTCTGAGACGTTATAATCAATTCTAATTAATTTGGTTAGTTTGGGTTAGTCGTCAAATAAATTTTCGGTTAGTTTCACTTAGTCTCAACTTATTTTAGATATTTGAACCGGTTCCGAAACGTTATAAACAATTATGATAGATTTGGTTAGTTTGGGTTAGTCGTCCAATCAACTTTCGATTAGCTTCACGTAGTTTCAACTTATTTTAGTAATTTGAACCGGTTCCGATACAATATAATCAATTTTAATAGCTTTGGTTAGCTTGGGTTAGTCGTTGATTCATCTTTCGGTTAGTTTCACTTATTCTCAAGTTATTTTAGTCATTTAAAGCGGTTCCGACACGTTATAATCAATTTTAGTAGATTTGGTTAGTTTAGGTTAGTGGTCAATCAACTTTCGGTTAGTTTCACTTATTCTCAACTTATTTTAGCCATTTGAAGGGGTTCCGATACCGACGTTATTATCAATTCTGATAGATTTGGTTAGTTTGGGTTACGCGTCGATTCAACTTTCGGCTCGTTTCACTTATTCTCAACTTATTTTAGTCACTTAAAGCGGTTCCGATACGTTATAATCAATTTTAATAGATTTGGTTAGTTTGGGTTAGTCGTCGATTCAACTTTCGTTTAGTTTTACTTAGTCTCAACTTATTTTAATCATTTGAACCGGTTCTGATACGTTATAATCAATTTTGATAGATTTGGTTAATTTGGGTTAGTCGTCGAATCAACTTTGGGTTAGTTTGACAGGGACCAAAATATATTTAATATTCACAAAGCATTCCATTATCGTTATATAATATGTACTTATATCGAAGAAATAGCAAGCAAAATCCTATTCTTTCTATAAAAAATCTGACACCTAGACGATTTTACCGTCTTGTCGCCTCCTTTACCTTATTTTATTAATATATCTATTCACTGATCCGACTATAGATTTTTTCTATTGGCCTTTGTATTTTACATTGCTTCGTATAAATTTCCACCGAGGTCCGAATAAAATATTAAAATAGAAATAAAATTAAGGATTTTCACAAATCCGACTCTGCTCTGACGTTCTGACCACCCTGCCTACACACGAACGACTGATTAAACTAAAACAATCTGCGGATTTTCGGCGGCTGGCAGAAAATATTTGGGGGAGTGGAGCTACTAGTTTATGTATACTTTGGTTGTACTACAGGCCTTGATTGCCTTAAGCGCTGCCTGGCTATCGGGGTAGATTACTACCGTCTTAGTGGCAGTTCTCCTGTTCTCCATGTCCTTCGAAGGAGTGTTCTATGACCGTTACTTCCGCTTGAAACCTAGATATTGGGAGATATGTTTGCGTTAAGAAATTTCACTTCAATAAGAATGAAACAATAGGATAGTGGTAATTGAAATCGCTCCGCTGATTGTTTATCCCAACCGCTTGACTGATGTCGACATCGACTTTATCCGAATCAGCGTCACATATCAGAGCCTGATGGCTTAGTTTTTATTCATTACCCAGAAAAAAGTGTGCTGAAAAGGAGTTATTGATTCAGAAATTAAGATATAGGTATATGTATTTTTATATGGTTTTACCGTTACAGCTTTACCGTAATATCTTATTCAAAAACCTAAATCATCCTCGTCCCAAGTATAAGTTTCAAACACTTAGTTAACCCTTGAAGATTAGGTAGAAGATTTATCCGCGATTAAAAAAAATCACTTAATTTAGTTTTTCATAGCTTTTGTATATTATCGTGTAACAAAAAGTAAGAAACTAGTGAATTGCGATAAACAGTCCATTGGAATGGCTGCAATAGGTTTCGTTTATGATTAATACAAAAAGAGACAGCACATAGATAACGAATATATTAGCGTACAATTATAAAAAAAAAATACAGAACTGGGCAAATATTTTTATAAAGCTAAAATACGGACCTACAAAATGAAGATGCCTGATGGTATTTGATACCGATTCTTGACCAAAATATTTAGGGTTCACGAAACTCCGCACAAATTTGTAAAAAATGAAGTATCATAAAATAAGGCCGATTAATCGGCATACGAGTTCTCGCACGCATATATCCGAATTTATTGCTTTATTACTGTTCAAAGAACTAATCAAAAATAAAGGAATTCGATAGGTACTTGGGCCCTCAATATTATTTGTTCTGGACTATGTTTTAATATGTTTGATTATTTGGAAAATTTATGTTTTGGTTCATTTCAATTAAATAATGAGTAAAGTTGAGGTGTTGTACGTGGTTTCATAGGCAGTCTGTGCATACAAATTTATGATGTCCGCAGTTTCATGATTCTTTAATCCTCTCAATGACCCACGCGGAGTTTCGTGCTGCCCGAATATTTATATGAGTAATTTTACATAAATAGTAACATTCATTTGCATGTATTAAAAATAAACTTGGAAACTACACATTTTGAGAATGATAAATAACGAAATATAAACAATAATTATTAACCTACATAATAATTATATATAACAACTTGAATAAACTATATAATATCGATATCTTTAATGGCATGTAAAATATTTGGGTTAGGTGCTTTCTTTATTATAAAGAAATACCTTTTTTTTATTTGTTTTTTAGAAGATATAAAAATTATACACAAATATAAATTTTGGAAATTATGTCACTCACAGTCTGAGGAAACAGCTTGCCATGAATCCGAATCTGATAAGTTTAAAACTTCGGACTCCCTAGGGGCTTTATAATTTATGATTTTGAAACTTCTTTTTTGGCAACTTCCTCAGATCGGTAATTAATGAAACTCAAGAAATTAACAAATTATTTTTATCTTGATTACATTTACAGGTCACCAGACAATAATATTGCCAGCTTTTTAATAAATCTTGAATCCGTACTGTTGGAGCTTCCTAATAATTCTATAATTATTTTGCTTGGTGACCTCAACATAAATTTTGATGATTCAGATTCTCCTGCAACTCAACCCTTAAAAAATGTGCTGGATTCTCATAGTCTCAAGATGTTTGTGAATGCTTCAACAAGAGTAACTAGAACTAGTGCAGCAAAAATTGATTATTTCTGAACAAATTTCATGGAAGAATATATCAAATGTCAGGTTGTAAATGTAGGGTTCTCTGATAATGAGGGTATTGTGGTAAATTGGCCATTGTCATCAACATTAAAAACCAAGAGACCTTCAACAAGAGGTTGAATTTTTTGTAGGGGAGGTTTTGATAAGTTTAAACAAAACATCTTATTGAAAAGCTGGGGAGATACTTTAAGCTCTCCTGAGCCGATTGAACATTTTCACTCCTTGTTGCTTGAGTGTTTTACTCTTCCATTCCAGTGTGCAGTGTGAGAAAGAAAACGAAAAAGTCATTTGGATTTCAAAGGGTTCCCTTGACGATCCGACAAACTTTAGGCCTATATCTCTTTTAATACATTAATAAAAACTGTGAAAATATGAATGATTAACTTTCTTAGACAACATCAAAAACTTAGTAATTGCCAATTTGGATTTCCAGAATCGACAAGTACAAATGATGCAATATTTTCATTCTTAGAAAAATCATATTTAAAACTTAATCATAAAAAATATGCATCTTCAATTTTTTGTGCTTTTTCAAAAGCTTTCCGTTGTGTGGATGATACGTAACTGCTACTATCAAAGCCACTACAAAGTGGGCGGTTACCATCGGCGGCTACGTCGTATATTCGTAGCTGCTAAGTAACTGCGACCAAAATGGGGAAAGATTTTGAGTAGCCGGGTAGTGTCTTGGGTAGTTTTTGCCACCAAAAGAGATATTATGATGTGTTACTATAAAGTAGCCTACTGGTGAATGCGACTTATCGGTTACGAAGCTGCCTAGTCGCGGGTTCGTGGCAGCCAAGTGTTTTCCACCGACATGTGGAACTTTCGTTAAACTGTTAAACTTTATTCATGCAATTTCACACTCCATAAAAATAAATGCCATGATGGAAAATAATTATGGAAGCCATAATTATTTTTTTGTTATTTACCATGCGATTTTAACTCCTTTTGTAGGTAAATTCCAAAACGCAATCGACTTTACTGAATAAAATAGTGGGTTTATATGACAAAATTTTCAAGCGCCTCTCAAAACATTTCAAATTATTATATTATTTGCAATAGAAACCCATGTGGTAATAAAATAAAAAAAAATAATTTACTTGAAACTGGCGTGAAACTTTAAAATATTAGTACATCGTCAAAAAGAACAAAATAACTAAGGAAAAAAGCTTTAATCTAGGTATATTTAGCTTGAAAACGCAAAATGTTTGAGCCATTTGTATGTTTCTCTGAAAAGTCATGACAAAAATATGGCCGTTTAATCCAAAATAGTATATTATTTTATATGGAGGAAAAGTGATACTTTTCATGGCGCGCTCGTGTTTAACAGCCGAACGGAGTGAGGCTGATAATAGAGAGCAAGCTATGAAAAGTAACTTTTCCTCCAAATAAAATATGCTGTTTTTTCTTCAAATGTCGACAAATTAATGCAAAAACATCTCTTTTTAATAGTAATAATATCTAATTATTATTAAAGATAAGTGGGTTCGCAAGGCGGCTTAGACCGGTGTCGGTGAATAGGCACAGGTTGTTGCTATAGTAATGTATCACAAAGCTGTCAGTGGACACTGTCAACTATAATTATTTTTTTAAGATTGCGTCTCCGATTGCGTTTTAATTCCGTATTGATAAGCAGTTATTGAGTGAGTTCGATTAAATAATAACCAATTTGTTCCTAAATTAGTGATTTTTAGAAATGCAGTCACAAATTGAGTGATAAATACAAATTGTAGTTTAATAAATCTTGAGTTGTTGACGCTTATTTTGTTGTGTGTTTGTATTGTATCTATGTTGCTATGACAACACTTTTACCTCCGCCGGCGGAAAAGTGAAAAATAAAGCTCCGGCGGAGGAAAAACGAAACTTCACGGCCGCCTACACAGTCGAGTAATGACGGATTTACTGCCGTTTGAAGAAAAAATACTTTATAGTTCTATATGCTTCCACAAAGTACCGGGAACGATAATATATGAGGCCAACCCTACCCGTTTGGAACTTTAAAATCTTCGGATTGATAAAGTGACAATTGTTACTACCCAGAGGTGACTTTATAGAAACAATAACTTTATAGTGACCTAGGAAGGTAGCAGTAACCATTTTGCTACTTCCAATGCTACTATAAATTAGAAGTAACTAGGTGTCGTGGCCGCCACTACCCAATTATATTGTTACTATAAAGTAACAAAAACTTAATGGAGGCATTATGGTAGCACTTGTTAGTGCCCGCTACTTCAAAAAGTTACTATACAGTTTTTGGTCTTTTATGGTGTCATATTCGAAGATTAGGGTAGTTCCAGCCACTTCTTTAAATTACATGTTTGCCACTTGCAATCGGGGTGTTTATTTTCCACTTTTATGGTAGGTAGGCACTAACCGGTCACTCTCGAAATATACTTCAAAGTGACTATTCCTTATAGAGTAACATTTTAAGTGGCAGGGTGGGTCAAGGAACTATACTTTAGGGGCAGTGACTTTTTAAAAAGGACTGGGAACTATATTTGCTAGTTGGGTTGATGACAAACTGAACTTTACAGATCATATCACAAACTTCAACAAAAAGCTTGCTTCAGGATGCTATGCAATTCGAAAATCTTGTGTCCAATTGGGTCAGAAATGGCTAAAACCACATATTTTGCTCTAATAGAATTAATTCTTAGATGTGGTATTGCATTTTGGGAAAACAGCAGCAAATATTTTTTAAATTCTGTTTTAACTTTGCAAAAGCGAGCTATAAGATATATTTGTGGCGCCCATCTCAGGGAACACTGTAAGCCATTGTTCTTAAAGCATAATATTTTGAGTGTTGTCAGTCATTTAATTCTCGAAACTGCATACTTAATTCATAAAAAGTATTAGGGGCGGACTCTTGATCACTCATACAACACACGCAACCATATTAATATTCCTCTTCCTATTCCAAATTATTCACTTACGAAACATTCCCTTATTTATGACAGTATTAAAATATATAACAAACTCCCTACACAGTGCAGATGTGTAGAATATTACAGTCATTTTAGAAACTCTGTGAGCTCATTGCTTGTTGGGAAGGCATACTACACTTTGGACGAGTTGTTAAATTATAGATTTTAATTTTCTTTTGTTTTGCCTTATCTACTTTACTGTATAATATGTGTGTACTCATAAAACTTTATATTTTGTGTTGTTTTTATCAAAAAATTTCAATTTGGCATTGTGTTAGCTATTTGTTTGTGTGACTTTGCCTTGACTTTATACTATTGATTTATGGTTTTAGATAACTTTTCTAGCTTTATCAATAAAACTCATTGTATTTTTCTGATAATAAAGCCTATTTGAACTTGAAGATTCTCTTGAATATCCTCTATTTATACAGGGCAGGCCTCTAGGACTTCTTCGCTCAACGCAAAACAAGCTTATTATTGGTAATAAAGAATTTGGAATTATTTGCGGGTCGTGTACTAAAATTATATGTACTGTTGGAGTATCATGGATATTTTTGAATCAAAACCTGAGCAGCTCCAAGGCAGTAAATATTAAAAAGAATCAATTTCAAAGCCACAAGATGTAGCTTGCATAATTACGTGAAATTTTTTAATCTGAAAGGCTAACCAAAACTAACCCAATTAGTTCGAATTATCATTATATTACTATTATTTGAACAGTAAGTGGGTAAAACAGTGTCCTCTAGTAGGAGAGTAAGTCATGTCAAGTCAAAATATGCTTTATTGTCTTAAGTACAAAGAACTTGTTGACAAAGCGTTAAATATACATAATTATCATTAAAGAAAAAGAAACAAAAATGTGACGTTAATAAACCGAACAATATTAACAATATTAAGAATCACGGCTTCCAAGTTTGTCGTAAGCTTAAGAGTAAACAAGTGTTAAATTTTAAAACAAGGAAAATAAAACATACAACAAGTCAAAACCAACAACAATAAACACAAATTATATCACCAAGAATATCACACTAATCTGTCATTGTAATATTCTACAATATTGTAGTAAGCCTTATTTTTTAAAGCACTGGAAATGGAACAATTTGAAAATATTTCTATAAAGCAAAGGCAGGTGATTATAAATTTTGATACTCTCATAAATTAAGGAATTCTTTGATAAGGCAGCTTTAGGGACTGGCAGGGGAATATTTTCAGACTGACGTGTTTGATAGGGCACAGGCCTATTAGACACAGTTCTGTTCTTTATAAATTAAGCATACTGCTTCCAGTATAAACATTGCCACCAAAGTTAAAATATATGATGCAAGAAACAAAATCCTGCAATGATCCCTTGATCCTGCACTGTTCAGATACCTAACTGTTCTCTTCTGAAGAACGAAAACTGGATTAAACAGCTGCTGGCCGCATGAGCCCCAGAAAGCAGTCCCGTATCTAAGCTGAGACTCCACCAACGAGTAATAAACGAACATTGTGGAGAAGAAGGCCAATTCATTGAATACTACTCGCAGAGCATAGCAAGCAGATGCTAGTTTTGAATTTAAAGCGCAAATATGGTAGTGAAATTTTAATTTCGTATCCAGAATGATGCTTAAGAATTTAACACCAGAGACAGAAGCTAGTGGACATTTGAACGACAATATGCTGTTTTTTTTTTTAATATTAAAACGGGGGGAGAGTTGGAGTCACACCACTTTTTGATACACTCAGTATCTTGGAAAACTGTGAGTTACACATGCCCATGCCATAGAATTGTAGCATCATCAGCAAAAAGTGTGATTTTATATAAAGCAAGAACAAAATTGGACCTAGTGCTGATCCCTCTTGAACACCCCTCGAAATAGCTGCAGTCTTTGAACGCTTCTCTTTGCACTGGACCAGCTGTGACATCACGGAGATGTAATTTTGGAATCAATGAAGAGTGCTACCTCGAAAGCCATATCGCTCAAGCTTCAGCAGGAGTGTTCTCTGATCCACACAGTCGACTACTTTTGAAAAATCGCAGAACACTGCCGCCGCAGCATCGCCGTGCGTCGTTAAGACACAAGTAAACACTCTCCAAAAAGGAAAACTTTTGGAACCCAAATTGCACCTCACTTAAGATGTTAAACTGAGAAAAGTGTTTTGTATTTTCACAATGTTTTTCAATAATCTTTGAAAGCGTAGACGGTAGGGAGATTGGCCGAAAATTGGATGGGTCACCCATCTCCACCTTTGTGAATATCGCTCAAGCTTCAGCAGGAGTGTCCACACATTCGAATGTCGAATTATTTTGAAAAATCGCAGAACACTACCGCCGCAGCATCGCCGTGGTTTAATTTAAATTCTCTTTCTAACTCTTTTTAATTCGGTAGACGACGTGTCGATATTTTAATTCATTCGCAATATGTTAGATTCCAAAGTTAACACAAAAATTCGCTTGATCAGCTTGAATTATCCAATAGAACTATGGTGGGTAACTTCTATGAAATATAAGGTATTTTTGAATTAAAAAGTTACTTTTCAAAAAGTAAAGTTATTATTATATGAAATTAACTATAAAATCTAAGTAATGCGTTATTTTTGAACAAATGTAACGGTGCCAGCTCTGAGTAGATGCCAATAACTTTAAATTCTGTGTATGCGGGCACTATTGAAAAAAAAATGGAATCTAAATGCCATTAAATGAATATTGCTTATCTTACGCGATATTTTCATTGGAATTAAATTCATCAAAACATTTTCATGTTTTAGATCCCGCTGCAAATATTATTCCTATAGTATTTATGGGCAGGTACTATATGATCCACTTTTACCAATATTCATCTTTGTGTAATCGAAATTTCCGAAATCGTCAGATACAATTTCAAAAGAATAGACCGCTTTTCACTGGCAGATGTCAGCTGTTTGCTCTGCTAAGAATAAAGTGCTGACTACTAAAATGAAAAAATATTAATTTTCTGTTGTGTTAAAAAATATTTTTTTAAAATAACTTTTTATCCAAAGTTCAAGGTAAAAATGTTAAGTTATCTCTAACCTATACCTAAGACATGTGTTCCTGAAAAGTAGATATTTTGTGCGCCATCTCTCTGTGATGAACCGGGGTTAGTAACTGATTCTGGTTAAATTGTTTCAACAAATTATTTCATAATTTGAAGTGTAATAAAAATACTTTAATAGCTGGGTTACGTGCCGATTTCAGATTATTCGAGGAGAAAAACAAAAACCAAGCCTTGAAAGATGGTACAAAAAGCTAAAAATACTTGGGAATGGTTGGTCAAATAAAATTCTCCACATCAGATAACACCTACCAATATACAAAAAAGGAGATAAGAAGAATCCTAGCAACTATCATACGACCACCTTGCTTAACACAGCACTAAAATTGCTAACGAAGATATTCGCCAATAAGATCACTAACGAATATACAATAAGTGAAGAACAACAAGGCTTCTAGCAAAATAAGTCAACAATAGATGCTATTCTCAGTCAGACAAATTGCTGCGAAAGCAATTGAATACAATAATCCTGCTTCCATGTGCTTCGTGGACCTGACTAGGGATTTAAAACCAACGGACACCAGACCACCAGAACGGCCCTTTAAAAGATGGCGAGATAGCTGGCAGTCTACGTCACAAATACAAAAACTACTGCAGCAGTAGAGAAAAAGAGATCGGAATAAGAAGATGCTCAAGGCCTAATATAAGAAGAAGAAGAAGAAGAAGAAGAAGAAAATAACACGTTACGCTGCTGCCCAAAAATATGAGAACTAGGAAAAGTTAGTTCAGAGATAATCTTCACGCTCGATAACTCGTTATGCTGCCCCAACCGGAACTTTGGAAAAATTAGTCAAAATTTGTCTATCACGAATTTTTCGTTGTCCAAATGGTTAATCAGTATTGCCCAACTCCTAAAAGGTGAATAGCAGACGCCCGGGAAAGGTAAAGAACTAGTCAAGAAAAAGCCTTCCTGTCGTAGAGAGCGTCATCTTTTCCCGACTCGAGCCTGGAATAGTACATGTTGTAAAATGAAACTTTGAAATTCATCACCAATCGTAGGGAAAGGTATACTGAAAGCTATTAAGGCATGGATAGCAGGTTATGGATTAACACTAAAACCTAGAGAGTAAGTTTAACTGTAATACATAGCGATTGGGGTAGATTGTAGACTGCTAGGGAGTCGTTTCGGCTAGTTTCAGCCGCACAGCACTGCTACCTCTACATATATTTTGTGCATGACTCTACAACTCAATTTGCTTCCAAGAGACGTGGGCTTCTTCCAAACGAAGCTATTTTCTTGGGAGGTAGTTGACTCACTTCTACCAAGCTGTACTCCTTCAAAGTACTTGATCCTTTTGCAGAGTTGGGTTGCACATTGGCAGAGTAGATGTTCTGCGGTTTCAGTTGCATTATTGCAAAATCTGCATTGGTCGTCTTTTGCTTTGTCTATTGCCTTTAGGTGGTATTTTACCGGGCAGTGTCCAGTGACCAATCCGGCGACAGTTCTAATATCTGCTCTGTTTATGTCTAAGAGCTGTTCTGCTCTTTTCGCAGAGATGGTAATAAACCTTTTCGCCTGTTTTAGTCCCGGAGTGTTTCTCCAGTAGGACGACAGTTGGTTTCTTTCCCATTTGTTTAGTTCTTCGGTGATGGGGCTCTTCAAGACCGCAGTAGGGTTCTGGACCATATTATGGTGTTCCAGCTCCTTCTGTCGCAAGGCAGTCTGCTTTTTCGTTGCCCTCTATGCCTCTATGGCCAGGAATCCACAATAAAGTTACCTGGTTGCGTGTTGTTAGTTGTTTTAGGGTTTGCTTACATTCCCAGACTAGCTTTGACACGCACTTGAAAGCTTTTAGAGCCACCTGGCTCTCTGAAATTATGTAGATGTGCTTTCTGTGAAGCCCTTGTGTGAGTCACTCTTCTGCACATATATTTATGGCAAGTACTTCCGCTTGGAAGATGGTATACATGCGCAGGTGACTAGTCAAATCTTCAGGCTTGAATTGGCCTATTTGGCACTGATAATCGCCTCCCTCTTCACACTGAGATGAAAAGAAGACATGTTCGGCAGTACCTCTAATGCTGCGGTAGGGCACGTTGACATTGCCCCTGTTATTCCCAGGCATATAAACCTGCTAGGTTTTTGGCCATCATACCAGCGAGGCATAGGTGACCATGAGCTTTATTATTGATGGTAGATCCAATATACCATTTTTGGTTTTAGGCCCCATGTCTTGCCAACTAGTTTGCGACATGTCCAGATTGCCGCTGTGGCTTTAGAGATGGTGTTTTCTAGATGTTTGTTCCAGGTAAGTTTATGATGCAGTGTGACCCCTAAATATTTTACCTCGGTGGAAAGAGTTAACTGTGTACGATGGGCGCTCTCATTTTCAGCTTACTTCTTTTTGTAAACGGGACAAGAACGGTTTTCGTAGGATTTAGGGAGAGTTGAGAGCTTTATGAGTTCGGCTTCTATTACAGACACAATTTTAAATTGTATTAAAAAATGTTTTAATATTTACTGCAAATTCAGTTGCTGAAATCCTGTACGATATTATGCGTTTTTGAAATGCAGATTTAATAATTTCGATTCCATCTTTACTGGTGATGATCACATTATCTTTATGGTTGTTTGGTCGCAGGTGACTTGCCCACATACTTCCCCTCACCGATTTTGTACAATCCTTACACTATTTGAAATTGGGGTTTGAAATTACGCCTTCAAGTTTTCCCTTTATTATTACTCCGAGGTCATCTGCGTAGCCTAGAACTATAAATCCAGCTTTAATAGGGTAAGGTTTTATCCACTACTAGTGCCCACAGTAGGGGGGAGAGAATACCTCCTTGAGAGCACCTTTTCACTGTGCTGACGGTTGTTGACGCTCCGTTTATTTCTGCTGCTACGAAGCGATGCTTTAGCATTGTTTCTGTCCATCTTATGATTGGGAGCTCAAATTCCCCCTCTTGAAGTGCTTTTCTGATGGACTGATGTGAGGCCTTATCAAGTGCTTTGTCTATTTCAATGAACGCAGCAAGAGGTGATTGGGGTACCTGCATTTTTCAAAACATTTATCGAACATCCCTGTATATACTTGATATTTTGATGAACTGACATTAAAACTCATTGCTAGTGCCAATCTCTATTTCATTTGTTAGGGAATGTAGAATTTATCGGTCCATCTGATTGAATTTAAGCTTCGAAGATAGTCAGATACAAAAATAAATAACAGCAGGATAAGTGTTAATGATGCCTATTAGTTTTCTCTTATTATGTCACAACTTATTTTTCTGGCGAACTCATAAATAGATAGATCATAACAGATATTACCTGAACATAGTGGAGTCAACCTCTGCATTAATAGAAAATGTTCCCTTAAATTGTGTGCTTCCTTAAATTTGAAAACTCAATTAGTATTGTTAGTATTTCCGTATAACTAAGGTTATATGTGGGTACATAACAGTTGGAATGAATGAACACATTGGTAATGCGACCCTGGTTTTAAAGCAGGTTTTAACAGGAATAAAGAGGAGAGATGGCTCACACGTAGAAATGGGAGATTGCTTGCTTAATTTTCAATCTTAGTGTCTCTCATGAATTAGTTTTTTGATTTACAACCATGCCTACCAAGTATGTAAAAACTCTAAACGGGGCCAATGAACGGAGTCACAACTGGCAGATGTGGTAGAGTTAGCAAACTCTAATGAAAAGAGTGTGAATGAAGCTGGGGAAAAATAACTTAAATAAAAGTACCCTAGAACCATTTTCTAACCTTTTTGCTTCCACTAGAAAATATGTATGTATCATGGCTTTTAAACTAGCAGAACATCTTGACATTCCACAGGAGTCTGAAGAAGCTGGATATCCTTGGTTAATGTTATTATTTGTAATATGGACAAGCTATTGCAATAAAGGGGTGAAAAATATAACAACCATCACGTGGTGAACGAGGTGAAACTATAATGTTATATCCTGCTTCAATACGGAAGGCACATTTATACCTCAAACATGTATTTTCAAATTAAAGAATATGAACAAGAAGTTCCAAGATGGTATGTCTCCGAGAAATCGGTTTATATCGGTTTATATTAATACTGGTTTTATGTGACTTAGCTAAAAAAGCAGTGTGTTCCACGAAAACCTGCAGGTAATGTTTTATTGATTGTGGATGGTCACTCATCTCACTGCAATGACACTGAATTGCTCGAACATGACGAAGAAAATTGAATAACTTTATTATGCCACACGTGTTCTATTTTTACAGCCATTGGACAAAGTCTTCTTCAAATCTCTCATATCAAATTATCAATATACATATATTTTATACATAAAGAGCAACCAGGAAAGAAAAATTGCTCGGCTTCAGGTTGGTGAATGACTAGCATTTGCTTGGATCAATTTTGCTACAGTTAGCAATGCAGTTTCTTCTTTTAAAACAACTGGGATTCTACCACTGAACCCGTCTATTTTTCCAGACTATACATATTTATTATTGGATGATAATGACCTGAGTCTAGAAGGAGTGATTTTCAGTCGATTATAAGATGAACCAGCTAGATGTCAGCAACTAAAACCACAAGCTGGCTGCAGCAATTGGAGTGCTAGTCAGCCGGAGATGTTGATATTTTAGAGTCTGAGAGCATTGATCGTTGCGAAATAACATCATTGCCCTCCACTACTCTTAAAAAAAGCAGACAGTTAGCTACGATTCTTACGTCTAACGACGACATATCCAAAAGAAAACACAAAAGCACAGTGGCTATCAAAAAAGAGAAAGTGCCCGAAACCAAAAATAAATCCATTCCTACAGCTAGGAAAAATATACGTAAGGTAGCATTAGAATCTTCTGATGAGGATTCAACAGTAATTAGTGTCCACGATGATTCAGGTAGGCGTGGGTTGCATAGAAGTCTACGTCCAGACATTAAATTAAATCAGAAGATTGTATAAAATGCATTCATTGTGACAAATGGCTTCACGAATCCTGCAGCAGATACGTAAACTTTGTGACCAGGTGTAGTTGTATATTATTAGAAATTTGTTTAGTTTTCTACCGTTTTTAAGTATACGCCATGTCCGTCGCATTACTAAGCCAACTCACCTTCGTGATGTGGTTGAGATGGCGTTTTTTTGGAAACACATTTAATTTTTTACAAGCTTTCATAACATTTTTCTTGGGTTAATAAACTCCATTTACGACACATATCACATTAAAATCCATACCAGTAAATTACATAGGGTAATGTAAATGCGCCGTCTCTTCTCAACTTACCCTATCGCTATGATGTGGAACAGGCTTACAATTTAGAAAGAGTCCAAGTTCCTCTTTTTTACACTAGCGATTAACACAGAGATAATATATGCTCCTCCTACGCTTGACACTGTTACCAAGTAGCATCACGTCGTCGAAAAAGCAAACTAAGCTTTAATATTGTCTAAAATCCACTTAAGGTAACTCCCCAGTCTAGTGTAGATGGCGGGCTTCCCTTCAGTTCCGCACTCGCGAGGTCCAAAAGACACGATCCCGTATTGAATGTATCTTGGACGTCCATCTACCAATCCTGCATAGATCAAAGGTCCTCCACTATCCCCTGCACAGGAATCCTGTCCGTTATAGCCTCCAGCGCAGATCTGCTTTGTCGTTATTGGTGCAAAACGACTGTAAACTTTCTTGCATGTTTCAACTGGTAATACTGGAATGGAAGCTTTTAGGAGAATGGAGCTCTTGTGACCTGGAAATGTAAGCGATGAATATACTTTATGCTGGAATTTAAAAATTAACAAACACTGATAGATGTAATGTAATGTATTTCAAAAGTACGCTTTTTCCCGGAATAAGCTGTTTGACTTTGCCCTTATCGATATGGAGAAAGAAACAACATAGGAAATACGCTCTTAGATGTTTTGATGCGCAATGGATTATTTCTTTAAGGAGAGTGATCAGCGTAAATAAACATAGGCAAGTCCCGATGGAGTTATAAAAATCAAAATTGATTTCATAGTTTTGGTAGCAAAAAAAGGACAGTTGAAGACGTCCTTATACTTAATAAGTTCTCTGTAGGAGCATGGTTAGAGAGAAAATTGTGATAACTACTAACAGGGAACAGGCTACTATGAAAACGAAAAATAAAATGAAACTTATCAAAGAAAACACACTGTCAGGAAACTTATAATGTCAAAGGAAAAAAATCTGGAGAACTTAGAAGAGGAACAGCTGAGCATCGATATTCTGAATAGTCAAATAAATAACGCAATAGATGAAGCCACAAGGGGTTGTACAAAAACACGAAGTCAAGAATAAAGAAGGAAAAGCCCAGAGACAAAACGCTTCATGAAAGAAAGAAGAGAAATGGCAGATAAACACACCATAAATAATGCAATATTGAAGCAATTAAAAATTAAATAATTAATAATATATGTGAGGTACGGGTAATCCAGAGAGCGATGAAAAGCTCAATGTTGGGGAACTCCCACAAAGACAAGGACACAATCGAAGTAATAAGACGAAGAAGAAGAGTTATGGATGCAATGGAGCAAATGGTGTCTTTAAAGTGGGACTGGGCTGGTCATATTACCCAGAACAAGAGATTAAACGGTGGACCAAGAAAATAACAAGTGATACATCAATACATCAGTATATGGAAAACAGTTAAATTTAGACATAAAGAGTAAATATGTCTGGAATTCTGAGTAGAATTTTAAAATATATTAAAAACACTTTCAAAATTTTCAGTGATGCAAAATAATTTAGGATCGAATAGGTATGTAAATAGGTAGTTCATCAATGCCTACCGTCTTCTGTAACTCCCCAACCTGAAACTATGGCAAATTTCCCTGTCAAATCGTCGTTCATTTCGCTCACTGGAAGGCAAACTGGTTGAACATTTGCTGAAAAAAAATGGAACACTATGAAAAGAAATTTAACGAGTATTAGAGTTTGGTAAGCATTTATTTAAAACAATTTTAATGATTTGCGGAAGTCATATGAAGAACCAATTTTTGCTTATATGAACCCACTATGAGTATTAATAGTATTAAGTACCTATACCCGATTAATTATATGTTATTAAACGAGCACCTACTGCTAATTATTAGTCATGTGGATGTCGTAATTTATCAGAATCAGTAATAGGCATTACATGGAATAATGATAATAATAGAAGGTTGTAATTTTTAGTTTACGTAAAGTTAATAAATCATAGTGCATTAAAAATAAATGCTACCAACGACGCACATTACATTTCCATAGAATTGTGGGATATTTATGAATAATTAGCGCTCGATAATTGCACACTAATAATTGAGGAGGGAGCAAACATGCAAAAACCGAGAAATCCAATTTTGAGTTTCTCGAGTTTGGAATGGATTTCAACTAATGTCTACATGTTCTATCCGTTATTAAACACAGATGCGCGTAAAAGCCGCTAAATGCTCAGGAAAGTACTTAGGTTCAAAGTGAATCAATTCATGCAAAACCCGATAAATCCAGAATTTAAGCAAAACACAGTAAATTCAAAATTTAAGCATACTCAGCGCAATACATTTTATTGTGCCTATGTCATCTATGAACTCGTCAAAACAGCCGTAAAAGGTCTTAGAATGTTTGTATAGATTACATTTATCAATAGACTTTTTTCCCAAAAGTGGTTCATAGATGGCGTAATAAGATCTGCGAGGGACAAATATTATTTTAGCAAGTTTTTTCTCTTGTCTTTACTTTGGTGTCTTGTGTTGTTGTTTCTGATAAGTCGGTTCGCTAGCGTTTTATTTTCTGATACAAAAAATGGATGAAGGTAGTAGTAAAGTTAAAGACATTAATCAGGATTCCCCAAAAAAAGCAAATTCGTGCCAATAAAAGGCAAATATTAAAAGCAAACAGCTAAGTCTCAAACTGAAATATTTACATAGCGGTAACCTAGCTTTTTTCTAATCGATATTATGGATCGATATTTTTTTTCTTTTATGGCAGTGGCACACACACTAAAGGGAGATCCTATGGCGCTCGTCGAGCGGTGTGTGTACGAAGATGTTGATTGACATGGTTCTTGAATAGTTGTAAGTTGTAATTAGGGAGATGTCCTGGGAGTGAGTTCCACAGTGATGCAATGCGCCAGACAAAGGAGTTCTTGTAAATCGGATGTTCTAGGTCCAGTTGAACGACGAACTGGTGCTCTCTTGGCGTCTGTCGTGACTGTCTGACAGGCGTTGCCAGAACGGGATCAGGCGGGCCAAATTCTGGGAACATCTGTCGTGAGAGTATCTGTAAAACAGGAACATCTCGGTCACATGCCTGCGGTATTCCAGACTATCCAGATTCCAGGTCAACTCCGACTCGCCGATGAGACGCACAGCTCCCTTCTGAATGGAATCCAGCAGCTTTTGGGTGTGCTTTGGTGCGGCACACCAGATGTGTGAGCAATATTCTAAGCACGGTCTTATTTGCACTTTGTAGAGCAAGAGCAACTGCTGCGGTGTATACAGTTTTTTGTTGCGAAATAGCGCACCAAGCTTCTGGAAGGCTGATTTTGCGATGTTAGCAACGTGGTCATGCCATGCAGGACATATCGCTGTTGACCGAGACACTCAGTAGTTCGATTGACGAGGATGAAGGAATGGTTGATGCTGCCATAATGTTGTCAGGGCCCGCCGTATTGGCCCTCTTAGTAAACGTGGCTGCTTGGGTTTTGATGCATTGAACTGGACCAAATTTCTGTAGCCCCAAGTTTGAACTTTGTCCAGGTCCTGATTAATTGCTGTAATCTGATCCTGTCTGCGGTGATAAGTCTCAGTCGCTGGTAAAGGTTTTTCTGATCTAAATTGGGAGGCAAGGGTACTGTCATCTGCAAAACTGTAAACAGGATCATTCGTTTCGGTCAGCAGGTCATTAATATAGATGAGGAACAGCGTTGGTGAAAGTATTAGGCCCTGAGGCACGCCCGCATTAGTGGTGAATGTGTCTGAGATGTGTCCATCAACATCAACGTGCAGAGATCGGTTTTAAGGAAACTGGCCTGCCAGATGCAGAGAGAAGCTGGAAGTCCGAAGAACGGCAGTTTGTTGAGCAATGCGTCATACCAGAGTCTGTCTAATGCCTTCGAGATATCCAACGCAATTGCTCGAGACTCTCCGTAGTTCTCAATTGTCCTACTCCATATATGAGTGACATAGGCCAATATATCTCCTGTCGACCTCTCTTTGCGAAAGCCGTATTGATTATCACTGATTATTCTGTTGTTTTCGAGGTACTTGAGTAGTTGTTGATTGACTACACGTTCCATGACTTTAGAGATTATGGGAAGCAAGGCAATTGGGCTATAGTCTGAGGGCGTGGTTTTCTTGCCTTTTTTTGGTACAGGTTGCACTCGAGCGACTTTCTAAGAAGATGGGTAAATCCCCTTTCGGTAAGACCAAAAAAAAAGTCTGGAAAAAACGGGTGTTAGTTCGTTGGCGTAGTTCTTTATCACGATGGCAGATATTTCGTACGGTCCTGATGCCTTTTGCGTATCTCGTTCTTTAAGGATTTTACGAATATCACGGTGATGAGACTTGACTTCTGCTAGGGTAGTGTTGATGTGCAATATGGTGGGGAGAGCCTTGCCTTAGGGGACGTCTAAGGCAGAGTGCTTTGAAAACATTTTGGAGAGCATGATTGCTTTTTCCTTGGCTGTAGTCGCCGTGCTGCCACGTTCGTCTGTCAGAGGTGGAAGAGACGTTTTTATAAAGTTATTTCTTACCGCCTTTGCTACGGATCAGAAATTCCTGAAGCCACTGGGGCATTGCAAAAGTTTATTCCTGATGCTTTGATTGTGTTTGTCCGTAGTTTCGTCGATCACACGGTAGCACTCGTTTCTCGCTTCGACAAAATAATTTCTTGCTGCCAGTACTTGTAGGCTTGCTGCTGTTTTCTACCTACAGCCCTTTCGCATCTTCTGTCGAAACTGACGGTATGGTAATGGAATTTTGGATGTATGCTTCCATCCCTGAGGAGATTACTTGCGTAATCTCTTCGCAGCAGACTGTTGTCAGTGCCAAAGCAGACGTCGGGCTAAGGAAAATCTTGGTAGAACTTTCGGTCTTGTTGTGATGTTTGAGCCAGTCGGTGTTGTGGGCATTGAAATCTCCCAGAACGATTATTTCTGAATTGGGGTGATCGACCTGTATTGAGTCAAAAGTGATAGCTAGTGTTGTAAAAAAGCTTTGGTAGACGCTTTCGCTTGGAGGGCGATAGAGACAGCATATAAACTTGGTTAATTCTTTGGTGAACCTGAGCCAAATGACGTCACGGTTGTTCGGTTCGAGTGTTTCCTCGCGGTGACATGAAAGGTCGTTTTGGACAAAAAGGCATATTCTGAACTTATATCTAAATCGGGTGTAGAAGTCTTAACCAGGATAGGGGTAGTTTACTGTTGTTGTAGAAGATATTTGGTTGTAGATGTCGGTGTACCGAATTTATGTTTGTATTTAGGCCTCTTATGTTGCATAAATCTATGCTGTCTGTGAAATGCGGAAAGGAGGACTCCTAGGGCCACCCGGCGCCCGGCCGGGAAGTTTACCTCCGGAATATTTTGATCCTGGAATCACCATCATGTCTATATATTCTTACTGTGTAACCCGGAACCACCAGCGCGGAAGCGGAACGTGATTCGGAGAAACCACTTAGCACTTCCCAGTTCTGGTGGGATGGTCTTTAACAGGACGGTGCGAGTATGCCTATACATCTCCCGCCTAGGGCCGCTTCCACCGCCTCTAGTAGTGGTCCCTAGTCTAACAGGGGTAAGAATAGGGTTTGTTGGGGCACTCCTCAGTGATCAGCTCCCGACTTTGTTCTTTGGTATTCTCCAGCCTATGGTTGATTATCGATTTATGACTACGCTACGATTTCGCCGACTGTTATAACAGGTTTTTCTATTCAGAAAACACATTCAGAGTAAAGGAAAGGAGAACACTTTATTAAATCAAAAGTATTATTTCGGGGAAATATATGTTAAAAAGTGGTGATGGGGCTTTAATGATCCCTTTGGTGTTCAAATTTGTTTTAAATAATTTTTCACTGCCTTATTTATCCGCTAATATAAAACTATTTTAGCTGATAATCTTATGAGAACAAAACAATAAAATATTTTTGTATTTTGATCTAGCATGGCATTTAATTTTTTTTTCAGATATCGCGGTAATGACTCAGAGTTAAGAAAGTTTCGTAGGCATGCAATCACAGTAGACCTACTTATTATTGCAAGTTTTATGAAAACAATGATAACAATATTCAGAATATAAAATTATCTCATTATATATTCGTGGTACCTATCGAACGCAGGAGACCTACAAAAAATTTCTCAAGATAACGTATTTTTGCTGCTTATTACTAATTACCCAAAAGAGTGCCTAAAAAGAAGATTTAAGTGTGCCAAAGCTTTTTTCTTCAAACGTCAGTAAATCCGTCATTACTCGACTGTGTAGGCAGCCGTGAAGTTTCGTTTTTCCTCCGCCGGAGCTTTACTTTTCACTTTTCCGCCGGCGGAGGTAAAAGTGTTGTCATAGCAATATAGATACAATACAAACAGACAACAAAATAAGCGTCAACAACTCAATATTTATTAAACTACAATTTGCATTTATCACTCAATTCGTGACTGAATTTCTAAAAATCACTAATTTAGGAACAAATTGGTTATTATTTAATCGAACTTACTCAATAACTGCTTATCAATACGGAATTAAAACGCAATCGGAGACGCAATCTTAAAAAAATAATTATTGTTGACAGTGTCCACTGACAGCTTTATGTTACATTACTATAGCAACAACCTGTGCCTATTCATCGACACCGGTCTAAGCCGCCTTGCGAACCCACTTATCTTTAATAATAATTAGATATTATTACTATTAAAAAGAGATGTTTTTGCATTAATTTGTCGACATTTGAAGAAAAAACAGCATATTTTATTTGGAGGAAAAGTTACTTTTCATGACTTGCTCTCTATTACCAGCCTCATTCCGTTCGGCTGTTAAACACGAGCGCGCCATGAAAAGTATCACTTTTCCTCCATATAAAATAATATACTATTTCATTACTGCTCTCAATATTGAAAAAATTGAGTGGACAATGTGGCCAAGACTCTTTTCAAAGGTGGTGTTTCTAAGAAAACAAGGGGAGTTGACACGTCTCAAACGTCTGAAAGTCAAAACAAAAGGTACATGACTTTCTGAGTAATTTTCTTGCAAAGGAAAATCACTACAATCGAGCTAAGTGCCGAAGAATTTATTTTTCTGCTGACTTAAACATAAATAAATTGCATAAATGTATCAATATCAGTGTAATGACGGGTACAGAGTTAAATTCAGCATATTTAGAAGAATTTTTGTCAATATAGGTTTGTGTGAGCACAATGTACAAGACTTAAATCATTGATCAAATTTGAGAAATACAGATATTTTCCGTCCGAGGGCAGTCTTTTTGCCGGCAGACAGGGTTTCTGGTCGAGTGGAGAAAATCATAAGGAAACATCCGATACTAATTTCCACCTAAGTATATGAAGATTTATATAAAGAAGTTGGGCAAGTAAGATGTCTTGGTGTAGATTGGCGTTTCTCGGGGTGAGACTTAAAAAAAAATTAAGGTAATTTCCAACATGAAAAAAGATTCGCTGATGGAACGACAATAAAAATCTGCATTTTTCAGAACTATCGATCTTTTACTGATCAGGGAAAATATGAGATGCTTCTGAAAATGCGAAAAGTTGATAGAGACCTAGCTTTTACGGATAATATAAGGTTGGCCTGCGGTATACCAGAAAAGAAAAAGAGGTCGTTAAGGCATTTAATGGCTCGGCGATTTGGCGAGGATTGGAAAAATTTAGAAACATTAGGATGATACAAAATGCTTTTAACTGCATCTTCTGAAGAAATTACGGCAGAAGGAATCGAAGTTGCCGTTTCTATTTAGTTACCTTTTTCATTTATGTTCTTTAAGTTTTCATATTTATTTTACTTATATTAACATTGCTTCAATTACACGGTAAAAAGGTGTTTGATGCCAATACGTTTTTAGACATTTGAGTTTTATTATAATTTTTTTAAATAAATGTTTTTTAAAATATATGTTTTTAATGGCTTTTGAGAGAAATTCCCATATTTTTGAGAACATTTTATTGTTAAAAAGTTGCTTTAAACTACATTCACAGCATCATTCCATACAAAAAAACAAAAAAAAAACAAAAAAAACAAACTTTTACGCAAAACCGGTAAATCCAAAACATAGAACGTATTTAAAAAAAAAAACTGGTGATTTTTTCCAACAACAATTTGTAATCAAAATCTAGCAAGCTAAGATGGGAATTCTAAGAAGTTGAAAATTTTACTATTTTTGTCCAAAAAGTTTTCACTGGCAGTAAAATGTAATTGTGTACGATCTACTCGTCTTACTACACCTTTCAGAAGTACTTCTATATCTCTTCAAGTTCGAATTGGGAATAAATAACTTCAAATTGAGAACAATCAAATCCAACTTGGGAGCATTCAAGAACAAAATGCAATTAAACAAATTCAAATTGAGATTAAACAATTTCAA
The DNA here is from genome assembly GCA_016904865.1 of Pissodes strobi. Classification (NCBI taxonomy): domain Eukaryota; kingdom Metazoa; phylum Arthropoda; class Insecta; order Coleoptera; family Curculionidae; genus Pissodes; species Pissodes strobi. Next base: position 223,604 of record MU183546.1, read on the forward strand.
AATAAATATATTATATAAAGGTAATAAGCACTAGGAACATTGTAACAACAATAATTAACATATAAAAAAACCAGAAAGTGAAACTGACCCCATTTAAAACAATATAATTACATGGTCACTGTATGGCTAACTCTTCTTCTACACCCGCTTTTAAATTCGACCATCTAAGTTCTATGGCATTGAACATTGGACTGTAAGGCGGGAGCCTTAGTTAATGATGACGGTTAAATGTATTGTCTAAAAATAGTTCTTAAATACAAACATGTTTACCACTTATACCATGGCGACGTGTATTGGGACATTGACGTTCGAATGCATTAATTTCTTCTTCTTGAATGCCCCTCATCTAATTTCGTCATAATTATCCCCATGTTGCCTGTACAGCTAATTACGTGGATGTTCGAGCCTCTGGCTACCCTGCGATATAAAAACATCGAGTACCTTTCTTAGACCTGCTATTACTCTTGGATATGAATAAATTGGAGTTTGTCTCATCCATATAAAAAATAAGCACAATTTCTGGTTGAAAATATAACATTCTACGAGCATATTCACTTCGTTTTGTATTATTCACTATTCGCTCGTTCGGGTTCCCTTCTTGTGTCTTATTGTATACATTCTAAATACTGTCGGAAACATTATGTGGTTACTTTACTTTGATACCCAATTAGAAATTTTTCTTTGATTCGTGCGAGATTTATTCTCAGATTTACCTCAAGATACATCAAAGCGCGATGTTCATGGGTAATTTTAGATAATTTTTTCCACCTCGTTCGTTCTTCCCCTGATCTTGTGCAAATTTACCCAACCATATGCGGTCGACTTCTTCATATTTAGTATATTAGCAAGTTGCCTCCCTCCTATCTGCATTATTATTATTATTATTATTATTATTATATAATGCAAAATTTTGTTTTTTAAATATGTTGGTTCATATAGCCCTTTCTTTGGTGCTACTTAATGCTGTAAGTGCCACAAATTTTAACAGACAATTTTAAATTGTTTAATCTCAACATGAAATTGTTTAATTCCAATTTGCCTTAGATTGCTTCCTAATTGGATTTGATTATTAACAATTTGAAATTCTTTAGTCCCAAATGGAAATTGTTTATTCCCAATCCCAATTCGAATTTGAAAAGGTATAGTGTCTTAGCGATTAATGACCATATTATGGAGTTGGTATTTTTAGTTTGTTTTTCGGGTCATATTAACCACCCTAGTCGGGTATATTCAGGATGTCATTCTTTGATTCGATGTTTTTTTTGTGTGTTTAAGCCAAATAGTTAAAGAAAAAATAGGTGCCTCGACTGTACAGTTTATTGGGTTTTGAAAAATATGTTTTAGTACTCGAATTGTTTCTAAAAACCATTGTTTTCTGTTTTTTTTTATGCGGGCCATATTAATTGCCCTTTGCTAAAGAGCATTTTCCGAATATGGATTTTTCACCTTTATTAAACAAAACACTAATCAAGTTTATATTTTATATTTTATATTTTGCAAATTCAAAAAAAGTCTGATGCATTTTTATTCAATTACTTATTAATATAAAATTATATCCAATAATACTTCACCATAATTTAGAAAATTCTCCTAACTATCAAACACGTATAGGTATATAAGGTATATAGGTATATAAAATATTCAGTTTAAAAACTATGCGGCAGTGTGAATTTAAAAATTGAATAAAAAACTAAAAAGAGAAGAATTGATAGCTAATAGCTTACTAAATTCTATTATTAAATGAAACCAATTATATAAACTATAAAAAAAAATTGTGAACAGTTATGAAATTCATATAAAGCTCGATTAACATCCCTCATTAAATTTTATAAAACCAGGTAATAAAAAGCAAAAGAAGGGAAACATGAATTACTAAAATCTATTATTAGAAAAAAAAACAATTATATGAACAAATGAAAACCGATGAAAATGGTGAACAATTATGAAATTATTATAAACTATATAATGCTCCCCTCATTAAAGCCACCCTCATTAAAGCAACAAAAATATTATTTTATAAATTGCAAGTGGAAAAGAATTGCAATTCGCACATAAAAACTTTGAAGATATATAAAAGATAAAAAAGAGCGTATGTAATGAAAAAATTATAAAAAAGGGTTTATTAAATTCTGTTATTAAAAAATATATATATAAATCATTAAAAAAGAAAAAAAAATGGAAGAATTACGAAATTATTATAAACCATAGAAAGTTCGATTAACATGCCCTCATTAAAGCAACAAAAATATGATTTTATTAATCACAAGTTGGGAAAAATTGTATAAAATCAGGTAATGAAGCAAACGGGGGGTATTAAGAGGCCCGCACTGAATTGCATTTCAACGATTTCTGAACTGATCGAAAATATTAAATATAATAGGAAATTATATTTATTTGCCCATCAGACACTGATTTTGAAAGAGATAATACTCGGCGCAATACATTTATTAACCGACCTGTGATTTAAAAAACTAAATAAAAAAGAAGGGAAAAATGGACTAACCCAAACTAACTCAAACTAATGGCTTACTAAATTCTATTGTTTAAAAAACAATTATATTATAAACAATTAAAAACCGATGAAAAAGGTGAACAATTATGAAATTATAATAAAATATAGTTTATTATAATTAAAAAAGGGAAATTGGAACAATTAAGAAATTATTATAAACCATATAAAGCTCGATTAACATTCCTTATTAAAGCAACAAAAATATGATTTTATACATAGCAAGTTAAAAAAAATGCAACTCACACATAAGATATTTGGAGATGTATACAATCAGGTAGCAAGACAGGCAGGGGTCTAAAAAGGATCGCATTAAATTGAAGTTAAACGATTTATTAATTAAACAAAAATATTAAATATAACAGAAAATTCAATTTTATTTGCCATCAAACACATTTTATAGGTTCCTTGAAAGATATAATACTATGTATGGTGTACCTGGGCAATACAACTAACTGCTGTGAATTTAAAAATTTAATAAAAAATAAAATAAAATGGAAACTAATGGATTACTAAATTCTATTATTAAAAAAACAATTATATAAATAAAATAAAAATTAGAAAAATTACGAAATAATTACCTCGATTAACATCCCTCTCTGAAGCAACAAATATGATGTTATAAATCACAAGTTGAAAAAATGCAACTCACGCATAAGATGTAAGTATAAATAAGAATATGTAGTGAAAAAATAATTTAAATGATATACAATTATTTTTATATTATTAGCGAATATAATTAATTATAAACTGATATACTTACAATTGCTAAAATTCGCACGGCTAGCTAATCTCAGTAATGCAATGTCATTCTCCATCGTCTTGGGGTTGTATCTGGGATGAATAACAGTATCCTTTATGTACGAATCTTGAACAGGTGGAGCACAGTACGTGCCATCGCAATCCTGTTCCGTACTACTTAGATCGTACTCTCCAAGTCGAATGCCTAGACTGAAAAAAATATTCAAAAGTGTTTTCAATTGTACAAATCATCGTAACCCTTTAATATCAATGTTGGAACATTTGGAGCAAATATTTTTACAGGTGTATTAGGCCATTTTCATTTAGAATAGATGATCCAATTACAGAATTATGCTCCCATATCTAAATACCAAACGACTGGCAATCTATCATTTGGTTGAGATCAAACAGCTTACCGAAGGACATTCATTATGAAAGTTATTGACAATGGGCTAGATAAGCCCAAATGTTATCTTTTTTGAATTGTCTACTGTTTAGGACCAGATATTTGCCCAGTCTGAGTAGGAGATCGTGAATACTAAAGTTGTGACAATCGAAAATTTTCGCATTTCAGAGATCAATATACTTCCGACATGTGGTACTGACCATATTCGGAACAATTTCTAAGTCTGGACTTTGATGCATAGTATATAAGTCCGATGATTTTCAAGTCTAAAAAAAATTACGCCGCTTGATTTATGACAAGTGGAACTCTGATGGTTGTGCCATCGATACATGTCAATGGGTTGTGCAAGGATATTATGATAGATAGCAGGAGTTTCGGCCGGATACGGATCTACGGGGATTTCTAAACAACCTTTTATAAGAATTTCTTAAGGGTCCTTGCCTTGCTATTCAGCTTGTTTGGGAGCGACTTTGATCCATAATGACGACTTAAGATGTAGACTTGTACAAGCAACATTTAATACAACATTGATAATGTAGGTTTGCGTAACATGGATAATGGGACTTTGATGTTTGGGTTAATTAGGATCTCAGTGTTAATTTATACTTGGCTACTTTAAGAGCATGGACCTATTGGGTTTTGCTTGCATACGCCTTTGTTTTGTTCTGAGTCGTTGCCTTAAGATAATTATTGCCTAGAATAATTGATAAATGTCATTTCACATATTATGGAATACATTCATCAATTATCAAAACAAATATGACAAAGGAAAGTTTATTAAAGTGTCTGGTTTTGAACATATAGCACACAGTGTTATTAGTGACGGAAAAGGAGACCACGTTAAACGATGCAATCTGCACTATTACCTGCTATTGCCTCTTTTACTTTATTGCTCTTTATGAAATGTTTTAATTTACTTTATTGTGATATCCTTTATTTAAAGTTCAAATTTTTATTGCTTCCGGTTCAGCCGAAAGTAGCAATTATTGGATCTCAGCATTAAATCAAATCGCTCTGTTTGGTTCGAATTTCAGCACTTCATTACTAACATGTATAATTAAAATTTTTAACGTAAGTATCCACTTATGTAATTATAATAATTAGTAAGTTAACGTTCCATATTTCCTGATTGGATGATGTAACTGTATTTTTCTACAAAAGTAGAAAATTCAAAATATACTTACAGAGTGGAATTGAGGATGCAATGAGCTGCAGTCAATATGTAGTTTTCGTTTATTATGGTTCCTCCACAACGGAATTCTATCCCAATATCTAAAAACAAAATTATTGTATTAAATAAGATAATGTTAATAATAATAATAATAATAATAATAACAATAATAATAACAATAATAATAATAATAATAACAATAATAATAATAACCATCTCATTTCTCGGCCTAGACTGGACGAATTAAAAGAAGAAGCAGTAAACATAATGCGGCCCCTATACGAAG
>MU183547.1:0-97125 GCA_016904865.1 Pissodes strobi
AACGTTAGATTTAGCCCTATTGCAAGGAGATGCCTTCTAAATATGTTAAACCTGGCGGTGGCTTAGAATTAACTACTGCTAGTGGGGGAGGGGGGGTCAATGAAGGCGCTCCCGCCTCTCTGGTCTGGGAGATCTTGTGGGAGAGAGAATACTCACAGCAATTTTGTTAGTGCCATCTAAGAGTCTACTTTAGAAATTTACCAGTAAGTAGGTATTATTAAATATTGTTTGAAGCAGCTTACTGGATCTGAGAAGTAGATGACAAACCATTTTCTTCTCAAAATTAGCGCATCTTTGTGTTATATATGTATCGGTATTCGGTAGTCTTCCTTAACCAATTTTGTAGCGAACAAGCTGACAATGGTAAAGATTTTTCAAATACTCCGAATCTTGGCACTAAACTTCCAAGAGCATTTTCCACTATGCGGCGATCTCTTGATAGGCGATAACAGATAGAACTTTACGGGAAACATAGCATCTCCAACAATAATTGAATTTTCCTTGACATCTAGTTCGTTTGTCTGCAAGCCTTGTCCAAGGCTTGATTGGACAAAGACACCACCATCAGAACCTCGTCCATTACAACCAATGTCAACATACCAAGAGTATAATATAATACCATTAGTTTCTTTATAGTTGAAAAACCTGGAACTATGATCAGAAGCTCGCATAATAATATGTTTTCCATCTATAGCACCTACACACCCAGAAAAATTCCACTCCGTGTGAAAACAATGCTGGATTTTTTTCCACGCATCACGCTATAGTATCTGTAAATAAAAATATCATCAAATATAGAAATATTCATTATAATAAGCTTAGAAACATTTTTAGAGACTAATCAAATATCAAAAGGGCGCGACGGACAGCTGTCTTCCGGAAAATGTAATTTGGGATCAAAAAATCAACCGTCAGAAAAAACTCTTGAAACTATGAAAATAGTCCAGAATGTATTGAATTAAATCAGATGTCACAGCCAAGCACTAGCCATACTCTTTCCAAACTAATGGATGATCAAGAATCTACTACAAAAAAACAAACGTTGAGATCAGTTGCTTACAAAACACCTCGTGTAAGAAAACGACATCACGATGTCCAACGGCCTAAAAAATGGAAAATACATCAACTGCATTACAGTGTGGAGCTTTTCAACCTGTTGAAGGTGAATTCCATTACTTTGCAATGAATGTTGCGGCACAGTTAAGGCTCTTTGCGCTTCACAAAGCTTACTGCTTCAGACTGATTTTAGAAAGAATTGCCTCTTTCAAGAATTCGTCAAGCACAAGTCAGGGAAAAACAGCCAAATTCTTCCTTGAGCTGTAATGATATTAATATGACGTCGGTTCCAGCTAATTTCATCTCTTCGAACACCCACGAGAAGCACCAAGCTACCCGATACCTCCACTTAGTAATCGAACAAGCTTAGGATAGTACAAAAGCAAATGGACATTTATCTGTTTCAGTGAAATATTTTAATGCTGGTCCAATTTTGAGCACACTTTAACTTCCGATTAAACCAAGATATTGTGAACTACGTAAATGCATAAACTACTAAATAAATATCACCCTGTCCTAAGTTTGAACTTGAACTTGGAAATGATTACATAAACAATAAAGACAAACTATAAACAACTCGAGCAGGCAACGCGAGCGACTTTCAACCTTAAGCATGCAACGCTCAGAAGATTTTATGATATAAATACTCTAGCGAACCTTCTTTTTGTTAGACTTTGAGTCTCAAATAAAAGATCGCTCCTGGGCAGTACACCTTGTATGCTTTGAGTTCTGTCCTATCATAAAATCCTTACCCTAATCTGAGTCTCGCTCTGAACACATTATTCGCGGACCCAGAGGTTACCTATCCACAGTAGTGGATGGATAGGGATTTGTTAAAGTTCTTAGAAAGATAATTTTTAAAGTAGAAATCAGTGAAGTTCAAGTTGAAACTCTAAGCAGAAATCTAATGATACTAATGAAACACAACACAAACTCTTAAGAAAAACTATATTTATAAAACAGGGACCAAAGACTTATAAACAATTCATAAATATACCCCAATTGAGAAAGCATTCGCACCTTAGTACTTGGGTATAACACAATCTTATCAACATTTTTGACCGATAAACATTGTTAATCTTTTATCGTTAAGTTAGACCAATACACGTTGTTATTGTTTATCCGAAGTGGTCTCTTTATCATCTCTTCTCACCTGACGTAAAACGATTCCGGATCTGAGCTCCTCTCCTGCACGATAAATCAAGGCGTGGCGATGGATGGCGTCATAAAAAAAAACAATCTATCGTGACATATTTGGTGGAGGCATGCTTGCTACGTCAATTAAGTTGTCTTATTATTTAATTCTTCTCGCAAGTTGTAACTTTCCCGAAAATTTGGTGGAGATGACTACCCACAGAAGCACATAAAACTATACGCTCTACGTAAAAAAACACTTAAATTATAATTAAAGTCACGCGGGCAGGGTCAGTTAAACATAACAATTGGTCAACGTCGATATACCCACTAAAACTAATATAGCTTCAAAGTTTCAATATAACATACATTCAAATCGCGCATTAATTTAATTAATCCTCGCAGAATACAAGTCGCCACCTAGTAGTAGTAACAGGTTCATTGAAATGGTGCATCCAAGTGCCATCTAGGAACAGTGAACGCAAGCTTAGGAAAGAGATTACCGGTAGTTGAGGAAGGTCAGCATTAAAACCGCATTATGGTACGACCGGGTACAGGTCCGTATCTGCAAGAAAAAAGACAATACAACTGATTGTTATGATAATTAAAAACATCAGGAATCAGTAAGATATTAAAATGGAGCATATAACAGATTTGTATAGGAAAAACTAACGGAAACCATGGAGCAGGAAGCAGGGGAAACTAGTGAAGATGACGAGGATAGGGAAAATATATGGAACAAGTACTCAAGTAAAATAAGAAACTAAGCTAAGAGAAACTAAGAAGCAACTAAGACGAACACAAAAACTAGGTAGGAGGCAAAGTCTCAATTGTAAATAAATGTAATATAAACCCAAGTGCTCATAGAAATTTATATATAAAAAGCACTTATAGTTAAAGCAGGTGTGAAGATGTATACTAAAACAGAAGTCAAAGGACCAGTTGCATGATTATCGTTATCGAGAAAAGCAGAATAAATTGAGATGCCATTGAAACTGTGTATATACAGGAAAGAATAACTGTGCATACAGGAGGAATTATAAAGTAAATTGTTCTCCGGCCTAAATAAGACTGCAACGACGGATTATCTAAAGGAGAATGTCGCAGCAAAGAATTTAGGTTTGAAAAGCTGGAGCATATGGACTGAAATAGCTGACGATCAAGGAAGTCTAAGCAAAAATGTTCGTACCATAGAAGCTCAAGAAAGGCATAGTTCTCAGGTGAAATATTATATAAGCAAAAGTTGTTTATGTAAAGTAAGAAGATTACATAAGTTGAAATAACTGAGGAAATATATAAGCAAAAATTGTTTATGTAATATGGGTATAAAGGAGAATCATACATAGATAAGGAAATTATGAAATAACTAGTCACGTAATCATAATCATAGATATATATAGAATAAACTGAAACTTAAGTAAGAAAAGCTTAAAATATGGAAATCTAATATACGAAAATTAGAATAGAGACAAGGTATATAAAATAATGTAAATATAGGCGATATCACGAAGAGAAGAAGTTATAAAGAAGTGTAAAAAAAGCAGTATTCAATTGTAAATAATGTGCATATATCTTTACCGAACTTTACCTTGAGAACATACTGCATGGGCCGCAATCCAGGACCAGTCAGGAGCCATTGGAAAACACCAGACAGCATACAGGACTCAGACAACCGAACAATCAATGGTACAAGTTTCCCCAGTCTCAACTAGAGACGCCCAGAAAAGAAAAAAGTTTCAGAAATTATGATATTGTCACGAATAGTTTAGTGGGTATCGCGTTTTTTTAAAGAATAACTTCTAAAGAGAAGAGCGGCGTCGCGATTAGTACAATGACGGGGTCTCAATGCTTCCTTTACTCTACCATTGTATGTTCTATTTGTGAGGACACGCCTTGTTTAGCGTGCCGGGGGGTAACTGAGGTAGGCCGGGACCGCGTTACGTGGGGTAAGAAGAGGCGATAAAGTAAGCACGTTTAGTTTATAACAATAACAATGTATTAACGATAAAACTTTAACAATGATTATTGGTCAGAAAAATGAGATTCTATTATACTCGATTACTACGGTGCGCATGTTTTCTCGATTAGAGGTACTGTTTATAGGTCTTTGTTTACTGTCTTATAATTTATAGTTTTTCTTTAGAGTTGGGTTTTATTTATTATATTATATTTCACTAACTTTTTTAACTGACTATTTAGACACTTGTCTTTCTCAGAACTCTGACAAACTTGTTGTCTTGACTTTACTATGGTGGTTGTGAAGCCGCTGATCCTAGCAGTCGTCAAGTGACTAACAGGTGCCAAGTTTGGTAGGGAATAGAGTAGAACCTAAAGCAGCTGTATAGCTAACTTTAAGAGCGGATAGAACCCGAAGGCAGTCGTCAAATGACTAACCTGAAAGCTGGGAGTGAGACCAAAGTCTGCCGAACTGAAGGTTCGGATTAGCGGCAAGGTCGCGCCGGTCTAAATCGTTCCCGATGACGAAATACTGCGTGCGATGCCTCCCTCTCTCTCTTACGACTCCAACGCCATCTAGCGTATGTGGCGTTGACTCGAGCGATTGTATTCGCGCTATGTCTTCGTGATGCAATCAATTTGCAGCATAAGCCGTCGTGGTCTAGAGGTTTAGATGGTTGAGTCTCGATTCTGTGGCTATTTTTTTTACGGTTAAGTTTCTTAACAGTTTCTTTCTTGATTTTGGATATGTCTTGGGTTAGTTTTGGTTAGCAAACAGTTTTTTCTTGGTTTTAGGTATGTCTTGGGTTACGTTTGGGTTGAAAAATAACTAACCTTAGAGTCTAATCCAGGTCAAATCGAGCCAGCTCAAAGTCATTTAAATTATTAAGTATCTAATTTTGTCAATTTCTCGGGCCGATGTCATATTCTAGGTAAATGTGCAAATCTGCAGACACACCACATATTCAATATTCACGAGACTTATAATTTATCGTAATGTTTAGCTCATCTAATCATGGAGAAGCAAGAAAAACAAGTCGCCGCCATTTTGCCACACCCATCCACCATCCACCTTAAGGAAGAAGGAAGCCACAGACCAGACAAATGGCTGCGCAAGGCCGAAAATGACAGCAAGCATCATGACACGAACACCATCTGCCAGGCTTCGAGTAAATAAGCATTTCGCAATCTACCATGGGGACACAGGGAACAATCCACCAACCAAACAGGTCAGAAAAAACCACCAAGGAACCTATAAGAAAAGATGGCGTATCCGATCGCCATCTATCACCCACAGAGAAGAATAGCTAAAGAGTAATGGTTGTTAAGTTAATTTACATCAAGTTTAGTATAATAATCGAAATGTAATTTGAATATCATTATTAAATCATAGTTGGATAGTTGCAATTAATTTCTACAAACAAAGTCAGCATGTTGAAGTAGGTCAGCGAGTTTAAAGAAGGCGAATAAAATGCTACAAAATGCAGTCAGCAAATTCTTTATAAGTCAACACGTAAAACTGTGTCAGATAAAATGCTATTAATATTAAAAATATTAAGTATCATTTGCATAGACAGGAACGTATTTAAGTGATAAAATGTTTGATGTACAGTTGAACCCATCAGAATGATTTAATTTATATGATATAATTAATCAACATTTTTAAATATAATTGTAGAAATAGGTTGCGTATACTTCAATATTGGTAATATATTACGACAGTTTTTAGACATTCCAACACGAACAACTCTAAAGTTAACCTAATGATCAAGATGTTTCTATAGTAACAAAATCTGCATATACATTTTCTACTAAATACATTTAAAATTATTAATATTATCATTGTTTAAATGATATAATTGATTTTTTGTGAATTTTAAACAGCGATTAAAAAATAATATATATCTCATTGCTAAACTACGATTTTAATACTTTATGTCACTCGTTGTCGCTGGTGCTGTAAATGGCATACATCGTAAAAAAACACCTCTTTAGCCACTTATAAGATACGATTTTCCTACGACCACTCATGAAAATGAGAAAAATACATTTAACATGGCTATAAAGCGCCTTGTATCATACAGTTGGACAGGACTCTATTTGAATAGATGACTGAGCCTGTCAATTTAACTGCATGTTTGATTTGACAGTTGTGAATGGCGCAATAAGTACTTTTCAACACACTTATTGAAAAGTGGATTTCAACACGTGTGTGATATTAATCGTTTTCTAACAAACTAAAGAGTGGTTTTTTGTGTAATTTTCACAGGTAGTCGTAGGAATGATAGTGCAGATTACTCATATGAAAGTATGTTTCCAACCTCGGATGATTTCCACTCTCGACTAATGCCGCGTGCTAAATATTCTCATCGTTTGAAAAATAGAGCTTTCAACACTTGCTATATAATACACTTTTTGCATCGTTTTTGAAAGTATAATTTTGATAAATCTGAGAATGCGCTTTATTCTTTATCCTTTGAATTACCAACTAAACTTACCTCCCCCCCCCAAGAAGAACGATTCAAAACCGCTATTGAATTTAAACAATTAAATTCTTATTTAGCCCCCTTAGTCATCATCAAGTTTCGGCGCCTATGGTGGAGCTGTTAGGTTTTAAATTATTTACTTCATAGGTAATGGGTTTAAAAACTTAATCCAATAGATATAACATAATATTTAATGTCGCTATCCCGATATAATAAAATTCCTTATCCGAAAAACCATTCTCTATCCTATTTAAATTCTTATTAAATCCTTTAAATATTTAAAGGGGGATCAAATTCGTCCCTATAAAAACCATTGAAAAGCCTGTTTTTCCATTCATTCCCGGCAAAACACGCTGCTGGAAAATCCATTTCCAGAAAATATATTATCAGTTACGCCGGTGCTCCTCTGTAGTTGTTTGGCATTTTTAAATTTTCTCCTTCGTTTTTCCTGCACCTTGTAAATAAAAGAACAGCCAAGGTAAGTTAAATAAATTTTTGACTGAAACGAGGGGAGAATAAGCGTTAAGATATGTTTATTCGCTCGAAACCGACGTAGTTTTTTTTATTATTTTGATTAGCAGATACGTGACATTTTATCTGAAATATTAATGACTGTAACATGACAGGGGATATTAATTGACAAACTTTTTCTAGTTACTTTTTCGTAATTTGACGGTTCGATACCATATTATGTGGAAACAGTTTTTTTGGGTATATGGTGAAAACCACCATAAATTACGTTCACGCTTAAAGTGAAATTTTTGCTGCACCATTTTCAGTTCGGCAAGTGGCCACTAGGTACCTCATTAGTATGGCGCAATACATAAGCCTGGAGCATTTTTTAGGCCTTTCAAGCCCAAGTAAGGGCGACACGTCGCCGTCCTCTCTGGATTGACAATTCTGCAGGACGAGTAGACAGTGCGCTTACCATGGAGGGACATCCTGATGTTGATCAGGATCTGAGGCAACCCGCAGCATACTGCGACGGCCCTTCTGACCTATCGGCTAGTAAGCAACTACTATTCCATGGTGCAATACATACTAGTATCGCACTAGTGCTGTAAAATACACAAAAAGTAACCATTGTTTTATGTTGGTAAACATACTTTAGCACTATGGAAATTTTAATGTGATACATTTTATAGCATTAATATGGCAGAAATATTCTTCCTTGTAGGGTAAAGTAGAAAATGAATTGTTTCTACGCTCGTTTCCATAGCTTTGAGCATTGCATCACTCAGTTTTTTTAATGAGTACATCAATATTATTTAATGCGTTTTATATGCTTGCTTTATATGTTGTAGTAAACAATTAGCAATATCGATAATTAGTTGCTAAACTAAGCCAATTGAAACTAATAAAAATATAAGTAATGCAAACCATACTAATGTTCATTTCCTATCAAATCCCAAAATCCCGAGCTGGTAACATTTGGGCTATGCAATGCATCAGAATGCAGTGTCAAATAGTATCCTGAAGTCACCAATGATTTGCAAGATGCATTAGCGGTAGCAGTAGACACCAGTGCACACACATGCCGAAGGGGGCGCAAAACACATTAAAAATGCACATTCGGGGATTTTGAAAGCCGCCCTATCGATATACGTAATGGGGCTGACTACTGCTCCGTATTCTAAATCTATTTTAGGGCAGGTTGTATCATTCATGCATTAAAGGAAGCTGCGTTCTCATATCACATCAGCTAATGATTACAATCAAATCAATGGTAGTTGATCCAGATTGCCAGTTCTTCACAAAAATTTTGCAAAAAAAAAATGAAAACTGCAAACCCTCGAAAAATCGTGACTCAAAAATATAACCCAATACCCAATACCATATAAACTGCGGTTTTCACTACATTCAATAGCGAAGGACTGACTCTATAAACCTTGAGATTGTCAGGTTTTTATAGGCTATTTTATGTCTTCTATAGGCGCTCAAATGTGAGTTATAAATCGAAAAAAATTTAAAAAAAAATCTTTAAAAACTCATATTTTGAGAACTAACTGTTTCTACAGAAAACGGTCATCATTTTCGAATTCGGCTGGTTTGAAAGTACCAGTAATATAATACAATGTGAAATTTATGAGTTGTGGGTTCATAGATTCTGCTGCGACAAGAATAAAGTGCCAATCGGAGATGATACGGCGAAATGTTGCGATGAAAATTTTGCCGATTCCTTGGACTCGGGCGAACCCATTATCGACACCGTAGAAGGGAGATTGCGCAGAGAAATTTCTCTACTAAAACTCCGCCTCAGGGAATGTGAGCAAGTGCACAATAATTGCAGACAAAGAAAAAATAATTAAATTTATTCAAAAGCAATTGCATGCTTTAAAACTCCAAAAAGTAACCGATTACCAAAACAGGTTACCAACAATGGCAAAACCGGAACGCTTTCGAAAACAGCGCCTAAACAGGTGAACGAGTTTGGCGCGCTGGACCCCACTTACTAAGTGGCCGGCCGGTACATTTGTATTAAAGTTTTTTGAAAAGAGGAAAACGTTGTCAAGAAACGGATAATTAGGGACTCACCTAGGTTTTCTTCATCTAGTCCGGATCCTGGTGGGGCCGGAGAAATCAGTTTCGGTGTAGTGGTTGTGAATGTTCAGGATATTTCCCACAAGCTGAATAACCTAGAAGTATTCTCAAAAGAAGTAAATCCAAATGTTTTATGTGTTACCGAGCATTGCATTGGTACAACAAATCAATAATAAGTTTAACACATTTTGGTGAGTACAGAATTGCATGCAGTTTTGCTCGTCAATACTCCGTGCACGGAGGATCAGCAATTTACCTTAAACCTGGGCTGTGTTGTAAGGAACTAGACTGTGGTTGTTTCTCGGTGGAACGTCATACAGAAGTGTGTGCTTGTCCAAACAGGCTCGAGAACAAACACATCTATGTATTTTGTATATATCGACCTCCGAATGGAGGAACATATTTTTTTCAAATGTCCAGCTATGTTATCTAAATTATGTAAAAATAACAATGACATATATATGTGTAGTAACTATAACATAAACTTTCTGAGACATTCCATGGACAGGATACTACTCTGTGACTTATTAGATAGCTTTAATTTAGGAGTTACCTAGGGGGACCCAACTAGAATTCAAGTCAACAAAAAACAGCACTGTTTCTGAAACAAAGATAGATTGCACTGTTACAAATAACCGGTATGCTTTGAGTTCGTCTACGAGCGTACTACAGGGTAACCTTGACGACCACCTGGAGCTATTTCATGTATGTTGTATGGCTGGGGAGGTCACGAATGATTAGGAGACATCTACCATAGAGTACAGGAGATATTCTGCTTTTAATTTGTGTATGTGGAGGTCGTTTATGCTTGGTTGTTGATTGGGTCGGATGTTGACAGAGCATATTTGGAATTCTCAGATATTTTAAATTTTGAAGCAAACTGCCCATATTGGAAAAATAAATCAAGTAGGAATGGGCACTATAGTAAACGGATTACTCCAGATGTTGTCGAAAGCAGTAGGGAGCTCAAAAATATCTTTTGGTTATCGAAACAGGTCAGTGATACCAATATTAGTAAACTTTATAGGGTTAAGAAAAAGGAACATAATAGACTAGTTAAGCGGTGTAAGATAGCAAATTATAGGAATATGATTGATAGTAGCCATAATAAGCCAAGATCAACTTGCTAATCGGTCATTGGGTAGGTCTGGTAAATCCAGCATTATATATTTAAGTGCTGACGGTGTACTGACCGATGACAGTGTACGGGTGGCCAGTGTTTTTGGCAGCTACTTTTCGACTGTCGCATGTCGCTCGGAATAGTTTGAGGGTTAAATTTGGGACTGATCAGTCTCAGGTGTGTACGCTTCCATCCAGAAGTTTACCTAACACTTTTGTTTGGGGAGATGTGGATAGTCTTAAGGTAATAGATGTTATTAGGCATGCTAGGGTAAAGAATAGTTCTGGACTAGACAATATGTCAATTAAGGTGCTTAAAGCAATACAAAATGAAATATCTGAACCACTAGCTTACATAGCTAATTAATGTATAAAAATGGAAAATTTCCTAGTAAATTAAAAATTGGGGTGGTTTCACCTATTTATAAAAAACAAGATCCCACAAGTCCTGAGAAATATAGGCCGGTAACTGTACTAAATGTTGTATGGAAAATCTTGGAGAGACTGATATATAACAGAGTGATCGATTTTGTCCGTAGCTATGGCATACTCAACAGGGCTCGCACGGCTGCCAGTTTTCTCGGGGCAGTTTAGGATGAGAGATTTTTTGTGGCCGGGGTCTTCTTTGATCTTTCGCTAGCCTTTGATACCCTGAACATCAACTTTTTTCTGGTTAAGCTTTATGCAAACGGCCTGCTAGGAGAAATCCTGGACCTATTGGCATCCTACCTTGCGGATAGAAAGTTTTGCGTTAAAGTTGGTTGTGTTTTTTCAGATAGGTCTGTGCTGTTCTTGTTGTTTGTAAATGAATTAGCTGAATACGTTAGCGGAGGCTGTGTCACTATATTTGCGGATGCCACCAGGGTGTTGGTCTCAGCACAGACTGCTGAGGAGTTCCGACTGAAGGAAGTATTATGGATCAGTTTAACAGGTGGTGTGCGAGTAATGGCTTAATACTAAATCTTAATAAAAGTGTTTTTATTCACTTTAGATCTCGTTATAATGTGCCAATTGTTGAAATTGACTCTGTGAAGCATACCGAGCATAAAAAAATTTTAGGGCTCGGGGTGCACATGTCGAACATGTGGCATCCAAAATTAACTCAGGTTTCTTTGCAATTTCTAGATCGAATGATACCTTTAACATAGAGGAAGAACTGAATATTTACTATTTGTTGATATGTTGCCACTTAAACTATGGTGTCATTTTTTGGGAGGATTGTGCTGAAAGTGGTAGAATATTCATTGCCCAAAAGAGGGTTATCAGATTGTTATTTGGAATGCTGAATGGGGAGAGTTGTAAGCCTATTTTTGTAAGGCATAAAGTGCTGACATTTCCTTGCATTTATATTTTTAGGTCCTTATTGTTTACTAGGCAGAATCTTGATGACTATCCCTCGGGTAGTGATTTTCACTCATATTTCACAAGTTACGGAGACTTTTAACCTTGGATTCTCATATATTGGCAAGGTTTGAAAGGTCTCCCATTTATGTCGGTAAAAAGCTTTTTGATACACTTCCTCAGTCGTTCAGAAGTCTTTCTCTGAATAAATTTAAAAATGCAGTCAAGACTCTTCTGTTGGATGGGGCATATAACTCTGTAAAAGACTACTTGTCCTATTAATTTTAGTTTGTTTAGGTGTAAATCTATTAGTGTTTTTTATAATGTAATGTTATGCAATGTGCTTAGTATATAGGACTGACTTGTACATCCATATATTGTATGGCTTAAGTATCAATAAAGAAATATAAATACAAGCATGGGATCAGAAAATTTTAATTTTCCAAAAAAAAAAAAATATTGATAGTCGATATAAAATTTTCGTTACCAAGTCAATGAAAACGTGTTTACTAACTAACTTGCTAGCGTAGATAATGAACAAATTATTAATTTTTCTCTAGTCGATTCAGATTCCCAGTTTTTCACAAAAATTTCGCAGAAAAAAGTTCAATATTGCAGACCGTCGAAAAATCGTGATTCAAAAATATAATCAAATACGATAGGACGATAGGAAACTGCGAATTTCACTATTCAATAGAGAAAGACTGTATAAACTTTGAAATTATCAGGTTCTTATAGCAGGGATATCAAGGTTTACGAATTTGCGATTTACTAGTTTTTTTAATTATCTATAATGCGTAGCTCACACCTACCATGACAGATTTTTTTATATATTTTTTTGTATATTGTACTGGTAACCCTTCTCTTTAATTCATAGAGGTTTGATTGCTGCAGATTATTCGGTTTTCCAATAATAAAATAATATGTGAGAAAGAGCGTGAAGTTTAAATTCAACTACTTCACCCTGTATAAAAGACATCATCATTTCTAAAATGCCCCCTAGTATGGTTTTTGCAATAGATTCTCGTCAGGTCAGCTTTTGTATATAAAAAAATATATGTTTCTTAAAAAAAAAATAGTTAAAATATTTTTTTACATATAATTTTTCCGACAATTTCAAAAGAGAAGTGTTTCGAGAGCTGTCATCTATTTTTTCGATCCTAGCTACCTTTCCGGTGCTAGAAAGATTCTGGATACTGGCCAGTTTCAATATGGTTCGGAAGACGATCAAATAAAACGTGTCTAGAAAATTACATCTTTTTTTTTTAACAGCTATCGTGTATCAAAGCGAAATTTTGAAAAATCATCGGAAACAAAACAAAAACAAATGACGGTCGGCCGCTCCCACGTGTTGTCTAAAAACACGGCAAATTTCCACTTGCGGTTTTCGAAAAAAAAAATATTAACGCAAAAAATACCCGAATAAGCGTTACATGACGGCTCAGTTTCATTTACTAACCAGGAATGATGTGCTTAAAGTACCTCAAAAATTTGAACTTCAATTAATAGCTGTTGGGGAAACACCCCAACACGTGTAGAAACTATCGTTTTTCACCGTATCATTTGGTGATAACACCCTGTATGTATGTAGAATGAATGAGCCATAATTAAACTCAAAATAGATTTATTTCACCTCGGGTACAACCCAATTTGTGCATTTAAATTAGCATATGCCAGTTCTTCAAAACCCCTTAGTCCAATCCTAGACGGACGATCCCGTAGTTCGAACCTGTAAAACAAGTACTGTCAGTATAACAGATTACAATAGAGCCAACTTTCTACAGTGGCTTTATACAGAAAGCCACTGCATAACTTTCACTAGTAAAGGAACACGTTTGTAATCGTTTTCAAATTAATGTATTTTTGTCTCAAATCAGCATTGTGAACAATCAGTCTGTCAAATAAAGAGCTTCTACCCTTGTACTCTCAAATGAATTCGATATGTGTTACTGCCTACTTTTATTATGTGGTTTTGCCGCTAGGCGAGTAGGCGACCCGCTCGGCGAAAGAAATTATTCAATTTAGTGCTTTGCTAACACTCCACGTCGCTAGATCGGTATCCTCACCGGGCTCTAGCAAGTGCCTCTTCGCGCCAAAAGGTCAAATTCCTTTTTGGGCCAATTTTTCTCCTTTTGTATGCCCAAATATTAGAGAATATTTAGTGCACCTCAGTTATCTTTGTCCAAGGTTGGAACAAGACCTCCTTTTGGGCTATTATCCCAAGGTTTCAAGGTTGAAGAGAATCAATTAAATGGCGGCACCGAATTGATAACTCAAGTGGTCTGTACTGTACAAGTTAATTCAAGGATTCAAAGTGGAATCCCTAGCTGATTAGAGTGAAGTAAAACATTGGAGATTAAGGTATTCTGTACGAAAGAAAGGTGCTAGATTGAAAGCATAAAAGTTAAGTTCATTGAAAGTCAGAAAGAACAAACATATTTCAGGCACAGATTACTCCTACCAGATGCGAATCTTACGCTTCCGACGGTGACCCGATTTAGAGAATTCTTAAAGTGGCAGCGGCCATCGTATTTAATCCGGCGTCGAATGTTGGTACATTGATGATACTAGCGTGTGCGATCGTCTCAGTGAAATAGTTAGCAGGTAAATGTTATTACAGCAGTTTTGTTGCGTGACTTTATGTTTTAAATTGTGGTTGTACTAAGTTGTAGTGTAATTTTAATAAACTATATGCTTTTTTATATATTATGTTAGTTGCTCTATTTTATGTAAAATGCCTGGTTAAAGTGTGTATACCGGTGTTGTTCTTCCAGGACTGGAGGCGAGTATTCGCTTTTTAATTTTCCTAAAGATCGTTCCAGGTATGTACAAAATTCGATGATAAACCTTAAACATAATTTTATATCTACTTCACATAAACAATTGCTTAAAATTAGTTTCAGATATGAAGGTTGGCTTAGAGCCTCCCATAGAGAAGATCTACTTGGAAAAAATATCAATAATTTTCTTTTGTGCGAGAAACATTTTGAAAAGAAGTTCATTGATATATCTGGAAGAAAACGTTTGTTTCAAAATGCAATTCCAACGGTTTTTTGTAGTTCAGATCACCCATGCGATCCCTCTATCGACGCCGACGACGGAGAACCATCAAGGAAGATTTTTATTTTATTAGGTATGTACCTGATCATGGCGGTTTTTTTCTAATTATATATCATTAATAAATTTAATAAATAAAATTATAGAATAACAAATTATAATAAGAAACACCATAATAAAAATGCCATTTTAGACGCATCCTCCATAAATGTAGCAGAAACATGTCCTACCAACTCGGACGGAAGCAGGGCCAAAGAATATTATTCATAGTAGAATTTTCTTTGACAGGGCCTATTTTCCAAGGAGTAGGGCCCTAAGCCCTAGCAAATTTTCGTGCCCCAATATGACTTCAGCTCCCACTTCATTTTTTTTTATTCGATTTCGAACTGAAAATATTAATTATAATGTAGTTCTTTTATTCAGATTTAAATTAAGCTTTTCTATAATTTATGAAATTGCATTAATTTTAATAAAAAATAATAGATTTTAGAAAAACTAAAAAAGACACGAAATAAGATTTTAAAAAAATATATTGAACCAAAGCATAAACTAGTAAAAATAAAATAATATTTAAAATAACAGCAATACACTGAGGTTAACGTTAACAATTTTCTTCGAAAAAAGTATGGATACATAAGAGTAAATACAGCCAGATTTGGGACTATACACTAAATACTCATTTTTTCGCCGTTTACTTTAACTTTGTAAAATGTTGAACTTTGTAAGTACCTGTTTTTTAACTGCCAAAATTGTTGCGCACACCCACTTACTTTGTCTGTATTTAGTTCTGGTATATTTTTTTAAAAATGTTTTTTTATCAGCTACGTTTTGTCGAGTTGTTATTTTTGCTTAATAAAGATTAGTTTTGTTTTGGAATCCAAATTATAAAGATAGCGAAACAGTATCCTGATTTTTTATCGAGCAAATGTATATTTAAAAAAATATTCTTATAATTATGTATTTTTTTATGTTGCATATTTGGGCCCCACATGTCATTGGGCCCTAGGCCCGGGCCTAATGGTAAAAAAGGCCCTGGACGGAAGCATTATTATAGAAAAAGAAGGTATGTGTGTCTGGGTGTATATTATACATATATTTTCATTATGTTTATTTTAATATTACAAAACATTATTTTTTGAACGTGTTAACCAACTTTAGAACTGATTTTAAAAAGAGAAGTGTAGTATCATCAAATCTGGTTTATCTATAAAACGTTTATTGATTATAGATCCAACTCCAGAATATAATAACCCAACACCCACAACAGCCGCTATGATTCTCGATGAAAGTTTCTCAATAAATTCAATGTGAGTAATTTTATTTATGTTTACTATAGTTTAGATATTATAAGAACTTTCAATTGATGTATTTTGTGATTTTGTCACTTAAGTTTATTCTTATACCGCTCTACTGAAAAGTTAATGATTAAAAATCGTTTATGGATCTACTATTTAGATTCTGCTGTGGCCGAAAACGAAGATCAATCAAATTCTTTCAGGGAGTGGTTCTTCATTAAAACCATTCTCTCGCATCTTTAAATGTATATATGTAGAGCCAAATAAAGGTATTTTTCTTTTTATTTTAGTTATTTATTTACCCATTGTATGTTCCTACTATGAAATTTAAGTGTTCATGCATCATTTCAAAAGTATTCACAAAATACCTTTTATGTTTTAATATTTTAAAATAAAAGAATCCATGGCGCAACTCGCCAACTTCATATTTCCACATAACTAAACGACGCCAATGTTGAAAAACTCCGTTCTCCAAATCTACGCTCGAAGCGGCTTGCTGCACTATACGTGACGACCAGATCGCGAAAACTTTGTATAGGAAAGTTATTAAGAGATTCGCATCTGGTAGGAGTAATCTGTGTTCCAGGTATAAATTGCATAATCAAGACTTTTAGTCTTTAGGTAATAATTAAGAAACGTTTTGTAATATTAGTTTTATACTTTAATGAACGAATGATGAATGATTGAAAGTTTTAGTCTAAGAATTGTACATATATAATTTCTATTTAACATAGAAAATGCTGTTCATTTATATCTATCATATTTAAACGCAATTTACACCTGCATTATTAAATTATATCATACCGAATACATGTTTCAATTTATCTCACCACCCTATATTATACTGTCTATTAAAAGTGGTTAATTAAGATACCACACCCGTCTTTAAGGTTTTAAGCAATAATAAAAGCACTTGTTTATCCCCACCAATAGCTTTAAAGAGAGCTTCACCTAAGTCATAATTATATTTTAGTCGAATTGCACAATAAATTTTTCAGAACTTCAAATGGATAAAATCTACTGAAGGATTTAATTGAGTCATATAATTCAGTACAATATGATACAATATAAATGAGTTCAATACAAATTAAAAGAGCATGGTCGAATGTTTATTGAAGCAAATTAAAAAAGGATTAAATTAGGATGTTTTGAAAATGTCCTGCTGACGTTACTTTAAGTACGTCGTATAAATTTCACTTAAATTTGACGTCTTTTTTGCACGTGACGCTGTGTGACCAATAATCACCTAAAATTGACGTCGAAATCACACCACTCTATTGGCTAGCTGTTTCTGGCGAATTCATGAACGCAGCAACTGCCATCATCCATGCATCAGTTGGGAGCTCAAGCAGGATTAAGAATGGATATGGCCCTCCATTATTAAGCCGGCGTTTGTACACACAGATTTCGGTTTGGTGTTAAATAAAATGTTTATTTACCAGAAAATCTTGTTCTGTCTGTTGGTCGATTTATTTATTTACGTCGTTACAGAAATATTGGGTTTGGAGCTAATTTTGATAGAGCCATAAGGCATTTTATCGTCATTACAGAATAGTCAAGTTCACGCTGTATAAGGATATGTTTAAAGATTAATTATAAGTAAGGGAAGCATAGTGCTCTCATAAAAAAGTAAAAAATAAATAAACTATTTGAAGTTTAAAATGAAGCTTTTCCTCCAAGCGATAATGTTTCTTTATTAGCTTAATGTGTGTCTTCTCTGTTTTCAATGGATAGTAGAGCTAAATCATCTAAATTTAATGGAAAATTGAACTTAGAAGTTTTTTCCTGGAAAATGACCTTTCGCCATCTTTATTATGGACTAAAATAGGGTTGCCACGATACTATCGATATAACGACCTATCGATATTTTTGTATACGATTTACTCCGATACTTTTGGACCTCAGAAAAGAAACAAATATCGACACTTTTCAATCCGAGCTTTCTACCATTGTGTAAATAAACACAAACCACACGATTAAGAATCACTACTTAAAACTCCGATTAATCCCTTTAATCTTTCGCTGAATTAGGTGAGTGTCTTTTGAATGTTTCAATGCTGGTATGAAATTAATATATTGTATGATATTGAAAGCACTGACTAAGTAGCAACCCTAAATCATAATTGTAGTATTGTTTGTTTGATAATATCAGGTTATGGTTTATCTCTATTTCTATCAGTAATAATTATCATTATAAAACATATAGAAAAAAGAGTGTGTTAATTATTTCTTCACAAATTGGTGAAGGCACTTATTAGTTATTGCAGCCTAATATCGTTACACATTTCGTCTCGATAGCTCGTGTGTCATGGCCTTGAACTTTTACCTACGGCGCGCGTAAAGAAGTTTCACTTCAAAAAAAAGACCCAAAAAACATAATTAACAATAATATAGCCTCTATTACACGCTTACAAAGTGTTACCTACGAAAAACTCGTAACTAAACGTTATTATTTTGCTTTTAAATACATATGGTGGTAAAAAACAAATGCCTGGACAAGAGACTTGTCGACCCATCGCAAAATAATTAACGGTGTTGCCAACATCCTATTTACAATGTTTAGGGCCAGTTTTATGGATAAAAGTTAATCCGGGAATTGCCTCAAAGATAAACCTTTTATTTTATTCTAGGATATATGCTCTCCTTGCAATTGTCATCCAATTTTACTGTTTGGTGAACATAAAAAGGTCCTAACTTCTGAACATCAAAATTCGTTTCGGTACTTTGTTGCGTAGTATATTTGAAGATATTCGGGCTACGAATTCTGTTAATCGATCCTATAAACCGCTCTACAAATCCAGCTTCCATTTATTTATCCTGAGTCTGAGGCCCTCCAACAATATGGAATCAGGTTATAAGTTATAAACGAGTCAAAATCCAGAAGGTTATTACGTTCGATTCTAATTCTGTTGGCGTTGGTTGCCAATTTGTTATATTCAATTCAAAGATAAAAATACTTGGCAGATGGCGCTGTACGACAGATTACTATCAAATTAATATTTACCAAAAGGTTAAAATACAATCAGATGTCTACTAAGTATACTTAGTTAATTTAACTCGGTTAGTATAGCCTTTCCAAAAGCCCGAGTTGCAAGTTTCAATCAGAGAACGTATTCCTCAAAAAGAAACGTTATGATCAATGGTCAAAGCCAAATTAAAGTAAAAAGGTAATAAAATGAATAAACTTCCTCGGATATAATATGTACTAGAGATTATCCATAAATCTAGCACCCGAAAAAAGTAAATAATGTTTCTAGGCCGGGGTAGTAACACTTCACGAATTCACGTATTTAATATATATACTCTAGTGGATTATGATGTGTCTTATTACTTACTAAAGAAATTAATAAAGCGTTTTAGGAGAATGTTTGGGTACTAAATTCTGTGTAAATTTAAAAGTCTCTGCAAAGTAGTAAATATTTCTGGCACAATAGTGCTGTCTAAACGTGATAGTATGTATAAAAATAGACTTATCTTGAGGAACGAGCTCCTGTAAGTTATATTCGAGAATTGGCTATCATCCTTCTCTGTATGTTGACAGTCCAGTTTAATCGGCTTCCAGGTAATAGTGGCTCTTCCTACCCTATAGGGAAACAGCCATAGAACCCCGCAACAAAGCGCTACCGGAATTCCGCTATAGAATTCAGCTACTAAAAACCAGCCCCAAAAACCCTAAAAGCGTAAATTAATCCATAACAACAACATAACATGAAATTTACAAAAATGCCAAAACTCGGTCCCAAAAATCTACTTGAAAGTCTACATTCAAAACAACTTAAAGAGCTTACCCATAACTAGGGGTTTACCAAAACCTTCCTGGGTATCTTGAAAGAATCAACGGCCTATATTGCTATTACGGCGGTTGCTAGTAATTTCTTCACACGCAACTGACCTTCCCTCGAGAGTCTCAAACGACTTCCAGTCTACTTCATTTACGAAATAAAATACTACTCGAGGACTATCTCTCAACCCAAGGAATTTTCTTTGGCTAATGAATAAACAAAAGCCTTACAAAATCAACAACAACAGTTTTCTTCTGTTTTCTCTCCTCCTACTGGATCAAATAGCAGAAACAAATCTGTAAACACGTCAAAACTATCGGCTGACATTCAACTAAAAATCCTTAAATGTCAATTATTAAAATACTGCTTGTCAGAAACCTAGACAGGTACGAACTTATCGAGAAAAGACAACAGAGATAACCAATCGATATTCCTTCCTAAAATGACCTTTATAAATAGGAGAATGTCCACCCGTAACAAGTTTTAAGGTTATGGAGGGGGGGAGGGGTTCTGTTAGTGGGTTTCGCGCATAATGCATTTTCCCAGTAAGGCCCCCGTCTGGGCTCAGCTAGAACTGGGGCGACCCTCCCACATAGGGTACACCCTTGTTGGATGGATATATTTTTGTACCCCTCAACATGTCGAGCATGCGCTCTCTTAAAGACTCCGACTATCACAAACACCTCTAAGATAGTGGCTGTAAGCCGACTCTTAGCAGGCACAGACAGAAATAATCCAACGGAAACATCCGGTTTCCCCGGCCTGAGTACCAGCGTGAATGGAAATTTCTTCTGGCTAGGACACCCGATTCTTCCTCGGGGAGAAATAACGGTCACTGAACGTCCGCCACGTGTTCACCCAATGGCGACAAAGGACTCAAAGAAGAAGATAAAGCTGAACGTAAATCCGAGTTTTAAGGTTATAAATCCAAATGATTAGAGTTAATTCATACCTGACCGTGAGGTATTGGGTTAATTCTAGGTTCATTTGAAACCCTATTCTCGCGTTATTGAATTTCACGTGAATAAAGGAAGATTTAGTTCAAGGAAATAGGGATATATCTATCATATTCTTTAAATATGCGATTGTTCCCATTGCATGTAAATCAATAATAATACATCACCCTTTTTGCCTTCTCTTCCCACGGGACAGCTGGCCCAATGGCTTGAGAATTGACGCACGCATGGTTTTGGCTGGTGACTACATGGTTGCTGTGATACGATCGATATCTTCGGTATTGACACTTTGTATCGATTCCAGGCTTGACTCGATAGTTGTCGATACGAGGAAAGTAAAACTATTAGTATTTTTTTATTTGAAATTTTTACTCTTACATAAAGTGATTAAAAAGGGCACTTTAAGACTCTCATTATGCATTATCGCCATCCACCGAACATGGAAGAGAAAGGCAGAAAGAGCTAATATTGTAATCTACTAAAATGCATAAGCTACTCAAGAAATATCACCCTGTCCTTAGTTTGAACTTGAACTTGGAGATTGGTATATAAACATTAAAGGCAAACTGTAAACAACGCGAGCAATCAACGGGAGCGTAATTCAACCTTAAAGCATGCAATGATCATCACTTTTTTAATATAAATACGCTACCGAACCTTCAGTTCTTCAGACTTTGTTCTCACCTATAACCAGCTCCCAGGTTAGCAATACAACTACCTCCGGGTTCTATCCGCTCCTAAAGTTAGCTATACAGCTGCTTTATGTTCTACTCCTTTATTCCTTACCAAACCTGGTACCGGTTAGTCATTTGACGACTGCTAGACTAGGGGTTTCACAACCACCATAGTAAAGTCAAATCAAGAAGTTTGTCAGAGTTCTGAGAAAGACAAGTGTCTAAATGGTCAGTTAAAAAGTTTAGTGAAACATTCTAGTGCTCTTAAATGAAACTCAACTCTTTAGAAAAACTATAATTATAAGACAGTAAACATAGACCTATAAACAGTTCCTCAACTCGAGAAAACATGCGTACCTTAGTAATCGGGTATAATACAATCTCATTTTTTTGACCAATTGTCGTTGTTAAAGTTTTATCGTTAACACAATGTTATTGTTATAAACTAAGCGTACTTGCTTTATCATCTCTTCTTACCCAACGTAACTCGGCTCCGGTCTACCTCGGTTACCCCCCCCCCCCCCCCCCCCCCCCCCCCCCAAGCAAAGCGTGTCCTCACGAATAGAACATATAGTGATAGATTAAGGGAAGCGTTAAGACCCCGTCATTGTATTAATCGCGACGCGGCTCTTCTCTGAGAAGTTATTCTTTTAAAAAACGTGACAAGCACCTAAACTATTCGTCACAATATCAAAATTGAAATTTCGGCACGGGTAGTGGAAGCTCATTGCTTAGAAACCGTGCTCTAAACCTTCGGGGTGAGTCTGGAACAAAAAAGTCGTGCCGGCGGGAAGGTGTAAGGGGTGGGTCGCGTAGTGGAGGGTGATTCCTACTACTCCCACCGAATACAAGGACACTCAAAGTGGAATAACGTGTAATACAAGTGTAGAAATACCTTATTATTCTATAAATGAGTTTTGCGTGGATTAGATTTTATTTTTTTCTCCATTAATGTCAACT
Organism: Pissodes strobi; assembly: GCA_016904865.1. Taxonomy (NCBI): domain Eukaryota; kingdom Metazoa; phylum Arthropoda; class Insecta; order Coleoptera; family Curculionidae; genus Pissodes; species Pissodes strobi. The sequence continues at coordinate 22,358 of MU183547.1, forward strand.
AATCGTTAATCGTTACTAAATTTTTCTCTTGGGCACCATGTGCGGAGGTGAAGAATTTTTATATTATATATATTTTATAATAGGTATAGGATTATCTTTTTGACGAATGAGTGACTTTTCGGATATACAGGAATTACACAAAATTAAATACCAAGCTATCAATTTTAGTCATGTTTTATTTACTTTTACTCGGTATTTCAACTCTGCAGCCTATGCACATTGTCCGAGTCAAGTTCACCGACATGACCTTCCTTATTTTTCCCAACAGCACGCTTCGCTATAATGTATGTTTCATATTTTGATAACACTGAGTTTCTTTACCCTATGTTTTGTGTACTTCCTGTGGATCTAGTTCAACTGCTTATGATGTTCTTTAATGTAGTTTTTTTGTTGAATCGTGACCAATTTCAATTTGAAAACTGCTTGTTGTTCTATTTTTATCTTATATATTATTGTATATATTAAGTTTTGTTTTGTATTTGCTCTACTATGGTTAGATTATTGATTTTAATTCGCTTTGTCCATAAAATTTATTTGAATTTTTCTGTGGCAATAAAGCATACTTGACTTTGACTTTGACTGACTTTGACAAGCAGTAGGGTAGCTCTGCCTCTGTCTAAGCGACGAACGAGGGGCGTGCTGGCAATTGCCTCGTAGCAAAGCCATAAATCAAGCAAGTCAACTCAGGGCGTCGTATCACAAACACAGGGTCTAACCAGTGCATTACTAGACTTGTTGAAAACAATCCACTGGACCGTGTAATTTCGACAGGTGCCTGCGCACTCGTTATAATTGTTTATAACCCTGATCGCTAGGCTTACAGCGTTGCCAGCAATTAGAGTGAAGTTTTGAGCTACACGGGCACAATTCTTAAAAAGGGATTCTTTGAATTCCATGCCATATTTTTTCTTGGATTGATTTCTAGATGGTCGGAAAGCTTTGTATATATGGTTGTCTAAAATTATGGATTGGAATCTTGACTCGATACTTGTGGTATCAATGCCTATGCAGGCTCGATATATGAAGTTCTTCGATAGGCATCAATGACATGTATCGATATTTTAGTGATATTTAGATACAGATTTGAAGATCAATATGGGACATTTGGGAATGTCGCCATCAAAATAATTCGAAGCGTTGTTGTCTAATTGGATGACTGATCCCAAATTAGGTGAATATAGATCATCACATCTAACTCGCGTTTCCAATTTATATCTAGTAGTTTCCTGAGAAAAACTTTATTTTGAATTTATATCCATGCTAGTAATCGTATGTATAATGTATGAACATTAAAATCGTAGCTTTTTTACCCTGCACGCGAATAAAGTGAATTAAAGAGTAAATTTCTGCAAATCTAACTGCTTAAATAAACATAGAAGATCGTCTCCGTCCTCTCCGGCATTTCCTTTCTGGCTTTATTTGAATCTCCCGGGCCTCATGATTCTTTCTTGCCGCTTCCTTGCGTCGTTTTCAGCCCAACGCTTTTCTGCTCTTGTTCCGTTAATGTAACATTATGGCAGAATTGGGCACCGACGCGTATATTTCCTTTTTCGACATTTATTTTAGCATTTAGTTTTAATGCCCCACAATTGTTTTCGTTTCCGGTATTTACGGATGACTATTGCACCCTTACAAACTATAAATTTAATTTTGGAAAGTTGAAGATGGACAAAGGACTTCAACAACATGTGAATGGAATAATGGTTTTGTAGCAGCAATTTATGACAATTAGCCAGCCCCTGGATTATGAATTTCTAGATGTTATAATTCTACAATGACTCACACATGATTACGAACCGATGTCGCGATGGTGATGGCAGTTGAAAATTACCTAGTCGATAAAACTTCACATTTTGTCAAAACAAAGTTATTGCAAAACAAAAAATTTCAAAATGAGAAATCTGGTGGTGATTCATTACTAACAGTGCGCCAACATAAAAAGGTTCCATAGTGTTGGAGTTGCAGTGCAAATGGTCAGACTAAATGGAGTTTCAAATAGAAATAAACAGAAAGCTTCGTTCGTTGCTGCTTTAGGTGTCAATATGAAACGGGATGATTAATATATATGACTGGGAAGAAGGGGCTTTGAAAAACATATCAAGTGAAGATAATGATGGCCAATAATTTAAAACTTTGTGTAACTGGAACTGGTGGCAGTTTAATTAAGGTAAGTTTAAATGGCGAGGAAAGTGAAAACTGAAGAGAAGTTCTCTGACATAAAATAGGCGCCAAATCTTTCAGTAAGGACTATGGTTTCTAAAAGATACTATTTTCAACTTGCAAAATTTATGTCCCAGGTACATGCCAGATTGAGGGAGTAATTTTAGCAGCAGCAACAAATGTGGACGTCCTTAACAAACAGGATGTGCTTCTGGAACAAGCAAATCTTGCAAAAGTATCAAGTTCTCAGATGTTGTGGCACAAACCATTTGTACCATCATACTATGAATCTTCATGAAGATGGGTTTGCCACCAGTAGGTCATACAAAAATAAGCTAAACCCAGATTATTGCTAGAGCTTTATTAAGAAGAAAGGAGCAAGGAAACCCTTTCCATATAACCTTGCAAAAAAGATAGCAACAAATAAACTCGACTTAATACACTCTGATATATTCGATTCAAAAAGAGTGGAATCCTGGAATGGCTGTAAACATGTGTTGGCACTAATTGATGGCCGTAGCAGAAAGACATTCTGTTTTTTTCTTGAAGTCTAATTTAAAGAATGATGCCAACAAATGGTAGTTCTCCATTTGAGAGAAAAATAAACATTTTAAGAACCGATAATGGAGGTGAAACTCCTTAAAGCAATATAACCGTTCTATTATGAAAAAAGGTTCGTTCCATGCTGATGGAATCTCATTCTCCAAAATAAGTGTGGGCAGTGTTGTGCGTAAAACCCTTTTAAATGAATTAGCAATATAAAATAAATAAGATGTCACCTACCCTTAAGGGTACGGCAAGCGCAACATGTGCTCCGACTGCTCGTCGGCGTGGAAGTGGGTCAATTATTTACTTTTGACCAGGGCGCCACCAGTTTGAAATAACTAAATCCGCAGACCCAAACTAGAAGATCCTCGGTCTTGAGAATCCTTAAAGGCGATTCAAAATGAAATGACTATTAACTACACTGATTTGGTTGAGGTATTTCAGAGTATATAAAAGTCGGTACGTTCAAGTTTATTGGGTGCTCGTTAGGCTTGACGTTCAAGTGTTTTTTTCGATAAAAAAATTATATAATTATAAAAAATTTAAAAGAGCTAAATTGAAAACAAATAATATCCTATATACTCACAAATATAGAACTAGCTTAGTTGTGTATACATACAGACTGTAATTTTTATTAAATTGAATTTTAATGGAAATGGAATAAATAAGGAATGATCGAACAATCGATAGGCACGTTTAGCTATAACGGAAGTAACAATATAATATACCAAATGATTACGGAAGACCACAATCAATTTCAACAAATTAATAATAAACGCAATATGCATAAGATATCTATCGTTTCATCATACTTGCAATAAGAGCCATCAGGGTAATGCTATTACTACAAAACCTTGTGCGCGTCTGCCATGGTATACGTGTCGCAGTTGTACATAAATAAACCCTATCGATTCAGTTTATGAAATACCGTTATGTAAGTTATTATAACCAGATAGTCAATAAGTCAGAACGACAATGTTGATCATTTGCCCCAATATAAATCAAATTGTAAGAATAAGGAAGTATAATATAGAAAACTATGAATATTAGTTGAACCACACTAGTAAATAGTATCCCTGCCAGAAGCATTCTTAATTAAATTAGCACTGGTGAGCTATGCTTACACCTAAACAGCTCCGAAAATATCTATATCAATACAACGCAGAAAGAAATAAAACACTCAATCTAATACGACGCTGGAAAATACTAATAACACGCCAATAAGCTTATGTTTACTTACACATTTATCTTATCTGGTCTACGACGATATCACCTTCGGCCTCCTGAACGTAGGCTGCTGCTAGGCGCCTTGGAACCTATAAGCTCTCAGTGGCATTTGAAGTAGTGCCCCTACGTCTGTGGCTGCAGTGGGTACCAAAATAAAACAATCAACCGTACTCACTGTTAGCTACTGGGTTAGCTAATTAACTCGCTCCAAATAAAAACCCTAGTTACGTAGGGTTTTTGGGGGTGATGACGAATGGGAGGAACAAGGCTGTCTCCTACAGGCACCGATGAGGAAGGAAACGGCGGAATTCTCCACACGTGGCCAGTTGCCAAAAAGAAATCATGACTTCAGACAAAATCCAATAAATCCACAGCCAATTAATTTTCTACACCAAACTCCTCTAGCCCGAAATAAGATTATCCCCATAAGGGCGAATTAGAAATTTATCAGGCTTACGCACTACCTCCTCTTTGGAGAGTTTACCAAGAAGTCAAGTCAAGATTATCCACCTCGAACGCCAAGTTCAATGTTAAAAGGCCATAAAAAATTCGACCAATAGGCCAGCTTTATATTGTCCTGTGTAAAATACAACAAAATGGTTGCAACCAAACTTAATAACATCTTCAATATGCAGTAAAACGAACCTAAAGCTGTATGTTATTATGTATGGCTGGCAGGACAAAGAAAGACCGACGATAAAACCATTATCCACAATGACCAAATAAACAGAAACCACTTCATTCTGGCCCGCTGCCAGTCATGGTTTGCTGCTAATAAGTTGGTGCTGAACGATAGCAAGACCAATGAGTTATCGTTTTCTATGAGAGATTTGAGTGGTCTGACTGATGGGGTGTGATGTCAAATTTTTGGATGTCAAGTTGGATTCAAAACTGCATTGGGGTGCACACATTAACGACCTATGCAAAAAGCTAAACAAAAATATTTTCATGTTGCGTGGCCTCTCTGGATCTGGGTCATTGAAGGAGCTAAGGGCTGCTTATTACTCGTTATTCCTCTCATCTCTCTTATGCTCTACTGGTATGGGGGCATTCAGCGGATGCGTATAAAGTGTTTGCACTACACCGTAAGGCACTCAGAATCCTAGCGGGAATTGGTTACAGGGATGATTGTTGTGGGGCATTGCTCTAAGAGTCCTTACTGTTCACTTTCAGTACATCCTGGAAAATCTGAGGTTCATAAACAGAAATATTGAGTCATACAGGACTTCATGGTCAACCATAACACACGGCAGAGACTTAATATCATTCCGGCCTATTGGCGACTGAAGAGGTGTCAAACAGGACCTTGATATTGGGCTGTAAAATGTTTTAATGTGTTACCGGAAAAAATTCGGACCCTGCCAGATAAAAAATTTGAATCCACAGTTAGGGGAATTTTAATCAATAATGTGTTTTACTCTGCAAACGAATATCTTAACTATAGATTTAATGCAGGTTAAAATATTTCAATTTATATTTGTGACGTATGTAAGCTTTATTGTATTTTACATGAATAAACAGTATTGAGTATTGAGTAAACTCCTGGCATCAAAAACGCTAAATGCATAGATCCGCGGCGGAATAATTCAGGCCTAAACGCACCTTTAGCCAAGAGCCTGCGTCTCTGTTGGAATCAGCTGCGAAGCAACCCGGGCGGTGTTGCCAAATTTAGGGACCACAACGCAACCATTAATTCTTCTTTCCTGCGTACCTCAAGCGAAAGCGAACGACAGTTGTTTAACATCAAACTGATAGTAGCATATCAAAAAATTATGTTGTTTCTTGTTGGCTTGGTCCGCAAACACATCAAAATCGCACGAGGATCGCTAGAGAAACATGTACACCTGGCAAAATTCCAAGAGTACCCCTCAGTAGGCATCCAACAATTGTTGTCACGTTAGCTATGGCTGTCTCATCTGAAGTCTGAAGATTATGGTATCAGAAATAAACATTGACTGAATTTTTAACTTTTCCTATTAAACATTGAAACAAATCCAGGAAAATCACCGACAAACTCCGAAACCAATATTTCTGACATCCATGAGAGTGTTTTAATGTAAATTATCACCGAGAAGGTAAGGGAATTATTGAATGTTTTGAAATGCACTGCTATAAATGCCTATAACTTTGAAGCTTTCCCTCGAACGATGGCCAGACAGAATACAGCACGATTTATTGATTGGTTATGTGCTAAGCCGGTGAAAAGGTTCATAAAGCCCGACCGATCCCATCAAACCGCCCGAGAAAACCAAGTTACGTATACAACTACAGAACTTTCAATTTTTTCTGGAATAGTTCGATAAAAGGCTAGGGTCATACGACAACCATGTAGGTATCTAAACGAGTAAGCTATATTATAGTTAGCTTGACGGACTAGCATAATAGATGTAGCATTAAAGGTGAAATAACTGACTTTATTTGACCTCTATCTGTTACATGTTTTCATACTAAATCGACATGTACCAGCAGAAGCTCCACATATCGATCTATTTTCTGAATCGTTCTTCAACAAAAAATATCTGGTGCTATGCCAGAAGACAAATGGTCTGGATTTGGATGTGAAGCTTTTGTCCACATTTTTGATATGAAAAGACAAAATTCGATTCGAGCACCAGTTTTAGCTATAAGCTACTGGAATTTAACCATCATAACTACAAATTTACGCGAGATGTTGTCTTTCTAGAAGATAAGTTTGGCACAGCAAATTTAAGAGCGAAATTTGATCAAATATATGCTCAAATATGTCGTTGAACTGTTTACTTGTTCAATTATTCATCATCCCTCGCGTTTTTAACGGTTTCAATCTAGTCAAAAACTGAGCTTCGAAAGTGACTCAGAATTGAGCTTTAATTGCATAGGCGAAGCTTGTTTGTCAGTTAATTTGGCCAGAGGTAACTTCCCTATAGCTACAGCAGAACATCCTACACGTAATCCGGTTACTTTAAACAATAGCTTCCCGACTAGATTAACTTATTTGAAAATGTAAATTACGATTTACATAACCGAATCCAAACAGCAGTTAAACTCGTATTAAAAGCGCATGAAGTCAGCCCCCGAATCCGATTCAGCCTGTAACATGATTAAGTCTTAAGTTATTAAGGGTGTCATCTGCCTGTCTGCCGGTTAATTAAGCCGATCTTAACGGAGGAGCAGGTGAAATTTTAATTAATTAATACACTCGGATGATGTCGTCTGAATTATTTAGCACCTATTCTATTCCGGGTCGGTTATTAAGTTGGGTTCAATTATTATGTTATCTTGCAATGTTAAAAGTGACGAATAATATATATGTATCTCAGATGCCGAAGTACAAAATTATTTACCCTAAGTACATTATTTTATCTAAAACCATTTAAATCAAAACTTAGTTCTAATTTTAAATAAAAAATATATCAAACCATGAAATTAAAAGCTCTGATTTTTGCACGTTGCTTCAAACAGATTATTTAAAAAATGAGGTACGTAATGTAAGTGTAAAGTCTCATCACATTTACATTCATTGCAATTTTTTTGTGATTTCAAACATTCAATTAAAAAAAATCCAGACCCAATATTTATACGTAAAAATTCAATCGCAAATCGCTCACGTCTCTTTTGATTAGATTCTGACATCGAATCATGAAAATATAATTTCTATGGTCGCTATCCCTTAATAAGGTTTCCGAGAGGATGAATATTGACTTTCGCTTGATATTGCGACCGCAAGTGACCTGTACTGGCTTAGAAGCGGATTAAGATCCTTGGGGAATGTGCGCGAAATCAAATTGAGCTGGGATTGCGGGAATTGTGAGTACAGGCTAGGAAAAAGTTACTGTCCGGGGCACATATCGAGCCATAATAATTCCGACGTAAAGTTAAACTGCGATTTTATGGTTTTTATTTCAACAAGCTTTATTATTGTATATTTTAGTTCCTGCGATGAATGTTCCTAAATATAAACCTACAAGATAAAATTCAATTGGGTTTTTATACTCACTAAATCAAGAACTAAGTCGGCCCTGGACCCCAGGCGGCGTTGTCAAATTTGTAAGGTAATGGCACCTACTGCACTGCCCCTGCTCAAGTGGCATTTCCAATTTGTTGCATTGAAGCCACAGTGTGAGCTAACTAGAATTAGCCTGTACTCGGACTGATTTGAGAAATGCTGATCGAGCTTTCGACATTATCCCAATAAATTTCGTAATATTCTTTCTATACCCACCGCTCATGCTTTTGGTGATTTGGCAGCATTGCTGGAAGGCTTCACCAGCCACAGTAAAACTTCAGTTTTTTTAAACTCAAATCTCCGATTTCATTACTTTTTGCTCAGCTTTATTAGGAGATCACCTTTAGCTTCAATTGGACATTCGTTGGCTTTCACCAGTAAAGCTCATTTTGTTCAGTTTTATCAAAGAAAAATTTATGTTTCACCTTTGTTAATGTAACAATGGATAATTCACAATTTTATTAAAAAAAAATCAATTTTCGTTTTATTGATTTTTTACAGCCTTATCTGTGAAAAATTAATATTTCATTGCCTTCATTCTTCATTCATTTTGTATGAGAAATATCGATTTTAAACAAATAATTTTTTTTAAACCATTGACAGATATATCAGTAATGGATATTCAACGACTAATAAGGAGCACAAGAGTAAAGGCAGCTTTTCTTAAAAATTTATAGATATAACATAACAATAAAACTTTACATCTCACACTCTTTCTAAAAAAAAAATCCAGATCATTACAAAAAAAAAAATGATCCATGTAAAAAACCAATTTTCTGATTTTAATGATTTTTTTACATTTTTATCTGTGAAAAATTAATATTACACTGCTTTATCTAAAAATTTTCCAAACTCTCATACCGGAAAAACCGATTCTTCACAGATATAGAAACCGAAGGGTCCATTTTCTTTTGAAAAAATTGTAAGATATTTTAGAAAAACTAAGATTTAAGAGACGGCAACAAAATTCTTTTATTGATTGATAATTATGAAAAATATAAATACATTTTTGTCTTGAAGGAGGATAATTTTTCACAGCGTAACCTTAAACAAATGACTTATCTAATATTCTTATATAGGTAATAACATGAAATGTCGAGAAAATTCTGTAAATTGATTTTTCACAGGTAACACTGTCTATGATCGATTTTTATGTATAAAAATTGTATTGATAGCTGTGAAAAATCAATTTGATCAGTTTCATCAAAGCATATTTTATTTTAGAAAAATCGAGTTCCAAGAATATTATATCCGTAATATCGAGAATATTAAAGATATAAACGGGAAAAACCGATTTTTCTGAAAGGGGAAATGCTAGGAAAATTGAGGTTTATTAAACGACTACGAACGTGCAGGAAATTCGTAGTAAATTTTTTTTATAAGTTTACAGATCTAACAATAAAAGCAAATTTTTCTTACTTTTTTTAAATTATTTTCCCATAGTTCGACCTAAAAAAAAATCGATTTTTTTTCTGACGTCTACCTTTAAAGAACCTCTAATTATTTTCTAAAGACAGTGTGAAATATTGATTCTTTTTAACTGTGAGAATTTAATATTTAGGATCTTTTCATATGAAATCAATTTATCGCAGTAACCTGAATTTTTTCTGACCCATATCTTTGAAAAGTGCTTAATAATTTATTGCAGATAGAAGCATAAAATAACAACTCAAGGAGAAAAACTATAAAAATTTATAATCGACAAATAAATATAGATATGAATGTGGATAATGAAATAACAAAAACGATTGAAATATAAATTTTTTAAGCTTAGTTTTAGAAAATTTTGGTTTTCACATCATCTGCGGAAATTGGATATTTCATAATTCCAACTCAGAAAAAATTATTATTCAGATTCATATCAGGAATATTGGCTAGCCCAAACTATGAAAATCGAGTCTTTAATAATTACTACCTTAGAACATGACGACCGTCCAGGTTTTTCTTAGAATGATTCCACCAACTTTTAATTATTAGGATTATTAGACTTTGTTATTGATTTTATTTAATGCAATAATTTCTTTTTTTTTCGTTATAAACTGTTTTACTTTGATGAATTAATATGTGTATTCAAAAAAAAAAAAAACGAAAAATAATAATAAAACGCACATTAGACCTCGTTACGTACTTAGACGAATTAAAAATTAAAATTGAGCTCTCCGACAATTATGCCCCGATTCACTGCTTATCATTCATTTGCATTTTATCGCACTATTGTTCATTCAGTGGCTATTATGCTAAATATTGTTACGGCTAGCCTAACAACCATCCGAACGTTTTTGTGCTACCCTATAAAACTAGCCGCCACCGTGCCGCTCGCTTCCCTGTCTGTATGATTCATCGCCCGGCCGGTCGCGAAGTTTCAGGATCGCTGGAATTGTCTCGATGGCCTCGTCGAGATCATATAGAGTGGCCTTGGAATACTTCCCGAATATTCGTGATGGATTGGAGATTATATATATATAAGCAGACCTAAGGCCAATGTTAGTCAGTCGGTTAGTCAGTCCAGTTCAGTTAATCATTGAGTGTAAAGTTATAAGAGTAGTTTAGAGTGTTAAATTGTATACAGTGGTAGTGAATAAAGAGAGTATTAGTTGAAAATAGCAAAGTTGTAATTCTGTTAAGAACCCACGGGAAAAACGTAACAATATATTTATAAAATGGATTAAATAGGTAAATGTTGTTCATACATCCGACCAGTTTTGAATCTTTTAGTGGGAGATCGAGCTATTAATTGCTGAATGAAATAGACTTTATAAGGAACTAATTGATCAATTTCATCAGTTTCAATAAGGAAAAATTGATTGACCTAGAAAAAAATCGATTTATCAAAGCTTTATGTCAAAAAAATAAATTTTTCACAGATATAAAACAAAAAAGTTGATTTTTTTGAGAAAATCGATAAATATGTTAGGAAAATAAATTTTAACAAATGATCACGGAGTCGCAAATTAAATTATTCTGTTAAATTAGAGATTTAACAAGAAAAAAGATTTTTACTCTTGGTTCTATAAAAAATCTAGTTTTCACAGTTCAACCACCAAAAAGAATTTCTATCTTTGATATTGATGAATTGATTTTTATCTGTAAAAAATTATCTGATCGGTATGAAAAATCAATTTTCTCTCTCAGCGGAAAAACGATTTTTCGGAGGAAAATTTGCGAATATGTCATATAAATTTAAATGTTCCAAATGGCTGCGAAAGCGGGGATATTCATATAATAATATTTTTATTAGTTCATGTGTAATTTTAAATTATTTAAAGTAGAAGTGTGAAAAATCAATTTTTCAGAAGTAAAACTGTAAACTGGTACAGGTCGAAAAATTTTATTTATTTTTCACAGAGCTCGCAGCTGCACTTGATGTGAATATTTAGTCCCAGCGACTTATCTATGACAAAAATTCACAGTCCTTCACAAAGATGCAACCGGGGAAGACATTGAAAATGCCGAAGCAGAATGCAACGCTTACTAAATTTGAGATCTGAGGAAACTCATAATTGTGTGGAAATATAAAAGTTCATAGAAGTTTGGGTGAGATCAGGTTAGATTACGTAAGTTTACTTTACCAAAATATATCAAATAAATGCATATTACTTGAAGTTTCGTTCTTTTTTATAATTTATAACGTTATAAGTGTGGTTGGAAAAGCAAAAGACCACTTGCATTCGATTCGTCTGACATTCCTCGATCTAGCGATATGAGACACAACTAGTCTGTCGTGAGAAACTAAAAGTCACCCTCACCCACTCTTAACACAATCTAATGTAAAAAATGACTTTTAGCAGATTACGTAAGTTTAGTTTACCAAAATATACCACATAAATGCATATTACTTCAAGTTTCCATCTTTTTTACAATTTATAACATGTGGTGGTTGTAAAAACCTCATTCGATTCGTCTCTCAATTCCCGATCTAACGCGGTTATTTTCACTTAGTATCAACTTATTTTAGTCAATTGTGTCGGTTCCAATACGTTATAATCAATTTTAACAGATTTGGTTAGTCGTCTAATCAATTTTCGGTTAGTTTCACTTAGTCTCAACTTTTTTACTTATTTGAGCCGGTTCCGTGACGTTATAATCAATTTTAATAGATTTGGTTAGTCGTTTAATAAACTTTCGGTTAGTTCCACTTAGTCTCAAGTTATTTTACAGCTGGTTCCGATACGTTATAATCAATTTTAATAGATTTCGTTAGTGTTGATTTATTAGTCATCTAATACACTTTCGGTTAGTTTCACTAAGTCTGAGCTTATTTTAGTTATTTGAGTCGGTTCCGATACTGTATAATCAATTTTAATAGATTTGGTTAGTTTTGGTTCGCCGTCTAATCAACTAACGGTTAGATCCACTTAGTCTCAATTTATTTTACTTATTTGAGCTGGTTCCGATACGTTACAGTCAATTTTAATTGATTTGGTTAGTTTTGGTTTATAGCCTAACCGACTTTCGGTTAGCTTCACTTAGTCTCAACTTATTTTAGTCATTTGAGTCGGTTCCGATACGTTATAATTAAGTTTACTAAATTTGGTTAGTCGTCTTATCAACTTCCGGTTAGCTTCACTTAGTCTCACTTTATTTTAGTCATTTGAGTCAGTTCCGATCGTTATAGTCAATTTTAATAGATTTGGTTAATTTGGGTTAGTCGTCTAATCAACTTTTGATTAGTTTCACTTAGTCTCATCTTATTTCACTTATTTGAAGTGGTTCTGATACGTTATAATTAATTTTAATAAATTTGGCTAGTTTTGGTTTGTCGCCTAAACTAAACTAAACCAAACTTGCGGTTAGTTTCACTTAGTCTCAAATTATTATAGTCATTTGGGTCGGTTCCGATACGTTGTAATCAAGTTTAATGAACTTGATTTCCTTTGGTTACTCGGCTAATCAACTTCCGGTTAGTTTGACTTAGTCTCATGTTATTTTACTTATTGAGCCGGTTCCGATATGTTGTAACCAATTTCAATAGATTTGATTAGTCGTCCATTCAACTTTCGGTTAGTTTCAATTAGTCTTACTTTATTTTATTTATTAAAGCCGATTCCGATACACTATAATCAATTTTAATACATTTGTTTAGATTTGGTTAACCGTCCAATCACCTTTCGGTTAGTTTCACTTAGTCTCAACTTATTTTAGTCATCTGAACCGGTTCCGACGCGTTATAATTAATTTTAATAGATTTCGTTAATTTTGGTTAGTCGTCCAATCAAGTTTCGGTCAGGTTCACTCAATCTCAACTTACTTTAGTCATTTGAACCGTTTCCGTTATGTTATTAACCATTTTTAATAGATTGGGTTAGTTTTGGTTAGTCGTTAATTCACATTTCGGTTAGTTTCACTTAATATCAACTTATTTTAGTCATTTGAACCAGTTACGATACGTTGTAATCAATTTTAATAGATTTGGTTAATCTTGGTTAATCGTCGAATCAACTATCGGGTAGTTTCACTTAGTCTAAACTTTTTTTTAATTATTTGAGTCAGTTGCGATACGTTATAATCAATTTTAGTAAAATTGGTTAGTATTGGATAATCGTCGAAACAACTTCAAGTTAGTTTCACTTAGTCTCAACTTATTTTACCTATTTGAGCCGGCTCCGATACGCTATAATCAGTTTTAATAGATTTGGTTAGTTTTGGTTAGTCGTCTAATCAACTTTCAGTTAGTTTCACTTAGTCTCAACTTATTTTAGTTATTTGAGTCGGTTCCGATACGTTATAATCAATTTTAATAGATTTGGTTAGTTCTGGTTAGTCGTCTAGTCAACTTTCGGTTAGTTTCACTTAGTCTCAACTTATCTTAGTCATTTGAGTCGGTTCCGACACGTTATGATTAAGTTTAATAAACTTGGTTAGTTTTGGTTAGTCGTCTAATCAACTTCCGGTTAGTTTCACTTAGTCTCTACTTATTTTAGACATTTCAGTCGGTTTCGATACGTTATAATCAATTTTATTAGATTTGGTTAGTTTGGGTTAGTCTCAACTTTTTCACTTATTTCAGCTGGTTCTGATACGTTATAATCAATTTTATTCGATTTGGTTAATTTTGGTTAGGCGTCTAATCAACTTGCGGATAGTTTCCCCTTCCTAGATCTGTGGTTAGTTTCACTTAGTCTCAACCTATTTTAGCCATTTGAGTCGGTTCCTATACGTTATAATCAAGTTTAATAAATTGGGTTAGTTTGGGTTAGTCGCCAAAATTAGGTATATAATACTAACCAAAGTATTCAGGTGAACCGGCTCCGATACGTTATAGTCAAATATAATGTTTCTGGTTAGTTTTCGTTAGTCGCCAATATTCGGTTCGTTTTGGTTAGTTTTAACTTACTTTAATTTGTGTAACCTATTTCGATACATGTTAGCCCGTTTTGGTGTTTTTGGTTAATTTTGGTTAGTTGTGGTTAGTCATTCTATCAACTTTCCGATATATAACTAATTTTAATGTTTTTTAAATTTGGTTAGTCGCTAAAATTCGGTTAATTTGGGTTATTTTTACCTTACTATAAAATTTTTAATCTGTTTCGATACGTTTTAGTCATATTCGGTGCTTTTGGTTAGTTTAGGTTAGGTTGGGTTAGATAGTCGTCGTGGGTAGTCGTTCAATCAATAATTATTGAATTTCAGTTAGTTTTAATTTTAGTAATTTCAATCGGCACCGATACGTTATAATCGAATTTAATGTTTTTTGGTAGTTTTGGTTAGTCGCCACAATTCGGTTCGTTTCGGTTAGTTTTAACTTACTTTAATAATATTTTTAATCTGTTCCGATACGTTTTAGCCTTTTTTGGAGCTTTTGGTTACTTTCGGTTAGTCATTGAATCAACTTTCGGTTAGTTTCAGGTAGTTCCAATTTATTTTAGTAATTTGAACCGGATCCGATAGGTTATAACCAATTTTAATTTTTATGGTTAGTTTTGGTTATTCGCCAAATTTCGGTTACTTTGAGTTAGTCTTACTTTTATTTTTTTAATTAGTTCCGATTCATTTTAACCCTTTTTGTGCTTTTGGTTACTTTTAGTTAGTTTGGGTTAGTCGTTCAAACAACTTTCGGTTAGTTTCAGTTAGCTTTAATTTATTTTTGTCATTTGAACCGATTTCGTCCTCAGAAACAGACTTACACGATCTCTCACGTATATTACGTGATGTGCCAAATGTAGCATGCACTTTTTCGTGATTTGATACCCCATAATAGGAAAACAAAAACATTTTGAATGTTAATAATTTTCGTTCAAATTATATTATTTCCTAGGAAGCATCATTACAGATCTAAAATAAAGCGAAACATTACCCTCATGCCACTCAGCAACATTTTTTTCAGAACCGGCTTTAAACACTAAGCTCATCATAATAAGACGTAAGATCTACACATTTAATTCGAACTTCTTAAATATATTTAACTCCACAAGTAAGAATTATACTTTCATTAAATATGTACGTGGCATGTTTCCTCGCTTTCATGTATGAGCGTTTCGGATTTGTAATGCCAGAGGTTCATTAATCATTCGCCATCCCGTTAACCTGTGGAAATTCCTCCGGGAGTTTCCCTGTAATGGTGGATTACGTCGATAAGATTGGCATGCATGGGTAATAGATTGAAAATATATTTAAAATGTTTTCGTATGTTTTAATAATATGTAGATATCGGTCTATGCGCAAGAGCGGAAATATATTTTTACTGCACAACATTCATTGAATTCATTGAATTAAATTGAACGCTGAGCTTTTTGGAAAAATAATTTCCCTGGTATTGGAACGCTCAAGCAGATCATCCCCGATGGCTATTTGACATTTAACGATCCTATAAGATAATAGCCAAAACTAGATTTAAGATATTTAAAATACTACTTGAATTTCCATTTTTATTCGCTCGTAGTCTTTGTTTTTTTACCTAATTGAATGCGAGGAACCGTAATTAGCAAAACTGAAATATTTGAACCGTGAGACTTCCTTTGTAGGTATTTTTTTTTGACTGGTGCCAATGTCGAGAATGTACATAGTCTGCTCAGCAGCCTATAAGTGGTGCCAAGTGCCTTCTCATGACACGAGTATACAATCTTCATGCTAATACCAAACATTTGCCTAAACATTTAAATCGTGTCGCAAACCACAAAATCAACCCCCTAATTAACACTTTCTCGCGCTATAAGCCCGGTCATCAAAAGTAGGCTCAAAACAAGCAAAACCCAGTGAAGGGTGGGGAAGGCGGGGATCCGCTAGCCTGTTCTCGAATGATGGGGGATGAAGTTGGGCCCCAAGGGGGCCGTTACGGGGCCGGCCCCGTCTTTTCCGCACCGAACTTAAATTGGATACTGGTCACTTTCTATAATTCATCCCCTATATCATAATTTACAGTTTCGTGCTCGAATAACCCGTTTTAGTTTCCGTTTTTTTCGTATTTAGCGCTGCCAAATTGGGGTATAACGAGGGATAAGTATTCTTTGAGATGGATTTTTTTTTATTTATTTCTCCTGTTGTTAGCCAAGATTGTTCGAAAAAATATTAAATTATAAAAGCAAAAGCGTGTTTATAAAGAAAAATTGCATAGGAATGCAGATTACAGATTGGAAAGCTCATTTTTGTATAAATATATTTAATAAGCAACGCGTGTTTATAGCTTAATCGGATAGTGTAGAAGATATTATCAAAGAGAGTTGTCGTGATGCAACACCATTTATTTGGAAAGCTTTTTAGATATGTAAGTTTAGCTTGATAACTTTATCTTCAATTCATGTAATAATGAATTTTTGATAAGCTATAAACTCAAGAAGATTGTGAGACAGAATAACTTCTATGGGATAAAATTCCTTCTGTGAGGTAGAATTTCACGCTGACCTTGCTAATCCCACCGTCAGTTATCCGAACCGAGGCCTTTTTGTCGGGGTGACGCAATCACATGGTGAAGACGTACTACGCAGGAAGCGCCAGTATCTACAACTCGACCAGAAGCAAGTAAAATCGATTTAAAATTATTTAAGTGTCGTAATTACCGTTTATTCCTTACCGTTATATATATTTTTGATTAATGCATTCGTAGTTAGGCGACTGGAGGTAGTTTACCTATATTACCGTGTATTTCTTACCATTTTGTATCATTTTAATTAATACATTTATAATTAAATAACTGCAGGTCGTTTGATTTATATTCTCGGTAAATCTCGTTTCATCCATTGATCTACCTATCTTGCTTATCGAGTTTATCTTTAAAACAGAGACATGATTTTATCATTAGTTAGATAATTAATTTGGCTAGTGTCCGAATAGCTGATTGGGTTAATTTTTACCATATTTGGCTGTAAAGCTCATGGCAGTAATTTATTTCACATAGCTGGAAATTTATTAATTTAATTTGTCGCCTTGATATCGGAATCGACTTGAGCTCAATTCGTTTACCTATAGATATTTAACGGCTGTATATGTATATATTTACCTCCCTGGTTATTTTATTGATTTGGTATTATTGAGGACTGTTTATTGGTCTACTGACATTGTCGCTTCCACGGGATTGATTTAGGTTAAGTTTGGTTAACAATCATTTCATTTATACCTGCAAATATTTACTGGCTATACTTATACAATAAGATTTGGGCAATTTTAAGGTTATAAGGCATAGTTTAACAAGTAGTGTCTTATGTTGCTTTGACTTATTATTCTCATAATATCAGTGAGATACCTTACAAGGGAATCTTCTTATTGGCTTAAGAACATAACCATAACCTGAAATTGATTTAATATAGGATTAATTGCCCTGAAAGAGTTGGTGTAAGTTTACATTTTTATATAATCTAATTTTAATCTTGATGTTTAATTTTGTAAATTGCGTCAAAACAAAAACTAATCTGTCTTTTCAAACATGTTCAACGTTCTTTTACAGGGTATTTTTCTAAATTGTATTACCCTATTTTCAAAGATCAATAATCATTGATAAATTTCTTGAAACAAAATTTAGTGACGCCCTACACAAACTGCCAAAACATAGAACCACGCCTTTTTTAAAAAAAATGAATCCGCTGAGTAGACCTGGCATCTCGAATCTGGAATCTGGAAATCGTGAGAAGGTGGCCTTGAAAGCCACGGCAATTAGGCCCCATTGGACCCCTTGTGCGTTCTCCCTAGGTCAACCAAGCCATCTAGGCCATCGCCCAGTCTAGTGTTGTAAGAAAGGCGGCGATGTTGCCCGATGAGGCTTTTCTGAGAAAAGCCACGGTTGGCCATCGTTCTCCCAAAATTAATTCACTTAGTTCCGAAACAGCGTCGCAATCGCAGAGCAGATGCTCTACTGTTTCGTCCTCCTGTTCACAGCCTCTGCATAGAGGTGCCTGGCATAATCTCATTTTGTGGAGATGTTTCCTCAGCTGGCAGTGTCCAGTCAGAATCCCTACCATGAGTCTTATGGTCTTCCTTGGCACATGGTTCAGCTTAAAAATTTCGTTCAAAAGTTTTTGCTTCTCAGTTTATTTGGAGAACTTCATCAGCAATTACATTTTGAAAAAGCTTTTGATATAAATTCTCTCGCTAAAGCCCAGCATATTGCTAAGTTTAGCTTGAGAACTTCATCAGTAATTCAATTTGAATATTTCTTATTGTAAAACCTCGCTTAAGCTTGGGTTGAGAGCTTAATCCACGATTGTATCAGAAAGCTTTTGATATAAGTCCTCGCATAATAATGCTGAGCTTACCTGGCAAACTTAAACAAACGATTAAGTTTTGAGAAGCTTTTTGGCATTAATCCCCACTAATACCCAACCTATTTCCAAGTTTAGCATGAACGCTTCATAAATAAGTCAATTTTGGTAACTTTTGATGCAGAGCCGAGCAGCTTACTAAGCTTAGCTTATGAACTTCAACCACGATTAAATTATGAAAGACCTTTGATGCAAGTCGTCGCTAGAGCCCAGAAGATTGCTAAATTTAGCTTCAGATCCTCATCAACGATTAAATTTAGAAAAGCTTTTGGTATAAATATTCAATACAGATTGAACTTTGAAATTTTGAAAAGCTACATATGAAAATCCTCGCTAAAGCCCTATGGTTATTAAATTTAAGTTTAGAACTTCAACAACGATCAAATTTTAAGCAGATTTTGATTTAAGCCCTTAATTTAAGAACTTCAAGAACGATAAAATTTTAAGCAGATTTTGATTTAAATTCCCGCTAAAGTTAAGCAGAATGCATGAGAAGTTCATCAATGATCTTATGTTGAATGTAAAAAGAATTTTGTTGAAATTTCTCGCTAAAGCCAAGCAAATCGGTAAATTTAGCTCGAGAACTTCATCAACACTAACTTGATAGCTGATAAAGTGCAACACAAGACTGACATCAAATCAAACTAAAGCCTGAGTACTTCAACACCTATTAGATTTTGCAAAGCTTTTAATGGAGATACTCTCTAAATTATAGCAGATTGTTTTTGGCTTCTTCAATTAAATTTCTAAATGCTAAAGAATTATGCTTGAAAACTTCATCAATCAATAGATCTTCAGAGGCTTTGGATGTAAATCCCGGCTGCCTTCAGAACTTCAATAAACGCGCTTTAAGTAAACCTTGCTACACTCAGGCAGATCGCTGAATGTAGCTTGAGAACCTATAAAACAATTAATTTGATTTGGATTAGATAGAGTAACTTCATCAATAATAAAAATTTTAAAAACTTTTGATTCAATTTCTTTCTAAACCCAAGCAGCTACCTTCCTTAACTTCAAAACTTCAACAACAATAATATTTCGAATAGCCTAAGATGAACATGCTAAAGCCCTGCGGATTGTTAAGCTGGGCTTGAGAACTTCAGCAAAGATTAAATTTTGAAAAGCGGTTAATGTATAATATTCTCACTATAGCCCAGCGGATGTTTCGCTTAAATATCGAACTACCTTATAGTTCGATATTACCCCTTATCATTTAAATACGGATCAACATGAAGTCCTCTGGACAGTTATTGAAAGATGCAACTCAATATAGGGTTAGATCAAATTTTTCCTCCATTAAATATAGTAAGATGAGTAGATATAGAAATATTAGCTAGAATTGAAGCTAGCTTGCAATAAGTTTTTAATCCATAGGTTAAAGCTTTGCTAGAAATCGACTATTACACAAAGTTTACTTATTTAATGAATTAAAAGCCAATCTCGGAATATTGTTAATACCTGCACCAACGTAATATATTCGACATAATGAAGGACTATTCCATACAGAATTATCATCTAGTGACTTGTTAATTATAAGTAAAGACAAATGCATCAAGCTAATAGTTTTGTCGTGTCGTGGACATCTAAGCCATCGCCCAGCCTAGTGTTGTAAAAAAGGCGGCGATGTTGCCAGACGAGGCTGTTCTGAGAAAAGCCACGGTTGGCCATCGTTCTCCCAAAATTAATTCCCTTAGTGCCGAAACAGCGTCGCAATCGCAGAGCAGATGCTCTACTGTTTCGTCCTCCTGTTCACAGCCTCTGCATAGAGGTGCCTGGCATAATCTCATTTTGTGGAGATGTTTCCTCAGCTGGCAGTGTTAAGTCAGAATCCCTACCATGAGTCTTATGGTCTTCCTTGGCACATGGTTCAGCTTGAAAATTTCGTTCAAAAGTTTTTGCTTCCCAGTTTATTTGGAGAACTTCATCAGCAATTACATTTTGAAAAGCTTTTGCTCTAAATCCTCTCACTAAAGCCCAACATATTGCTAAGTTTAGCTTGAGAACTTCATCAGTAATTCAATTCGAATAGCTTTTATTGTAAAACCGGGCTGAAGCTTAGGTTGAGAGCTTAATCCACTATTTTGATATAAGTCCTTGCAACATATTGCTAAGCTTGCCTGGCAAACTTAAACAAACGATTAAGTTTTGAGAAGCTTTTTGGCGTTAATCCCCACTAATACCCAACCTATTTCCAAGTTTAGCTTGAACGCTTCATAAATAATTCAATTTTGGTAACTTTTGATGCAGAGCCGAGCAGCTTACTAAGCTTAGCTTATGAACTTCAACCACGATTAAATTTTGAAAGACCTGTGATGCAAGCCGTCGCTAGAGCCCAGAAGATTGCTAAATTTAGCTTCAGATCCTCATCAACGATTAAATTTAGAAAAGCTTTTGGTATAAATATTCAATACAGATTGAACTTTGAAATTTTGAAAAGCAACATATGAAAATCCTCGCTAAAGCCCTATGGTTATTAAATTTAAGTTTAGAACTTCAACAACGATCAAATTTTAAGCAGATTTTGATTTAAGCCCTCGCTAAAGTTAAGCAGAATGCTTGAAAATTTCATCAATGATTATATGTTGAATTTTGAAAGACTTTTGTTGCAAGTTCTCGCTCAATTTAGCTTGAGAACTTCATCAACACTAACTTGATTGCTGATAAAGTGACAAGACTGACATCAAGTCAAACTAAAGTCTGAGTACTTCAACACCTATTAGATTTTGCAAAGCTTTTAATGGAGATACTCTCTAAATCATGGCAGATTGTTTTTGGCTTCTTCATTTAAATTTCTAAATGCTAAAGAATTTAGCTTGAAAACTTCATCAATAATTAGATTTTCAGAGGCTTTTGATGTAAATCCTGGCTGCATTCAGAACTTCAATGGACGCTTTTTATGTAAACTTTGCTACTGCGGATTACTAAAAGTAGCTTGATAATCTATAAAACAATTAATTTGATTTGGATTAGATAGAAAACTTCATCAATAAAAAAAAATAAAAACCTTTAATGTAATTCTTTTCTAAACCCAAGCAACTACCTTTCTTAACTTCACAACTTCAACAACAATAATATTTCGAATAGCTTAAGATGAACATGGTAAAGCCCCGCGGATTATTAAGCTGGGCTTGAGAACTTCAGCAAAGATTAAATTTTGGAAAGCGTTTAATGTATAATATTCTCACTATAGCCAAGCGGATGTTTCGCTTAAATGGTTTAAGCAGACTATTAGGTAGTGCGATATTACCCCTTATCATTTAAATACGGATCAACATGAAGTCCTCTGGACGGATATTGAAAAATGCAACTCATTATAGGGTTAGATCAAATTTTCCCCTTATTAAATATATGAGTAGATATAGAAATATTAGCTCCAATTGAAGCTAGCTTGCAATACCTTTTTAATCCAAAGGTTAAAGCTTTGTTAGAAATCGACTATTTCGCAAAATTTTCTAACCTATTTAATGAATTAAAAGCAAATCTCGAAATATTGTTAATACCTGCACCAACGTAATATATTCGACATAATGAAGGACTATTTCATACAGAATTATCATCCAGTGACTTGTTAATTATAAGTAAAGACAAATGCATCAAGCTAATAGTTTTGTCGTGTCGTGGAGTTTCCGAACGAGAAGCTTCCATGAACGGTATTCGGGACATTAGAAATTCTCCAAACAAACACGGCAGCCGACTGCCAGGGCACGTCTCCCGTCCGGGAGTGACTGAGTTTCATATTTCCCGGACGAGTGAGAATTGTCTACATGTCCGGAATGTATAATTCGCCTGGAGAATTGCAACTTCTGACAAATGTCAAGATTTTCTTAATTCTCTATCTTGAGGTGTACGTGAGCTGTGAATGGATTTCTCCGGTGGATTACTTACTTATATATGTAGTTTCTGCTTGCTTTAGAAATAAAGCCGAAGTAACAATCTAAATGCGGTATTTGCTTAATTTAGCATAATATGTTGTGGTATGATACACGTTTCTTATTTTAGAGTTTAACTTAATCATCTTATTATGGAACTTTGCTGTGGAGGTCTAATTATAATATGGTAGCAACGAGTGTACGTTTTTGAAATATTTATCGTTTAAAGTGGTCTGAATTCATACAGCGCCAGCGGTATTTATGCATGAATTAGCATTGAAAAGAATTAGGTTTTATCATTGTATTACTATCTAGCCCAAACTACCCGGTGATTTTTAGTAATTGTGCAATAATTACATTGACTCATTATCAATGAAAGTTCTTGGTGTCATCTCGTATCTTATAGCAAAAAGCTCCAAAGTAATTTATTATTGTACTAGCAAGTACTACTTATTCATGAATTATTTCTGCAACATCACTTGGAGTGTGCAAGTGCAATCACTAGTTCTCCTATTCATACTTCACTGAAAATCGCTCTTCGTTAAGCAATTATATCGAAAGTATTGAGGAACTTAGCCGGAGTTTGCCTCACACTTTTCGAATCAGTTGGAAAGAGAAGACTATTTTCGACATTATGCAAATTGTGTGAACCTGAATAACTTTCACGCCACAACGAGTGTATGCAGCTTACGGACAACTTAGAATGTTTCCAGAACTAACTGCTCTGCATTAAATTTTTATGCAAAATAGAATTTATTATAAAAATAACTACCTTTGCATAATAAGGTAAAGCGAAATATATTATACATTTTTGACATCATAATTGGATAATGGACATAACTTTGTAATGCTTCTGGTAGAACCCCGTACGTCTGTTTTTTTCAGTAGATATATTCCCCTTCGAAGGCGACTTAATTAACTTACTCCAACCGGGAAAAATGGAAAATCTCCCTGGCGAAATTAAAAAGTCCGAGTCCGAAATGAAGCTGTATGTTTTCGTTAGCGGCGACGTCTTTTCGTCAAGGGATGCCCATCGTAATAATATTTAGTTTTCGCATTGTATCTAACTTCTATTCCTTTAACCAAGTACAAATTCGATATTATATAAGCGAACGGATCCAATTTTTAATAGATTTTATTTTTCGGGCGTAAATTGGGCAAAGAAAATTTTATGAATTTGGCTTGTATACATAACATAATATAAATAGGAAGCCATTTTAATTATTGTCCTTCTACTTTACTGTGTATTTAAGCACCCTGTATTAGCTGTATTGTTGTGAAAACTTGATGGAAATGTAGTGTATATGGTTCAAATCAGTCCATAGCATAAGTAAGCGCCGCAATCACACAACAGTCTCGGTTGTAGCTTTGTTTTTGGATCAATATTCTGCTTATGATTATATTATACCAACTTGTAGAGATTTGTTACCTTTACTTCAAATACCCCAAAACCTATAAGATGAGTAGGGCAAACAAAAATCGATGTATGATATAGATAAATTTAATAACATCCAACCTTCATTTATAATAGATTATTACTTAACTTTGATATGTTCTGACGGTGGAATCTAAAAATACACGCATACAAGTTACGACGTCCATTATTCCATCCAAAGAAAAGTGGAGGAGACATCGCGTCTGCAAGAAAAACTTAGTAACCATCCACATGGAGTTACAAAATCGCGATGCATAAAAAGCAAAAGGCAACTTGTTACATATTAATTTAGCACGAATATGTAACAGATAAAGGTCAAATAAAGTCAGTGATTCCACCCTTAATCTCGCATGATTTTCGAACGACCGTTGCCTTAATCGAGCTGTTAGAGGAATAAACTGAAACAAGCTAGTTATATACGTAATCTCAGTCACTAGATTGTATCGTATTCTACCTCGCTATTAAGAAAACATTTAAGTAGATAGCAGTGCACTTCAATTAAATCATTTACCTTGCGAATAATTTCCTTTTTCGGCGGTAATCCACCTTAAAAGAATTGTTGGTTGCCTACGGACGAGTGTAATATAATATACTTCAGAACGTTTCATAGAAAGGGTTATTCTTGGAACGTTGCCAGATGTTTAATTGGCAAAGTGGTTGCCCTGTGATTTTGACGTGGTTACGATTCAAGCCAACAAGAAAATACATAATTAATTGATGTGCTGCCCTTGTCTTGATATTAAACGACTGTTTTTTGCTTTCGCGTAAAAAATACGTAGTCAAGATATGTTATTAAATGCGTATATTCCCTAACTTGGCAACGTCGCTCGAACTGCTTTGCAGTATTAAAATATATGGTTTAAGCAAGGTAAGAAACCGGCTGGGGCTAAAGGTAAGGGTACCTTTAAGTTCGACTCGATTGAATGCGTCGAACAGATTTGGTGTTGGAGTTTTAAATGGCCGCCGTTCGGAATGAATTGGTTTCTGTTTGTCTGGTCATTGTCAATGATGGATTTATCGTTGGATTTCTATGTTCTGCCAGCAGTATATAATATCATACAGCCTTAGGTACGTTTCATTGCATATTGTAGATGTTAGTAAATTTGGTGACAATCGGCTGGTGTATTTTGCGTATGATTACAGGACAGTGTGGAACGGGCTTATGGTTCGAGTTTTTTCTAGCTTTTTAACACCGAATTTCACGAGCTAGTTAGTGGGTTTTGACTTGATCTCGTCCTCTTTCTTCAGAAAACCCTCAAAGGAGGTAGTGCGTCCGCCTGATAAAAGTTTAGGAATTTGTAATTTGCCCTACACGGGGATTATGCTTTATTTCGGGTATAAAGTGGCATAGTTGCTCGGTTGCTATAGTTTATGGCTTGACTGTGGATGGGCTGATTTTTGCCTAAAGTCAAGATTCTGGATTAGTAACTTGCCACGTGCAGTGTATTCTGGAACAAAGTACGCCGTTTCCTTCCTCGAGGAATGTCTGTAGAAGAGAGCGTTTACTCCGCAATTCGTCATTACCATCGAAAAACCCTACGTAGTTAGGTAAATAAATATACATATCTTATATTTTGTACATACTCATTTATTTCTGTACAAAGGGGATTTATTTTATGAGAGTATGAGTTGTTTCATTACAGTTTTCTAACGGGTCGCAGGGAGAATTGAAATACTGCACAATACTGCTAGATATAGAGTTACTTTTGAAAATTTTTTAATTCTTGCACGTATATCAAGCAATATCGTCAGACAAAATATAATTTAGGCCTGGAACAGGCAAAGCATGATTTATTTATACTCAGTATTTTTACAAGAAGTAATATTTTGGGGAATTCAAGCGTATTTAATGATAGTTTCTGATACCGTCTTCGGTATGATATTGCAGTCGAGCACTCATAGTAGATTCTTTGTTTTATGGGCACCCGTATTGTATAATAGGGTATAATGTTGTATAAAGTTGTATATAATCTTTGATAAATTTCATTTCTACTTTAAATTTTGCTTATAAGAACTTGTAAAGTCGTACATTAGCTTAATAAATTTAGGTTAAATATTAATGTCATAAATTGACAAGCTTTCTTCTTGCCTGGGGGTCTAAACTCTTAAAAGAGCAGACAGTGGTTATATTATTAGTCAGTTTTCTTAGTATTTGATGTCTATCACCTGTAGGGTGGATATGATATTAGTTTTATTGTGACCTTAGCATTTTGACAAGACGACTATCGTTATTATTTTTAGATACTCTCATTATTATTTAAAATACTCTCATTATTATTCTTAAATATTCTTTGAGCGGAGAGTGTTCTGAAAGAGGAGCTGCTTGGAATTGCAGTAAGTGAATGCATACTTAGCGCTTGTTCTCTTTCAGGGTTTCTTTTTTGGTGGAGCCATTTTTGTTGAAAGTCATTTTTGTTGGAAGTCAGTTTATTGGAGCTATTATTTTTGGCCGGAGTTATTGGCCTGGAGTTATTTGTATATGAAACAAGTTAATGTTATTTGGAGCTATTGTTGTTTGGAGCCAGCTTTGCTTGGGGAGAGTTTAAGTAGCTAACCAAGTAGCTACCAGGCAGTACAGTTGGTTGTGTTGTATTGGTACCGACTGCAGCCATAGAGGTATGGCTTTACCTCAAATGCCACTGAGAGTTTATGGTCCCAAGGTGCATTGCTGTAGTCCACGTGCAGAGGGCCGTAGGGGATATCGGCGAAGACCAGTTAAGATAAGTTTAGGTTATAATTGTGATCTTCCTACCTAATGTTATTGGCAGGTTACTGATATTTTCACGCGTGTATTTTCAGCGTGTTATCGATATTTTCCAGCGTATATTAGATTGCGTGTTTTAGAGTTTTCCGGCGTTGTATCATATCGCGTGTCTTAGTTTTCTGCATGGTACTGATATAACTAAGCATAGGTAAGCACAGCTTACCTATGCGAATATAATTAACTGCTGAATCTACTAGTGTGGATCTATATTAATGCTCATAGTTTTTTTTTATATATTACGTTTCTTTAATCTTACAATTTGATTTAAGTATATTGTGTTAAATGATCAACATTGTCTTTCTAATTGACTAAATATCTGATTATAGTAATTTTATATAACGGTATTTAATGATCTAAATCAGTAAGGTTTATTTATGTACAACTGCGAGTCGTCTACCATGGTAAACGCGCCCAAAGCTTAGTAGCAACTATTAGACTGATAACTTGTAATTACTAGTATGATGAGACGATAGATGCCTTATGTATATTGTGATTATTGATTAATTTGTTAAACTTAGTGTTGATCTTCGTAATCAGTAAGGGTTTTATTGTATTTCCGTTATAGCTAAAGCGTGCCTAATAATTGTTCAATCATTCTTTATCTAATTCACTTCTATTCTAACGCAAGTTTAATTCAAATTACTGTCTTTACATTTATGAGCATATAGATTATTATTTGTTTCCAATTGAGCTCTTTTACCTGTTTTATATTTATATCATTTTGATTATTGGAAGTAATATGACGACAAGTTACTGTCAAAATTAACGAACGCCAATAAATTTAAAACCTGCACGAACGTGGCCGTCTTTTATTTGCTTCGAAATAACTCAACCCACTGTAATTAGTAGTCGTCTAGGCTTTAAATCGCCCTTGGGTAGCGAATAATCGTCGATTTGGTTCGCCCTTATGGATTCTTAAGACCGAGGATCTTCCTGCTTGGATCTGCGGATTTGGATACTTCAAACTGTTGGCGCCCTGGTCAAAAGTAAGTAATTGACCCACTCCCACGCCGACGAGCAAGTCGGAGCACACATGTTGCGCTGGCCGCATCCTTAAAGGTAGGTATCATCTTATTCATCATATCTCGCTAACACATTTAAAAGGGTTTTACGCGCAACAAACTCACCTGTGAAAAATACAGTGAAACTAAACCCATGCACCACACAGACATGACATAAATTTGGTGCTAAATGATTGCACGTTGTCTTTATATGCAGATGATGCTTCAATAATTATTAGCCATAAAGATGAAATATTGTTACAAGAGGCTTGCAATTCGAATTTAATGGATCTTGACAATTGGTTTTCGGTTAACTCACTTTACCTAAATACTCAAAAGTCACATTTCATCAGATTTCACCCATATCAGAACAGAAATGAAAATGAAAATTAAATTGTTTTCTAATTGAAAACCCCTTCTATACCCTTGATGAATATTTTTTGTATGGCTTTGTTTGATTTGGCTCTGAGTGCCCAACTTTATTGATTTTGTGCTTTGTTAGATAGTTTTTCTTTGTTTTGTTTTGTAATATTTATATGTTTTTGATCTTTATACACTTGTAGTTCTATATATTTTAGGTTATAATATTTTATAGTTTCATAGTTTTTGAACATTATGATGCAATTTAATTATTGTCATTTTTTTGTGGAAATGAAAGTTTAAATTAGTAAATAAATAAACGAAAATCAATTAAACCTGAAATTATATGGCATATTATGATAGTAAATATCCACAAGTATTTGCCACCATAATATTTCTTGTATGGCTTTGTTTAATTTGGCTCCGAGTGCTCAACTTTATTGATTTTGTGCTTTGTTAGT
Organism: Pissodes strobi; assembly: GCA_016904865.1. NCBI lineage: Eukaryota > Metazoa > Arthropoda > Insecta > Coleoptera > Curculionidae > Pissodes > Pissodes strobi. The sequence continues at coordinate 50,854 of MU183547.1, forward strand.
TAGTTTTTCTTTTTTTTGTTTTGTAATATTTATATGTTTTTGATCTTTATACACTTGTAGTTCTATATATTTTAGGTTATAATATTTTATAGTTTTATAATTTTTGAACATTATGATGCAATTTAATTCTTGTAATTTTTTTGAGAAAATGAAAGTTTAAATTAATAAATAAATAAACGAAAATCAATTAAACCTGAAATTATATGGCATGTTATGATGGTAAATATCCACAAGTATTTGCGACCATGAAGTAACAATTGCAACAAAACGAGGTAGGGTTAATTATCTCTAAATAAAATTGTGAAGGTTTGTTTTCGTTCTTTGGGACATTTTTAAAAGGCTCTAAATAGTACCGTCTCTTCCAGGAACTTCCACTCAAGCAAACTAAATCCAAAAAAGTCCTAATTGCAATAATTGCAATACAATACAAGATATTTATTCTACAAAATTAAAATACTATTAAACCCTTTAAGTAGATATCATGTTGTTGAAAAGCAGGTTGGAGTTTGACCTCAAGAAATCTTTATTATTTAATTTTATTTTAGACAATCACATGTGTTTTCACCTTTCTTCTTTCCGGAAGACAATGAAATATGGGGATATTGTCAGAACAGATGATGGAATCTCTGTTATCAAGTGTGGAGGTAAATCATCGGTTTCTAATCGTAGTTTACTAGAGAATTATTAATACACCAAGTGATTTTACCAATACCTTCTATATCATGATACCATCGTTGTTTTATTTTGAATTTTTATCACTATTTATGCCCATGATTCCGAATATCTTCGGATCCTTGACAGAGTAATGAATATAAATATAATAACAAAATGGTGAATACAATTTATATTAACAACCCTGCCATTTTCTGGTTCTTATACGTTCTAGTTTCAAAAATGCATTACAAACTATATAGCTACTCGGTCTCGCCATATAATGGCAATAATTCTATAGTATGCAAAAACTGTCCATTTTCGCCAAGGGATCGCGTTAATTATGAGATACAAGTCCGGCTGCGACACGGATTCCTCCGGGAGAGAGACGTCGTTCTCGGCCGTTGCTCGCCATCGTATCTCGGTCGCATTAACGACGTGTTTATACTTGAATGAATGGTGCCGAATGAACGCCTTCGTCTGCTAAAAGGGTTTTTGTCGTTATTTTGCATCATTCCGTCCTTTAGTGTATATCGGGTGGAAAAGAAAATGTTCAACGAATTCTCATATAATGAAAGTAAGTCTCCAAGTTATCTAAAGTCTATTATTACCTTGACTTAAAATATCCCATTAAATTCAAGCATTTAATTCTTCTAACACTTCTGGAAGATTTGGATATTTTTTCAATAATAAGAAAAAGGTTTCCTCTAAAAATAAGTGATGTCCGGAGGTCAATACTTATATAGAAACTATAGTTTGTGTTAAAAAAAAAGTCATCACATTAAGAGCAATTTTTATTTCCGACGAATTCTCGAAACAACAACTAAATAGCACACCAATACATGACAACTTGCTACTTTCTTTATAGTTTCTCTCAATGCAGATAAAATAATATACAAACAAGGAATGTTGATAGAAAAGTAAAAGCAAACAAGAGACGATTAAAGATGAAGGAATCCTTTCCTAAAAAAACAAGAATTCAAAGTATTGATCAATATATTCAGCCTGAACCAAAATCATTCTCGTAAAGCGTATACGATTCCATAGATGTACTAAGTAGTATAAGGAATCCATTGGTCGCACAAGTAGAAAAAAATGGTGTCAGGAGATGGGGTCAAAGTCCATCTAGACAAGACCGAATTAGTACTCTTTACGAGTACTCTAAAGTATTGGAGGATTGAAGTAACGCCCTACGGTCTTCAATCCGATGAAGGGAAAATCCCTAATCTGCACCTCGACGTGGTGGAGTATGGAAACACCAGAAAGCTACAACTACAAACGGCTCGTAGCCCCTCCGCGTTAGCCGGGATAAGCACCAAACCTTCCTCTTTGGAGTAGCAAGGGCACTCTCTTGTCCTGGGGGCGAGAAACCGCCCCCGAAGGCGGATGAACCAACTAATATGGTCAACGGCATAGAACCAGGCAGGCAACGGGAAACCACCTGATTAGCAATCCCATGAACACACCATGATGAGTCACGATCGACAGAACGGTTCGCCGGGCGTTCCGGCTAGCGACCAGCGCTTAGCTGGGTCCGGGCCAACTAGTGTCAAATTGGTTACCGGGCAGACGAATGTGAGCAACCAGGTGGCGTCTGCAGATTCAGCTACTGGAAGACCCAACAAGCTACAACTACAAAATGCTGTCAAACTAGCAACCTGGAATGTCAAGGGAGTGCTACAGGCAGGAAAGCTATACATCCTAGAGCGTGAGCTGTTGCGAGAAAAGGTAGAGGTGTGCGGAATATCAGAAACGCACTAGAAAGATGGCGGACACTTGCCCACAGCTGATCACGTGGTATATGTGTTAGGAGCAACAGATACAGGACAACACTCGGAGCCAAACCAATTAAGTTGCATATTTTCCAGGCCATATGCCAACAACTACTGCACCTGATGACGAGATTGAAGCTTCATATACACTGATCGAAGCACATACAACTAAGATTACCCAAAAAGAAGTTGTGATTATCATGGGCGACTTCAATGTCAAGGTCGGATGCACGAAACTCGATACGCATATCTGTAAAACAGTTGTCAGATTTGGACTTGATGTTTGTAATGATAGAGGAGAAAGATTCCAACAACTCGCAATAAAGAACAACCTCAGTATCATAAATTCAATGTTCCAGCACCACCCCCGCCGCTTATCAACGTGGATATCTCCAGACAAGAAAACTAAGAACCAGATTGACTATATATTGGTTAGAAACAGGTGGAGAACATTGATAACAGATACTAGGACTAAACCATCCGCAGAATGTCGCTCTGACCACAAAATCCTAGTGGCAAATCTAAAAATTAAACCTGAGAAGAACTGCCAAAGCCACAAGTCTCGGCGCAACTCCAACTCCTCCAGCCGCCCTTTTCCAAGCTGAACTCCAGCGGACGATCGCACATACACCTGCCTCCAACCCTCAGCAACTCTGGAGACAAATAGAAAGCTGGATAACAAACGCTGTCCAGAAGTGTGTAATAAAACAATCAGCTGACAGGCGGAAGCATTGGATGTCAGAAGCAACAATAAAATTATTGGATGAAAGACACCAACTTCGAATTTCCTATATGCCAACCGATGAGAAAACATGAATGTTGTCTCGACTCAGCCAGGTCATTAAAAAATCCTGTCGGCTGAACAAGAACAAACACATCCACAGTATCTGCTGCAAGCTGAAAGACACGCAAATCACAACGAATCACACAAACTATACATCAAAGTGAAATACCTGGCGCTCGAATTTAAACTTCGCACACAAATAATCAAAGATGAGAATGGGCTAATTGTCACCGATGTAGAAGGAATTGCTGAGGTATGGCGCAAGTACTGCTCCAAATTATATGATACTATCACCAGAACAACAAAAATTGCCACGAGGACGAAAGATTTGAAACCGGTAATACTAAGATCAGAAGTGGAAATGGCAGTGAACCGATTGGAGGCTAGAAAGTCTTCTGGAAATGATGGAATAACAGCCGAAGTAATGAAGCCAATGGTATCTGTGGGTGTAGACGTGATGCACACACTGTGCAACCAGATTTGGGAAGCAGAATGCTGGCCAAAAGAATGATGCAATTCAGTATATATACCAATTCATAAAAAAGGATCCCCCACAGACTATAACAAATACCGTATGATTGCTTTGGTTCCTCATGCTAGCAAGATCATGCTTCAGATTCTCAACAACCGGCAACTCCCACAAATAGCTAATAAACAAGCTGGATTTATGCCGGGGAGAGGGACTCGAGAGTAAATACTCAACGTACGCCTACGTCTTGCAAAAGCACGAGATTTTAACGTTCCAATGTACCTCTGCTTTGTGGACTACACCAAGGCCTTCGACTCTGTTAAGTGGGGCTCACTGTGGAGTATACTCAGTGAAATGGGAGTACCACTGCATCTGGTCAACTTAATCAGACAGCTCAATGATAATAACTCAGCTAGGATCAAAACAAATAACACGCTCACAAAGGAGTTTGTTGTGGAGACAGGGGTGCATCCTGTCACGTATACTGTATAATATCTACAGTGAATATACAATGCGACACGTACTGGATGAATGGAAAGGCGGCGTAGCAATAGGATGAAAGAAAAGCAATCTACGCTACGCTGATGATACCCTAATCATAGGTGCAAGCCGGGAGGAGCTGGAAACAGTGATGAAGAGACTTGGTTTAGTTAGCAAAGACTACGGCTTGGAGCTCAACACCACAAAAACAAAAGTGATGATAGTTGACCGCCAGAATAATAACCTACCACATATCCATAGGATAGCAGGTTTCAAAGTTGTGCACCAGTTCATATACCTCGGTGCAACTATCACAAACACTGGAGAATGGGAAACAGAGATCCGAAGACGCCTAGCTATAGCCAGAAGAGCAGCAACGAAGCTGAACCACATATGGAGGGACTCTGCTATCACACGAAATACAAAGCTAAGACTGCTGAATTCCCTAATTTTTCCAATCGCCAGCTATGCTTCAGAAACCTGGACTGTAAAGAAGGCGGACAAGCGAAGAATAGATAGATGCGTTTGAAATGTGGGCATATAGACGCATGTTGCGAATATCTTGGACTCTGCATCGCCCGAATGTCTCCATATTAAACGAACTAAACATTCATACGCGTCTATCTACAAAAGTCAGCCAGTCTTTCCTCCGATACTTTGGCCACATTGCCCAAAAAGACGACTCGATCGAACGCCTAATGGTCGAGGGAAAAATAAAAGCAGATCACCGAAACAAAACCCCTGATTGGCGCCCCCTTGCATGGAGCTGTTCACATGGCCCAGAATCGAGACCATTGGTCAGCCAGACTACGCATGATGCCACCAGACCCACCCTAGGGTAATGGACCGAAGACAGAGAGACGAGGAAACGTAGGTTGGGATAAATTCTCTCGGTCATCAACTTGCTCGGCCAAGGGTCGACCAAGCATCTCAGATTATGACCCCGAGATGCTTGGTTGACTCTTGACATGGAAGGAATATGCAAGTAGCCGCATTAAGAAGGCGAATAATATTCTAGCTTTTAAAAGAGCTTTGACTACGGGTGGGACCTATAGCCGAAGAGCTTCAATTGGGTTACTGCTTTAGTCAGGGTTGGACCGAGTTTTTGAAATGACCCGGGAAATTTCGGTCCAGCGGTCCACACACTGGTGGAACTACAGTGCTATAACCCTACCCGCCCCTTATCACAACAATGATAAATCAATAAATTCTAATATGAAAACGCAGATTAACAAAATGGCAAATAAATAAATAACTCGTATATTTCATCTTTGGATTATTTATTTTAAACAATTAAAATGATAATATTTTCTTTAATTTGGGACTTAGATTAAACATTTTCATGAGAATCTCCTTAAAAGTTAACAATCCTAGGTGTTCACTATCATCTACGCATCTAAATTTTCTAGTGTAAGTCGATCTCTCAACCGATTTTTTATGTATTTGAGCATTTTTCACACCCTACTTATGTGCACGCTAAAGTAAGGACATACTGATAGGCCTTAAAGAGATGACTGTAAACACGAATGTATAATCTGTATCGATCCAAACCTTAAAACAGCAAACCAAACGTTGTTTACAATGTAAGAGCATTTTCCATTAGGAAGGTCGCATTTATTCCCTTCATCCAACTCTGTATCATTTTCATTATCTTCATCTCCATCATTTGATTCAGGGAGCTCGTGCAACTCTCTCAAGTCAGGCAATTTTCTTTTAAATTCCTTCCATAAAAAAGCTCAGAGATATACCAGCAATTTACCTGATTTTTTCAAAGCATTACCTGGTATTAGTTCAGAAAAATTATTTGGATCGAAACATGGGGGTATGGGGCGAGGGTAAATAGTACCAGCTCAAATATCAACCTCACCTGTTCGTGTAATAACCAATGTTATCCGGCACACCCTGCCAGATAACTGAAGAGGTTCTGACGACCGAATATAATATGCCGGAATAAGCAGACCCCTCTTGCTAGCCAACAGTTACGGGTGGAAGAGCCGGTAAGAGAGAAATCATACCTAAAGGCGGATGAATTAAAGAAAAATTATCAACGGTATGTAGATGCAGAAGGTAAGGGGAAACCACTGCATTAAATACTATAAGAGTATCCTTAGTACAATCGTAGACAGCAATCATGAGGATGTTCAAAACGAAATATTCCGGAGTTAATAGTTCCCCTGGGAGTTAGTGATGTGAGATGGCCAGGCAGTGGCAGCTGCGCAGCAAGCGCACATTCTATTATTCTGGGAATAGTGACCCGAAGCATTTGTATGGAGTTGGAGTGATTTTAAATAAAGGTTTTGCAGCCACGGTTTTAAATTTTATACCTTACTCAGACAGAGTCATGATGCTTCAACTTAAAACACGTGCAAGCAATATGAATATTATACAGACATAACAGCGGATAAGGAGGACGACGAAGTTGAAGATTTTTATGCTGAGCTTGATGATATCTTTAGAAGCATAAAGAGTAATAATATCACAGTAGTTATGGGAGATTTCAACGCCAAAGTAGGCAAGGTCGCAGGACACAGAGGGAGTTTTGGCCTGTTAGAAAGGAATAATAGGGGGGATCGCCTGGTAGGGTTCTGTCAAGTTAGAGATCTCATTATAACAAATACCTTCTTCAAACAATCGTAGATTGTATACCTGGAAATCCCCTGCGGATAATCCAGGAAATACAGTTAGAAACCAAATAGACTGCATCCTCATTAACAACCGCTTCAAGAACGCAGTCAAAGCTGCAAAAACATATCCAGGGGCTGACATTAATTCCGGCCACAACCCAGTTATAGCGAAACTTAATATAAAGATGAAAAAGATTACAAAACGTCTCAACAATTACATAGACCCAAACTCCTTAAGAATCCTAAAATCCATACCTTAGTTAAGAAAGAAACCAACGAATGTATGAGGAACATTACCACATCGAATGAAGTCAGCGTGGAGGAAAAGTGGATGCAAATGTAAACGGGGTTAGAAATAATAAATAAACATCTAACTATAAAGAGAACCAGGAAAGAGCTCTGGATAACATCAGAAATTCTAGATCTTATGGAGGAAAGAAGAAAGAGTAAAGACAATAAAGATGAGTACAAAAGACTACATAAGACAATACAGAGAAAAATGAAGGAAGCAAAAGAAGAATACCTAGTAGCTCAATGTGAGGAAATAGATGTAGGAGAAAGGAAATTTTACAACTTTCACATGCACAAAAAGATAAAGGAAATGGCTGGATGCAACAGGGCCAAGGCAGCTAATAATATTATCAATGATGCAAATGGACGTATAATAACTGACGTGGAGGACAAACTTGAAAGGTGGAAAGCATCAATACCTCCTACAACAGGTATTGAAAGCATACCTGTCAGAACTCTTCGATGATCAAAGACCTCCCGAACCGGTTTTAGAATCAAGCAATATGCACCTAAAAATATTAAGAGCAGAAATAGTATATGTTCTTGAAAGTATGAAATCCGGGAAAGCTGCTGTTCCTGATCAGATACCCATAGAGCGTATCAAACTTTTTGATGATGATGTGATTGATATCTTGCTGAACTTTTTTAATCGCATTTATGATAAGGGATAAATTCCTAAACAATGGCTAATATCCACTTTTGTGCTCGTACCCAAGAAACCAAATCCAAGCGAATGCTCAGATTACCAAACCATCGCACTTATGGTTCACACTTTAAAGTTGTTCTTGAAGATCATCCACAAAAATATTTACGGAAGACTGAAGGAAGACATAAGCAACACACAATTTGGATTCCGCGAAGGACTTGGAACACGAGAGGCGCTTTTCGCGATTAACGTTCTTTTCCAGCGCTGTCCTGATATAAACCAAGAGGTGTATGCGTGTTACATCGATTTCGAGAAAGCCTTTGACAAAGTGAAACATGACAAATTATATCGGCTGCTCGTCAGTAAAAACATTGACTCAGACGATGTTCGAATAATCAGTAATCTATGTTGGGCCCAAAAGCTAATACAATGATAGAAAACCAACCAAGTGAAGAAAGGGAGATTCGTCGTGGTGTGAGACAAGGTTGCATCCTATCGTCGCTACTCTTTAACCTATATAGCGAAGCTATTTTTATTGTAACCTTAGAGTCAGTGGAAATAGTTATAAAAGGAGAGGTGATTAATAATAAGATATATGCTGATGACACCGTCTTATTAACGAGTAATCTTGAAGACACGCAGCAGCTTTTGGAAAAATGAAATGAGCGATGTAATGAATACGGACTAGAAATTAACTTTAAGAAAACCAAGTTGATGGTAGTTACACAGTTCCGACAGAATCTGAACCATGTGAATCTGACGGTAGCAAACACCACGATAGAGAATGTGCCGACATATAAATATTTAGAAACTTGTGTAGAAGAAACGGGTAATGAAACAAGAGAGATAAGAACAAGGATAGAGATAGCCAAAACAACATTTATAAAGATGAAAAATGTATTTACGAGTTGGGATATAAACATGGAACTTAGAATGAGGATGCTTCGTTGTTACGTTTTTTCCGCGCTTTTGTATGGAGTTGAGGTTTGGAACCTCAAGAAAAACCACATGCACAAACTGCAGTCCTTTGAAATGTGGAAAGTAGACTCCTTAGATTTCATAGATTCAATAGTGATGCGCAGCCCACGTCCTGTTAATTAGATCATTTGGTGCATGGACGGGACGGCTCCAAAACGGATAGAGGTAACGAAGAGGGAGTAGACGGGGAAACCGCAGGGAAGGGACTTGCTTTCGACCTTGAGACTTGTACAACCGTCTTCCAGGCTTCGGGTATGAGAAACTGTTAAGAGCCCTGAGAGGGAAAAATATCTACTCGGACAGCAGAGCTACTCTTCCGGCTCTTAAGTGTGACACAGAGTGGGGCTACTCTTGGTTGACCAATCGCTTTGGAAAATGAGGGGCTTCTTGGCCCTGAAGATGAGGACGTGAGGCTTATGATAGGGCTCTGCATAGAACACTGTCGCTTGACTTCTCTCACTTATTAACAAATAAATGGGCATTATTGAACAAGTCTGGGAAATTTTACATTTCTGGAAAAAAAATTAATGACTGAGCTAAAGCTATCTTCTAGAAATGGAGGCGTCCAATTGTAATAAAAAGTATTCCTGAAAAAAACTCACCTAGGAAACAGAGAATGTACTGCAAAATCAAAATTTTACACTTTTGGAAAGAAAGGGTAAAGGACAAAGTTTCCAAGCTGTAAAATTTTAAGAAGCCCTATTAGCTAGAAAAAAATAACACATTCAGCTCTGCATAAGTGCCAACTCTGTCTTTCAAGTAATGTAGTTTATTATTATTAAACCTAATGTATTCTGACCGACGTAAACTCTTGCTCCGCCAACATGTGTATAGATTTATCAGTGTTACCGCAAATGACCTAAAACTCGGGATGCCCCTCTTAAAAGATGAGTAGAGCAAACGAAAAACGACATATACATTGGACTTTATTACACTTTATTCTGACAGCGAGAAGTAAAACTACTGAATTGTTAACAGTAGAAACTGGTGTCGACCGGGGGATTCCCCTCGAGGATTAACCCCTGCAAGGTCCCGATATCGCTCGAAATAACTGAAATAAGATCCGCATCTAACTTTGGATGGGGTTATTTATTTCCGAGAACTTTGATGTAATTCCGTGGACAAATCATTTTTATTTGGTCTATATATCCGAACTTTTTCTATTGATATAGAAATAATTTAATAATGCGACTGAAGCGCTGATAACGAATGGAAAAAATACCAACAAATATAGTAGTAAGTTAACATAATAGTTTTATATTATTGTTCATTGGATGTCTTTATGGTAATAATTATTTATACATTATTTTACATAAAACAGTCACTAACGGTCGCTGCATTACCTCCGGAAGAGAAAAATGTAGAGCTTGAGCATTAGAAAATGTTTTAAACACAAAATTCGTCCACTTAATCTATGCTACATTTTAAACCGATTTATCTGTAACAACTGCCAACCGTCATTTTTCAAACATGCGGACGGCGCGGCGTCATTTCAAAAAATTTTACTCTCAATAATAGATATCGTTATAGATTTAGATCTGTCAATTGATATATTTCAAAAACAACGGAGGTCCAAGGACTGATCCCTGTGGCACCCCAACGCACAAATGCCTCTCCTCCGTATCAACTCCACCGACCCGAACCCTCTGGTACCGTTCACTGAGGTAACTTTTTATAAGAGAATCACTTTTTGTGTCAAAGCCATAATGAGACAGTTTCTTGATGAGGATGTCGTGGGAAACACAATCGAAGGCCTTACTAAGGTCGCAAAAGTCAGCGGCCACTGAGTAACCTCTCTCAGAAGCATCATAAATGTAATTATAAAGATCTAGAATTCCTGTGAAGTACTCAGATTTCTCCGGAAGCCAAACTGCCTATCAGTGAAAAGGTTGTTGGATTCAAAAACTGGGCAATTCTGGTAGCCAGACATTTTTCAAATATTTTTGAGAATAGAGGAAGCAGAGATATTGGTCTGTAGTTAGAAACGTCATCCACTGCACCTTTTTTAAAGCTTGGCACAACAGTGGCATGTTTTAGGATGCTTGGAAAAGTGCTATTTCTTGTACATTTGATTAAATATTCTGGTTAGAGGTGAAACCAACAAATCCTTTACGCTTTTAATTAAATCAACAGTAAAGCCAAAAGGATCCTTACTTTTTTTATTTTTTAAGTTGCAGATTATATCTCTTACTTTAATGAATGTGACTTCAACAAATTCAAAAGAGGGAACATTATAAAGTGGATTGTGTTCTACAGGATCAGTATTAGATGGAGGAATTTGGTTCTGGATCTCAGAGGCAATGGTTAAAAAGAAATTATTGAATGTATCTGGTGGTATAGAAGACTTACCAACATCCTTATAGTTTTTACCCCGGTAGGTATTGAGTAGGTATCTGCCACATTGTATTAACAGGGTTAGAAGAATTGTTTATAAGAGTGTCGTTCGCAACAATTTTAGCAGCTTTAATGACACTCCGATAAGTTTTCCTCCGTTCTATCAATATTGATTTAAATTGAAGGATCTGACATTGGTGGTACAACTCAGCCTACACTCCCACATCCTCCCTTTGTGCTTTCAGGTCTGCATTAAACCACCCATTACAATGACACCTATCAACCCTCTTGTTGAGATATTTTAGTGGAAAAGTCCTCTCATATGCTTCCATGAGATGAGCTACAAACATGGAGAATTTGTCATCAACGGGGATATCAGGATCATCAATGAACTCCCATGAAAGAGCCTCCACCAGATTAAAGAAATGAAGCTTACCTAAACCCGTAAATGGCCTGCAAGGCATCTGCCCAACAGCCTGAGTTTTCTCTGTCTCCACATAATGAAAGTCTACAGTCTGGCTCCGGTGATCTGACAGGCCAGTCTCCAGGATCTCCGCCAGGCAGTCGTCAGCACTGAAAATGCCAAATAAAACATTAAAATCACCAGCCATGGTCATGTTAGCTCCACATCCCAGACTATTCAGAGAACATTCAAGTACATCTAAGAATGTTGTAAAATAACCTGAAAGTGATCTATAAACTGAAACTACATAAACTTTATATTTTGGTACATAAATACAACACATTTAAATGACATACGAAATAGACATATTTTCAACAGTAACTACCTTTTTGCACTCTGAACCCTTCCTTAATAAAATAACAGCGCCACCTCCCCTGCACATGGATCTACAAAAGGCTGCGCATGGCATAAAATCAGCAATTCGGAGATAAACAAATTCACCTTCGTCCAACCAATGCTCCGTCAAGCGTACTATTTGGATGTTTTTATCGCAGACCAGTGCCGTAACATCATTTACTTTACTTTTTATTGAACATATATTTTGGTGCAATAATTTTGGGCGCCCAGAATTTTCCTCATGCCTGGGAAATCCTTGGGACGAGTTGGGCACTATAAGTTCATAAAATGGTTTATTAGGATACCAGTTGGCCAAATCCTACCATACAGTATTAGCTCCTTTTTTCCATAGGTACACCCACCTTGAAGGATGCTTTCACATCATCCTTTCTGTTAAATATTTTGAAACATTTGATCCTATCGCCTAAGTCCATTTTCTCCAGAAAATCCAGTATGTCATTCTCTTTTGTTTCTGGATCTAACTTTGATATGAAGAACCAGGCCAAATCGGGGTTTTTAGGAGGCAAACTTGCTATTTTTAGATTTGCCGTGTTTTCGTTTGAACCCTTGACGCGTACTGGACGTTTATTGCTATTCAATCTCTTGGACCGACAGCTGATAGATGACAGTTAACAGTAAAGTATAATAGCGTAGTCCACGGGAATGACAGATGACAGGTGGCAGTTGACAGATCTAAATCTCCGATGATGTCCAAGAGATTTGAAAATAACGTGCTGACCGTGGCTGGAAAATGTTGCCTGGCAGTTCACTGTTGGTGCAAATAAATGAAATTAAAAAATAGCCTTGCTCAAGTTGAGGAATTTTGTGTATAAAATATTTCCTTGTAGTTTGTAGTCGAGCTCTATCAGTTGAGTTATGCCGAAACTACTATCTCTGGAGGATACCTAAATAGAAATTAAAGAAGGACTACCAGATCCAAAAAAAAAAAATGACAGTTTAAGAGCAACAGAACAGATAAGTTTTAAAAAATATGTAAAATCACTGAAATCGAAAAACATCAATAAGAAAACCTTTAATAAAAGATTTTAAAAAATTATTGATATAAAATTGCACGTAATATTCAGCAAAAAATTGTGACAAAGACGGGAACAATCGTTTCGAGAAGATATTGTTTATTGACGAGAAAGTTCTCCCGGAGACTACCCAAAAACAACCAGAAAAACAGTATTTAGACTACAACAGAATCGAATTATTTATGTGACCGATACAAAGGATCAGACTGGATCCAGAAAATAACAATTATGTTTTGTACAGTTATAGAAAGATAATGTGAAATTTTATATATCTTTTTGAATTGTCCTCCATTTTAAAACACAGGGGTCTTGGCAAACGTTGGGATCCAACGTTATCGGGGAGAGGGAATGTGTGAACTACTGAAATGCGTAAACTACTTAGTAAATATCACCATATCTTAAGTTCGAACTTGAACTTGGAAAATAATATGTAAATATTCGAGACAAGAAATAAACAGCGCGAGCGGTCAACACAATCGATTATAAGCCTTAACGGAGCAACAATCAGCGAATTTTACTATATGGATACTCAAGCGGGAATCTGTCTGTCACCCAAACCAGTTCCTTGCAAGCACACATGTGCGTAAGGTCCTAACTTGCAACCTTATGTCCTACCTAAACCCGAGTTTTACAGCACACATGTGCGTGAACTCGGTCTCTTTGCCTAAACTAATAAAGTCGAATGTACGATAAATTTGTCAAAGTTCAAACAAAGATAATTTCAAAGTAGCATCTGTCAAACAGATAGAGTGGAAGTCAAAGTTAACCATAAATAAAACGCAATACCGCTCTTAAAAAAAATGTATAATAAAACGGTGACCAATAACCTATAAACAATTTAAAAGTAAATTTATCAAGTCTTTGACCAATAGACGTTGATTTTGTTTTTAACTGAAGTGCCTTCTTTACCATCTATCCTTATCTGACGTAGATCGATCTCGAATTTGAGCAACATAACCTGCACGCCATATAAGGCGTGGCATCACGCCTTACATGTCAAAGTCAAAGTCAAAGTCAAAAAGTGCTTTATTGTTTGAAGAACCAACTCTTATAAACAAAGCTGTACCTAAACTACATACTTAATTAAAATATTACTATTATGGTTAAAAAAACAAAAAAAAACTAACCTACATATAAAAAAACAACACAGTATGTCAAATAAAAAAAGCGGGCGGATATGTAAATTTAAAATATTAATTAAAGTTAAAAAAATAAATGTAATATAAAAATACAACAAAAACAAACATAATTATCACTTTAAAATATTTAAATTCAAGTAGTCAAGGCATACAAAAAAACACAAAACAAAAATAAAAGGTTTAAAAAAACACAAAAAAGCCATTATACAGACATACAGTTTATCAAAATACATTATTAAAATATTCATCCAGGTCATAATATGCCTTTTCCAACAGAAATCTTTTTACTTTTCGTTTAAAAATCACATCACTATCACAATTTCTAGCATTATCAGGCAAATGATTATACATTTTTATGCTGTCATATATTAGCGAACTCTTTGCGAGTGCAGAACGCGCAATACATTGCGACTGCGGGAGTTGTACCTGGATACGTTAGGAGGGTTAATGCACTTTTTCCGAATTAAGATGATTGTTTCAAGAATAAATCTACAAGTTAGCGTCAACAACCCTTCCCGCACAAAATATGGTCTACAATGATCTCTGGGTTTTAATCCACAAAGATACCTTATTGCTCGCTTCTGTAGGATAAAAACAGAGTTAATAAGCTGTTGGGCACTATTATCCCAAAAAGCGATACCATATCTCAAGTTTGCCTCAAGTAGTGAGAAATAAACTGTCCTTGAAATTGCATGATTTAAATTTTTTGTAACTATTCGTAATGCGTAGCATGCGGATGCCAATTTCTTACTACGTCCATTGATATGTTCTGAAAACTTAAGTTTAGTGTCAATACATATTCCTTAAAACTTAGTGACCTCTTTAGTTTCAATCGTATTACCCTCCAGTTGCAAGTTATTGATGTTGCATTTAAAATTTAAGATGTTAGTTTTGTTAATATTTAAAATTAGGCAATTAGCATTACACCATTTTTTTTACATTCGGCAGGTCGGTAGATATTTGGGTTGTCAGTACCTGTATATCTTGGCCCAGCCATAAAACTGTAGTGTCGTCTGCAATTAAAGTAATATGGCCTGTAATATCAATAGTGGCCAAGTAATTTATATACAAAATAAATAAAAGAGGCCCCAATACCGAACCTTGCGGTATGCCAAAAGGGTTAGTAAGCGCATCCCTGACTCCGTTTCCTGATGCTTTACAAGTTGCTGCCTGTCGGTTATGAATGCCTCCAGCCATTTCAACGCGATTCCTCTGAAACCATAGCGCTCTAGTTTGTTTAGCAGTATTCCGCGATTTACGCAGTCAAACGCCATTGAAAAATCGCAGAACACTGCCGCAGCCACGTCTCCACCATTCAATCCCAATTACAACCTCTCAAGAAAACTGTATATTGCATCTCCAGTACCTTTAGAATTTTGAAATCACCATTGCACAGAATTCAATATATTATGTCTTGTCATAAAAGATAGCATTCTACTTTTAACTAGTTTTTCAATTATTTTCGACATTGTTGGAAGTAGTGAAATTGGTCTGTAACAAGAGGGATCCTCAGGATCACCCCCCTTAAAATCCGGTTTAACCAAACCCATCTTTAAACACGAAGGAAATCTTCCTGTACCAAGAGAGTCATTAATGGCCTGACATAGCGCATTTAGTGCACAATCTGGCAAGCACTCAAAAATCCTCAGAGACATGTCATCCAATCCAGCTGAGTTTTTATTTTTTATACCTGTAAATAGCTTTTTTCTACTACCGTGCGTAAAATACTCACTTTACGCACTCTCTAAGATTCGTAAAATAGGCCTTTTTAATGTGCAGTGCGTAAAGTAAGTTATTTTACGCACTAGTGCGTAAAGTAAAGCTGACATATTTTTGACGTTTACTGACATATTTTTTGACGTTTAGGACAGTGCGTAAAATAACTTTTTTTACGCACTAGTGCGTAAAATAATTTATTTTACGCACTATTGCGTAAAGTAATATAATATTATTTTAATGTTTTCATATATTTTTCGATAGTAGAAAAAATTTTGTATGCTACTCATGTGTAAAGTACCCTTTTTTTATTCATGGGATTGTCGCATTCGCCTACGGCTCATGCGACAATATTCCCATTCATAAAAAAAGATTCACTTTACACACTTGTTGCATAAATAACTATTTTAATTCTAAGATATCAGTGTCAAACAGGCTAAAACTTTTTAACACCGATACATCACTAAGATAAGAGAGAGGGTTCACCTGAGTATTTAAGTTAGCCGTGAGGTTCTTTGCAACTGAACAATAAAATTTATTCAGCATATTTGAATCCAATTTAGGTTCCTCAGACTGAGAATGTCTTGATCTGTCCGTTATTTCATCAACTATTTTCCATCCTTCTTTAACTTTGTTTCTAGCATCCATCATTATCTTCTCATAGTACTGCTGTTTTGCCTCTTTAATAACCCTTCTATAAACTCTCTTATATGAATCAAAATAGGTAGTTATGAACTCACAATCAAAGTAGAACTTTCTCAAGCTATGCAGACACCTTAAATTACCAGAAGAAATTTTAATTCCCTTTGTTATCCAAGGCTTTTTATTCTTCTTTCTTATTTTTTTAAGTGGAAAATTTCTATTAAATAGATCTACTAATGTACTGTTAAAACTATCCAGAGGGTCAACATTGTGTAATATTCTTGACCAGTTGATATTAGCTATTTTAAAATTATTGAAGTTTTTGGACTAAATATTATTCCATATTTTGTTACCTTTTTTCTGGTAAGATTCAAATTAAAACTAGCCAATATGGCCTCGTGATCCAAGAGACCGGATAGTACTACAGATACGGCCGTCTCCCTATCACCAAAATTAGTACAAAAATAGTCAATAAAAGAACTGGAGGTACAAGTAATTCTAGTTGGTTCTCTGACCAACATGTTAATATTAAAAGATATCAGCAAATTATTAAGATTCCGAACTTGAGTAGAATCTTGACTTCCAAAATTAATATTGAGATCACCCGCCAGCACTATGTTGGCATTCAAAGGAAGAAGCGAGATCAGAGTTTCCATCCTCATCAAGAATTCGCTAATACATCCCTTAGGTGATCTATAAACACACAAAATACATATATTGTTACTTTTATTATAAATCAAAGAGAATTCAAATGTACCCGTATCCATTAAAAACGCATATTTTGATATGTCTGCAACACTAAAATTATTTAAAAAATCTTTCCTCAGCAATATCATAGTGCCTCCATATCCTGTCTCCTCCCGACAAAAACAAGAACAGAGCACATAATCTGGAATATGACATGGCTCATTTATCTTTAGCCAATGTTCTGTTAATAATAATATGTCAGGCTTACCTTCCGCATCAAGAAATATTGAACATTCGTCAATCTTATTTCTAATAGACTGGATATTCAAGAGCAAAAGGCATACTTTATTATTACTTGTTAATTTTTTCTTATTTGCAGCTTGGCTGTATTGCCTAAAAAATTACCTGAATGAGCCTTGGTATCAGTTTGATCTGACAATACAGTAATTTCTCTTTCTGAATGTGCCGCTGAAACTTGGTTGGCTTTAGTATGACCTAATGTGCTTATTCTAACTAAATCGCTATTTTCTGGCCATATGCAATTGTCATTAGAATATTTTCTAAGATGACTAGTTATTATATTTGCCAATTTGACTAAACCCATTTTATTTAAGTAAACACTATCTTTTAAAACTTCATTGTGCCTAAATTTATTATCTAAATCTAGAAAAACAACTTTATTACAAAAATAACTAAACGAATTTGCTGCGTTATAGAGCTTGTCGTTTACGAGATATAAAACACTGTTAATCTCCATATAATTTTGATTATTTGGAACAGAGCATATTAAAAGGTTAGTATGAAAACATTTATTTGCTAGCACTCTAATGTCTCGTTTAGAAATATCGGTGTTGTTAATTCCAGCCAGAACAATGACAAAATCTCCTTCAGTCAGTTCTTCTATAAAGCAGTCCACACTGGTTGCAATGTCTTTAAATTTGGCGTAGGGCTTGCAGAATATGTGTAACTTAAATTCCCCATTAAAAGCATTTAGAAGAGGATTACATAGATATCTCCCGTAGTCGTCAGTTAACACTACAACTTTTGAGCTTTGAGAACTGCCATTGGAAATATTTACTGGTTGGCTGTCGGCCCTCCTTGTAACAATATTATGTTGTTTGCCCTGAAGCGGTTGAGTTTTTTCCATTTGTGTGTTGTTATCAGTAACTGTTGTTAATATTTCTGTTTGTGTAAAGCAATCCTGTCGTTGCATATTTAAACTGTTAAACAGTTCTTGTCTTTTTTCCAGTATTTGACCCTGCAGTTCCTCTAGTTCATTCCGATAATTTTTATTTTCACCTTCAAGGGTGGATATACTTATTAGCATGCTTTTAGTCAATAAAGCTGTTTCAACTTTTTCTTTTTCCAGCCTTTGAATATATGATTCATGGTTATTGATTTCAGCATTCAATTTCTCGATCTTTAGAGTTTAAATTCATTTAACTTTTTTATAAGTTCTTCAATAGTGACTTTTTGCTCGTTTATTTCGTTGGTTAGCTCTTGTTCAGAGGCAAACACAGAGTCTTCAAAGACCTGGGTTCTCCTTCTAAGACGGTCTATAATTGTTTCCTTACCCCTTATTGTATTTGACAAATCATCGAGTTTTGACTTTAACGGTTTTTCCTCTTCATTCACTATCTGTTTTGACAGTTTTTAGAACAGAACATCTTATGAAGACCCATCTTCACAACTTCATCTTTTCGTTCCAAACAGCTTGGGTGATAAACATCGTAACAAACGATGCAAATATAATTGACAAAGTCTTTCTTTGGACAGCATTTAAATTTAGACATCCTTAATATTTACAGACAGTAAATTAATTAATGACCAGCCCTGGTATTTATGCAAGTGTCACCGCAAATTTATGTAAATAAACAGATTGAAAGGTTATTGATCCAAGACACAGCACTCGAATGAGGAATTTAGGTTTTGTTGGTTTTTTTTACTATACCTATTGTTTATACAGAAATTTTTGTCTGAAGTTGAAATTTTCCTCCGCGACAATATAATCCGAGCTATATCAGTGAGATTTTCACAACACTTTAAGAGAAACAATTAAACACCTTTAAGAGCAATGCCCGGATTGTATTGAGCCAGACAACGGGTCTTCTTATAGTTCAGATCTGAACCCACTTGATTATTATCTACGAGATCAACAAGAAAGCATGAGCAATGCCCGGATTGTATTGACCCAGACAAGGGGTCTTCTTATAGTTCAGATCTGAATCCAGTTGATTATTATCTACGAGATCAACAAGAAAGCATCGTTTATTACAGCCGCACTTTTGATTCAAAACGGTAGTTTAAACACAGACTGAACATTTCTGAATCAAACGTCATTTTCAATTTCCCTACATTTAAAATATGAGATGGAAATCAATAAGATATAAATGGCAAGTCCTCCCTTCCAGGAAATTTCGCGTTAAGAAATTCTCTCTAAAAAAATCACTTACTCTCATCGATCATATCTGAATGGTGATAAAACATATCGGGAACGGTAACCAGACCCTGCAGTTCTCAATCATTTTACCTAATTGAAAGATGAACCTAATAAGGGATCCCGCACGCCCTTACGTGTAATCGGCCCTTAGAGCTACATTATGTGACGTGTAGATTTTTATAAAAAATTTATGGTTAAGAGGATGCTTCAGGGTGAAAAATAGACTTTCAGCATTATTTATATAAACAAATTTACTGTTTAATATGTGGACTCATGTTCATTCGAAATCGGTTTTCAAGAAAGTTTTTGTTTTTTTTTTTAGAAAATAATTAAGTTTGAAAAAGGTGCATATTTAAATAATTATCTGTACTATTTTTAATAACATTTAATATAATAAAAACTCAAAAATTGCAGGCAGATGGACTACTTAATAGAAGGAAATTAAAACTATGTCTTGTCTTGGTGAAATCCCGTAGAAAAATTGCTAAAAACAAGAAAAGCTGAAATATTACGAAAACGCCTGGAGAAAATATAGGAGTGAAAATTAAAGAAGTTTTTGAAATTCCTAATCCATTTTAAATAAGTCCAAGGGTATTTTGTAACAATTTTAATTTTTGATCTATTAATGCTATCTTAGTATTTTTTTTCTTGACTGCAAACACTTCTGCTATTCAGTCAAAACTGTCGTCACAACAATTTGCCATCTCGAAAAAGTTTTCTTAAATTTTTACTACCCCCATAAAAACTCTGCGCCCTCTCTCTCGGTAAAAAAGACCTAAGTGAAAAAAGAAACAATAAACAGCGTTTCTTATGTTCCCCGGGATTGCCTTATTAATTAATGCATTCAAAGAGCCCTTAAGGGATCGATGAAGTCACAGGGTGTTTTAAAATTAATGCGCTTATTTGTCACTCCCCGGGAGCCCGCCCTTATTGCTTTTTGTATTCTCTTTTGAGTCAGAGGCGGCGGTATAGTGGAAGCCAGAGATCTTTAATTTTTAAATAGACGTAAGTCTTCTAATATAAACACGTAAAAATCTTTGCCAGATACTTATCTAAAAGTTGGGGATTAAAAATATTGTATAGTTGCATTATAGAGTTGTGTGGAGCCAGTTTTTTAAAATTACAAAGGTGTTTAATGATACTTCGAAAATATACAGAGTGAACACCCTTGCATAATACATACAATAATAAAAACTACAATAATAAAAATTGAAGGGCAGCTAAATACAAAATTAAAATTAATAGGATCAATAAAATGTACTAGATAACTAGACCAATGGTAAAAACCAAATTATGGTTAAACGCGAATATGTGACTGCAGCGAGTACGATGTGCCCCATCGAGTAAGAACAGTGTGAAAGGAAGACTCGCTTTTAATTTTTGAAGTGAAAACTCCTTTACGCGCGTTCGGCTCATTTCCTGGGTAGTGAATAACATTGAGCCGTCACGCTCGGATATGTGGCGTTCGATGTACGATAATCGCCAAATAAATTAAATTACGATCACATTTTCCGGACCCAATTAAATTGTCGAAAATAGGCATATGGAGAGCATTTTTTGGACATGAGTATTTTATGAAAAAGGTGTTACTTTGTGTCGTTCTACCGCGGAAAACGTCGCGAAGTTCGAAAACACTGACACGATAGTTCGATATGACATTTCTATGAAAAACTCTCAAAAATGAGATAATGTTTGGTAGAACATCGCTTTCTATGTCAAAAAAAGGAAGGTTTTTTTTTTCTCACAAAGCAATTTTTCCCATTACTTGACGAGAATCTAAATTATTATAATACTTTTATTCAGGGTGACCTAGTTGAATTTAAGCTTTTCGTAATTTTGAGTTTTGAGACGACACACACAGGGGGTGCTAAGAATCCCTGGGCTCGACCAGGCGGCCACCTTGCAATAGCGACTTATAACGCACGATCGATAGGAACAGAGGAACGACTAGCTGAATATGAAGAACTCGAAAAGGTTACCTGGGACATATTAGGTATAGCCGAAACGAGACGCAAAGAAGAAGAAGAATGCATAAAACTAAAGTCCGGGCATATCCTATTCCACAAAGGACCCGAAGAAGGAAGTGCAGGAGGAGTCGGAATTTTAGTTCACAAAAGAATTGTGTCAAAACTTAGAACTCTGAAAACAATATCAGACAGAGTATTATACATGACACTTAGTATCAACAAAGCACACACTCTTAAATTCATCCAGATATATGCCTCCACTTCCTCATACGACGACGAAGAGGTATATCAAGCGTACGAAGACATATCAAAAGCCATCAGTGAAAACAGAACATCACAAGTCATCATAGGAGGTGAGGTGACTTTAACGCAAAAATTGGGAAGAACACAGACTCAACAGAAACATACATAGGACAGTTTGGCATCGGAACAAGAAACGAAAGAGGGAAAATGCTCGCCAACTTTCTAGAAAACGAGAAACTCTATCTAAGGAACACTTTCTTCGAAAAGAAGGAAAAACGAAAGTGGACGCGGAGAAGCCCAGACGGACGGACCAAGAACGAGATTGATTTTATCATCTCATGACACAAACATATAATACAGGACGTGGACGTCGTCAACCCGTTCACAACTGGCAGCGACCACAGAATGGTAAGATGCAGGGTATCCATAAATACAAGGCTGGAAAGAGCTAGAAAGATAAAAAATAAGAGCTGCAAAATCGATGTAGAAAAACTAAAAGAACAAACAGACTTATATAAAAAACACTTACAACAGAACTTTTCTCAAAACCCGAGGCAACCCAACGAAGACCTTGTCAGTACAAATAGAAGAATAACAAGAGTTATAAAAGATACAGCAGAGAATCTAGCCAAAGAACCAGAGACAACAGACAACAAATTGTCAAACGAAACGAAACAACTTTTAGATAAAAGGAGACAACTTATTAAAGACGGAAAACGAGACACAGTGGAATACGTAGAAATTAATAAGACAGTAAGAAATATGTCGAAGCAGGATATAATGAAAAACAAAACACGACAGATAGAAAACTTAATAGAAAACAACAAAGGTCTAAAAATATTTAAAAGATAAAAATGGCAATATAGTTGCAGATAGAGCAAATACATTGCAAGTGATAGAATTATTTTATAAGGACCTTTATGAAAGTAAGACATACAACGAAACTGTGAACATTGAAAATACAAATAAGAATAACAAAATAATCAACGTCAATTCAGAGGAACTACCAGATATAACAAGAGAAGAATTGGAAAAAACCTTAACACAGATGAAAAATAACAGGGCAGCCGGCGAAGACAACATCCTCCCAGAGATGCTGAAAGAGGCGGACATGAAAGCCAAGGAAGAACTAGTACACTTATTTAATAAATGCTTATCGGAAGAATGCATCCCAAAAGACTGAGAAAATGCAATAGTAGTTCTCATATACAAGAAGGGTGACCCGACTAATCTTCAAAACTATCGACCAATCAGCCTTATATCCCAAATCTACAAGGTATTCATCAGAATTATAACGAACAGACTTGAGCATAAGTTCTACATATTATATCAGCCAAAACAACAAGCCGGATTTCGCAGCCACTTTAGCAGTACCGAACATCTACATACAGTACGACTGATACTGGGAAAAACGTCGGAACATAACATACCGATATGGATCGCACTTATTCACTTTAGAAAAGCCTTTGATACAATAGAGAACTGGGCAATAATTAAATCAATGAGAAACGCTAGAATAGACCAAAGGTACATAAATCTAATTGATAACATCTACAAAAAATCATCAATGACAATAAGAGTTCACGAAACCACGAATAGAATCAAAACCGAAAGAGGTGTGAAACAAGGCGACATCATCTCGCCAAAACTTTTCACCTTGGTCGTTGAGGACGTCTTCAAAGAACTGAATTGGACCGGAAAAGGAATTAACATCCAAGGCGAACACCTACAAAACCTCAGATTTGCCGATGATATTGTACTATTTGCAAAGGACGAAGAAGAACTCACAGATATGCTTGAACAACTACAAAAAGAATGGGGAAAAGTAGGACTAGAAATGAACAGTACAAAAACAAAGTACATGACAAATGTAACAACAGAACGAACAACAATCACATTTCACGGACAAACAATTGAAAAAGTCGAATCGTACATATACCTAGGCCAAATAATCTCCTTCGACAAACAATATCAAGACCTAGAAATTGACAGAAGAATCAGACTAGGCTGGGCGGCCTACGGTAAATTGAAACACATCTTAAATAAGAAAATCCCCATGGAAATGAAGGCAAAAATTTATAACGAATGCATTCTCCCAATAGTAACATACGGCTCCGAAACATGGGTCATGACCAAAAAAACGATTAACAAACTAAGAGTACATCAGAGGGCCATCGAACGCAAGTTATTGAGAATATCACTAAGGGACCACAAAACCAATGAGTGAATAAGGCAGAAAACACAAGTGACCGACATAATATCTCGAGTTAGTACATTGAAGTGGCAGTGGGCGGGACACGTCGCGAGGCACACGGAGAACTGGAGTGGATATGCTACAAGATGGAGACCCTGGGGCAAAAGGCGAAATGTGGGTAGACCGCAGCAAAGATGGTACGACGACCTGAAGAAATTCGCTGGACTCAACTGGTACCAGGTCGCCCAAAACAGAGAAAGATGGTCCAATATGAGAGAGGCCTATATCCAGTGGATAGACCAAGGCTGAGAGAGAGAGAGAGAGAGATCAAAAGACAAGAATAACCCATTTCAACTGCCTCAAGGTGCACGAATCAGCTTTAAAATCTATATCAAAGTCACCCAAAGTAATAATTTATTTGCCCTGTGG
Source organism: Pissodes strobi (assembly GCA_016904865.1). Taxonomy (NCBI): domain Eukaryota; kingdom Metazoa; phylum Arthropoda; class Insecta; order Coleoptera; family Curculionidae; genus Pissodes; species Pissodes strobi. The sequence continues at coordinate 75,173 of MU183547.1, forward strand.
GATAAAGTCGCTATCAACGTTATCAAAAAAGCCTTAATATCACCTTTACCAGATCTATATACAGTACAAACTATTAATTAGTTTACATACCTATGCTTGGGTTATTTTGTCAAAGTATTCAAGATAAATGGTGATATTTTAAGCTCTTTTACGTATTAGCATTCTCAGCCCATTTTGACTTGCGTGTAGCAACTCTTATATGATCACACATAATTTTTTTCACAAAAAATCTATTTTTTATCAAAAATTAAGTAAGTTCATCAAAAATTCTTGCATTTGTTGTACTAGTAGCATAGCTATGAATTATTTAAAAATGAGTGTTAAGTATTTAACAGAAATTCCCAGGACCTGAACTAACGGGGTATACATTTTTACCTTGTTAGGTAACATAAAAGTGGCATTTATATCAGAAGTAAGAAATAAAATTCCAATCTAAAATAGTAATTATAGAACAGTGAGATCGACAGATTCAATTCTGAAGTATGTCGAAAGAAGCTGAGAAGCTGTACAATTATATTATAGGCTTCCCGATATTTCAAAATCTCATACGGTATGTTGGAAAAGTTCTTCTTTTCCTGCCAGTATTCTGCCACGCAAAGAATATCAAAATTATACTCATTAAGGAACATGTTATTCAATCTTATTAGACAAACAATTAATAAAAATTATAAAATATTTGAAATATCGTAAGTGATCGATTTCACTGGATTACGGATATTCGAATTGGATTTGAGGTCGTACTGGTTCTTCGAGAAAATTTTCTTAATTGAATTGGATTAGGTTTTGGTTTTTTCCAATAAATTTTGGCACATTGAGAAATTAAGTTTATCGTTCCCCGCTGCAACAGGCTAGAAACTAAGTTGATAGGTTGGCCTTGCATGTTAGGTTAAAGCTTTACTAGAAAGCAGTTCTTGTTATCTGTTTTAAGGTCAGTGTCTAACATTTTTATTGCAATGGTTTCTTCCAGTTCACCTGTCAAAAATATCCATACTTTCTCATATTTTTCGTATTTCTTCTGTTTACCTTCAAAGCCGAAATTTGCCTCATCAAATGATCCAATAACTCGATTCTGTATTTACTCTGTATATTTTTCCTCGTTGGGGTGATTATTTTTGGATTTTAGTTCATATGTTTCGAACACATCTTCGTTACTTTTTCAACTATGTTTGTTTTGTTTTCGATTTTAATTTCCGACATCCTTATCCTTATCTATAACCGTAAGTTCATTTGACATTTTATGGAACATTTCCCGTGTTGTAGTATTTACTGTAAACCGATTGGCAACCAATGCTGCAGCGGGTCCAGTGGAATTCGAAGAGACAGCTGACCAATGTTTTCACCTTTCAATTTTTTTTTCGTTCTGGCTTATCCTTCCACAAATATAATAATTTGTAATAAAAGTCGGTTGCTCTACTTCAGAATAATATTTTAATCTTCCATTTCTGAGACTAACCTCTTCAGCATTTTATTTGCCGTCAGCATTCAGATTCTGTAGTTTGAACGTTTTATTTTAACTTCGTTTTTTTTTCATTCTCACATCAGCTAATTTTATTTTCACCAAGTGAAGCTCCTGAGAGGCGCTTTGTATAGCTTTGGTCACTTTGGTGGCAAAAAAATCATAACACTTATAATTTATTAGTTAATTGAGGATTGCCATCCTATTAAGTATATGTGTTATATCTGGTTATACGTCCCACAAAATTTCCAACAAAATTAAATATAGGAAACATGTAAAGCAAAATATTTTATAGGGTATAATGCAGGAACTTTTTCGCGTTTATTTTTTAAACGGATTCCTTCCAAAAATTACGCAAATAATTTAGGATGTGATTTTTTTTGATAATTCAAGAAGTTTCGGTGCACATAAGTCCTTAGAGGCTTAGTTTTCCAGATGCAAGGTGTTTATTTTTCAAAAAAAATTTTTAAAATGTATATCACAACTAATGGCATAACTGGTTTGCTTATCTTTACGAATAGATATCTCTAATGTTTGGATTAATATACAAGATGGTATATTTTTGTAATACCACCTCAAAGAACTATCGCGTACCTTTTCTTGGACTATCTCCTATCCGCCCGAATTTTTTTGATGAAACTTTTGAATTTCTTGCATATATGGCGGTTAAGAGTTATTTACTGAAATATGTTTAATTAATTTTTTCTTTGCGTTTAATTCGCCCTTGCCGATCAGTTGATGTTAAAACTGGTTGATATTTGGTACAAAAATTACATTTTACTCTCACTACAGTCTTCAAAAAGATCATATATATTGATTGTCCGAAAAAAAGATGACTCAGTATCTCAAACACCATACAAGCATCTTAGAACACATATTTGGAGAAACTTTTTTAGGTAAAATTAATAAAAGATCCATAAATATATGCATGGCACTTATTTCACTTCAAGGCGCTTTTTATTCGTGATCGAATTTGCCTGTGTTTTATACTCCGCCACTGGTTTCGCGACTTAATCAGAGGGGCGGATGGAGTGTTAGTATACTTATTCGCGTACGTATGGTTTAATTGTAAGGCATTTTATAGATCTAATTAGATTGGGGATGCACATAAAATCCCAAGCCACTTAAAGCTACAGAAATAATGACTCCTCTTCGGAATTTTAAATAAGATGAGCACAAAGGTCACACACTACTTTCTTCCGAAGCTTTATCAGGATCATACTAAGTAGCACGTAATTCAAATAATAAATTCAATTACCGGTATCATTCACAAAACTCTGCAATCTGTTCAAAAAGAATACTTTTATGAAGTATTGGCTCAAATGACCTGTTAGAAATTTTAGAACTGGTAATATTAATATTAGTCTCAGTTATCGTATTTAATTTCCTATAGTCTATGGGGGAGTGACTTTTTAACATTGAAAATGTTTTTGTTTTCCTATTATGGGGTATCAAATCACGAAATTGCATGCTACAATTGGCACATCACGTAATATACGTGAGAGATCGTGTTAGTCTGTTTCTGAGGACGGAATCGGTTCAAATGACAAAAATAAATTAAAGCTAACTGAAACTAACCGAAAGTTGATTGAACGACTAACCCAAACTAACTAAAAGTAACGAAAATCACAAAAAAGGGTTAAAATGAAACGGAACAAATTAAAAAGATAAAAAGTAAGTTAAAACTAACTCAAAGTAACCGAAATTTGGCGAATAACCAAAACTAACCATAAAAATTGAAATCGGCTATAACCTATCGGATCCGGTCCAAATTACTAAAATAAATTGAAACAAACTAAAATTAACTGAAAGTTTATTCAACGACTAACCAAAAGCTCCAAAAAAGGCTAAAACGTATCGGAACAGATTAAAAATATTAAAGTAAGTTAAAACTAACCAAAACGAACCGAATTTTGGCCACTAACCCAAACTACCCAAAAACATTAAATTCGATTATAACGTATCGGCGCCAATTGAAATGACTAAAATTAAAACTAACTGAAATTAGCTGAATATTGATTGAACGACTACCCACGACGACTATCTAACCCAATCTAACCTAAACTAACCAAAAGCAACAAATATAGCTAAAACGTATCAAAAGAGATTAAAAATATTAAAAGTTTAGTAACCAAAAGCACCAAAACGGGCTAAAATGTATCGAAATAGGTTACACAAATTAAAGTAAGTTAAAACTAATCAAAGCGAACCGAATTTTGGCGACTAACGAAAACTAACCAGAAACATTATATTTGACTATAACGTATCGGAGCCGGTTCAGATGAATACTTTAGTTTCTTGACAGTGAGTTTCCAAGGTCGCATCACGACACGGAATATTTTAGTAAACGTCGCGACACGGTTTATGCATAACTGATTATAACGTATCGGAACCCGCTCAAATAAGTAAAATAAATTGAGACTAAGTGAAAATAACCGAAAGTTGATTGGACGGCTAACCAAAACTAACCAAATCTATTAAAATTGATTAGAACGTATCGGAACCAGTTCAAGTTACTAAATTAAGTTGAGACTAAGTGAAACTAACCGAAAGTGGATTAGACGACTAACCAAAACTAATCAAATCTATTAAAACTCATTATAACGTATCGGAACCGGCTCAAGTAAGTAAAATACCTTGAGACCAAGTAAAACTAACCGGAAGTTAATTAGACAACTAACCAAAACTAAGCAAATTTATTAAACTTAATTTAAAAGTATCGGAACCGACTCAAATGAATAAACTAGGTTGAGACTAAGTGAAACTAACCATAGATCTAGGAAGGGGAAACTAACCGCTGATTAGACGACTAACCAAAATTAACCAAATCTATTAAAATTGATTATAACGTATCAGAAGAAAGTTGATTAAACGACTAACCAGAACTAGCCAAATCTATTAAAATTGATTATAACTTATCGAAACCAACTCAAATAACTAAAATAAGTTGAGACTAAGTGAAACTAACCAAAAGTTTAATAGACGACTAACCAAATCTATTAAAACTGATTATAACGTATCGGAGCCGGCTCAAATAAGTAAAATAAGTTGAGACTAAGTGAAACTAACTGGAAGTTGATTCGACGATTATCCAAATATCCAATACTAACCAAATTTATTAACATTGATTATAACGTATCGCAACTGATTCAAATGACTAAAATAAGTTGAGAGTACGTGAAACTACCCGAAAATTGATTCGACGATTAACCAAGCCCAACCAAATCTATTAAAATTGATTATAACGTATCGTAACCGGTTCAAATAAGTTGATGTTAAGTGAATCTAACCGAAAGTTGATTAGCCGACTAACCAAAACTAACCAAATCTATCAAAATTGATTATAACGTATCGGAACCAGCTAAAATAAGTGAAATAAATTGAGACTAAGTGAAACTAACCGAAAGTTTATTCGACGATTAACCAAGAATAACCAAATCTATTAAAATTGATTATAACGTATCGTAACCCGTTCAATTGACTAAAATAAGTTGATATTAAGTGAAAATAATCGAAATTTGGATTGACGACTAACCAAAACTAACCCAATCCATTAAAATTGTTTATAACGTATCGGAAGCGGTTCAAATGACTAAAGTAGGTTGATATTGAGTGAAACTAACCGAAACTTGATTGGACGACTAATCAAAATTAACCAAATCTATTAAAATTAGTTATAACGCGTCGGAACCGGTTCAGATGACTAAAATAAGTGGACACTAAGTGTAACTAACCTAAAGGTGATTGAACGATTAACCAAAACTAAAGAAATATATTAAAATTGACTATAGTGTATCGTAACCGGCTTAAATAAGTAAAATAAGTTGAGACTAAGTGAAACTAACCGAAAGGTGATTGGACGATTAACCAAATCTATTGAAATTGGTTACAACATATTGGAACCGCCTCAAATAAGTAAAATAACTTAAGATTAAGTGGAACTAACCGGAAGTTGATTAGACGACTAACTAAAAGAAACCAAGTTTATTAAACTTGATTATAACGTATCAGAACTGACTCAAATGACTAAAATAAATTGAGCCTAAGTGAAACTAACCGCAAGTTCATTAGGTGACTAACTAAAACTAACCAAATTTATTCAAACTGATTGTATCAGAACCAGCTCAAATAGGTGAAATAAGTTGAGACTGAGTGAAACTAATCAAAAGTTGATTAGACGACTAGCCCAAACTAGCCAAATATATTAAAATTGATTATAACGTATCGTAACCGACTCAAATGACTAAATAAGTTGAGACTAAGTGACACTAACCGGAAGTTGATTAGACGACTAACCGAAACTAACCAAATTTAGTAAACTTAATTACAACGTACCGGAATCGACTCAAATGACTAAAATAAGTTGAGACTAAGTGAAGCTAACCGAAAGTAGGTTAGACAATAAACCAAAACTAACCAAACCTATTAAAATTGGTTGTAACGTATCGGAACCAGCTCAAATAAGTAAAATAAATTGAGACCTAGTGAAACTAACCGATAGTAGATAGACGGCTAACCAAAACTAACCAAATCTATTAAAATTGATTATAACGTATCGGAACCGACTCAAATAACTAAAATAAGTTGAGACTAAGCGAAACTAACCGAAAGTTGATTAGATGACTAATAAATCAAAGCTAACCAAATCAATTAAAATTGATTATAACGTATTGGAACCTGCTGTAAAATAATTTGAGACTAAGTGGAACTAACCGACAGTTGATTAAACGACTAACGAAATCTATTAAAATTGATTATAACGTAACGGAACCGGCTCAAATAAGTAAAAAAGTTGAGACTAAGTGAAACTAACCGAAAATTGATTAGACGACTAACCAAAACTAACCAAATCTATTAAAATTGATTTTAACGTATTGGAACCGACTTAAATGACTAAAATAAGTTGATACTAAGTGAAACTAACCGCGTTAGAACGGGGATTGAGAGACGAATCGAATGCAGTTTTTACAACCACCACTAATGTTATAATTGTGAAAACGATCGAAACTTGAAGTAATATGCATTTATGTGGTATATTTTGGTAAACTAAATTTACGTAATCTGCTAAAAGCCATTTCTTATATTAGATTGTGTTAGGGGTGGGTGAGGGTGACTTTTAGTTTCTCACGAGAGACTAGTCGTGTCTCATATCGTTAGATCTAGGAACGTCAGACGAATTGAATGCAAATGGTCTTTTGTTTTTTAGCCACACTTATAACGTTATAAATTGTAAAAATGAACGAAACTTCAAGTAATATGCATTTATTTGGTTTATTTTGGTAAAGTAAACTTACGTAATCTAACCTGATCTCACCCAAACTTCTATCAACTATTATATTTCCACACAATTATAAGTTTTCTCAGATCTCAAATTTAGTAAGCGTTGCATTCTGCTTCGGCATTTTCAATGTCTCCCCCGGTTGCATCTTTGTGAAGGACTGTGAATTTTTATATTTATTTTCTCAGCTAGCAAACCTCGATAGAATTGTTGTTGTTTTTTCCACTGATGAAAATGCTTTTTTATGGTTTTAACAGTAAGGATATACTAAAGATAAGCAAAAAATAAGTCTGTCTGATCTCCTAGCATGGTAAATGCATGGTGCAAATTATTTATTTCTCTGTTTTAGGAGTGTCTTATGACAATTTTTCAGATTATAGAGGGATTTTCGAGGCTATGATCTAATCAACAATGTTTTTAGTTAGATTTTTAATATCTAGATTTATAAATTGAGATTTTTCATTCATCCTGGCCATCTAGGCACTTTTTTAAAAAGTATTGTTGAATAAATGATCTTATTGGTCCCTTTACTGAATATGGTTTGATATACCTATTTATCGTGAATTTCGTTAACTTTTATTGTACACGAATATTTAATTTCCGTGGTACACGGAAAAAAATTGTTAAATAATAAAAAAAACTAAAAAACTAAAGTTCATAAACCTTTTACCATAAAGCTACAAATCCAAGGTATTAAAATAAAACTATAAATTTCGTCCTCAACTAAGGTACAGCGTAACTACCCGTCGTCGCGAACGTGTTAATGATATACATGAATGTATCACTTGCAATCACTACTTGCTTTTTGCCCATGATCTCAAATTGAGTTGTCCAATCAGGAATCCTGAGGATTGGGATAAACTCCAGTATGACTTGATTAACTTGCAAGATTGGTGTTCGAGGAATGGCATGAATCTCAAACCGGACAAATGTAAGGACATGACCTTTTCCCGCTCCAGGACTCCAATAAATTTTCAGTACAAGATCAACCAATGCTATCTCGAGAATGCATCTTTTGTCAAGGACCCGAGTATCACTTTGGATACAACTTTCCAGTTTTCTCAACGCTTTTTAAATGTTGTCAGTAGGGCTTTTCATATGCTGGGTTTTAATAAAAAAAAAACAATGAGAACTTCATTAATCTTTGGGCTTTGAAGACCCTCTATTTCAGTCTTGTGCGTCCCCATCTGGAGTATGCTTGTTACGTCTGGTCTCCCTTTTATGACATCCATACTGAAACTCTTAGTTTGGTCGAGCACAAGTTTTTGAAGCAGGTGGCATACAAGTTAAATATTCTGGATAGCTATACGGACTCTGAACTACTAACATTGCTCAATATGCCAACAATTATATTACGTCATAAAAGAAGAGATATCAAAATTGTTTATAATATATTACATGGAAGAGCAGCAGTTCCAGAATTGATCAACAAGATTGATATACGTGTTCCTTCCAGAGCTACAAGAGCTGCGGATAGCTATCATTACCCAATTCACCGAACTAATTATGGGTTAAGTACTTTCATTCCCAGAACTGTCCGCTTGGCTAATCAACATCATGAGATAGATTTTTTTGCATCTTACAAAACATTTCTGTGTCAAGTCTTTGACTGTGATAATCTGTGATGTGATATATGGGCTTCTGATCAATCAATTGTTTGTACTCATCCCTAGATTGAAATTAGAGATTGAAATTGGAAGTTGAAATTTGTTTGAGTTTGAGTTGTAAGGGTATCCCTATCTGTATCTGTTTTTTTGTTTTTCTTGTTTTCTTACTGTTTTTGTTATTGCTAATTTTCTAGTCTGGCTGGTGTCTGTAGGACGATCTAAATTGTTAGACTATTATATATTACACATTATATATTACTGAATATGGTTTGATATACCTATTTATCGTGAATTTCGTTAACTTGTATTGTACACGAATATTTAATTGCGTAGTTGAAGTTAGCAAGGAGAATTTCTAACTCACCTCATGTTATTACCGATTTCTGTTGGTCTTTTATGTTTTTAGCTAATTCCTGGTTCCAATCCATCACTTTTAAGAGTTAATTTAATTAACTAAGGCTTTGCCAAATTTTGGGGAGAGGCGGATGTGTAGCCGATAGACCTTCAGTTTACTGCCGGTGGAGGATTTAGGAAATCCTACTTTCTAAAAGTCTAAGGTGAGTTGTCTCTTTTCTTATTTCTAATTTATGAAATATAACATTGAATTTCTTTGAGAATTCACTTTGGATTATTATTTCTTCTCTCTACCGACAGTCGACGGTGAATTTATATTTTTTCTCTTTTTAAATCTAGCTCCTTGCTAAACTTTTAACTAAATTTGCTTTGTTTATTTTGCTCGTGGCTCGTAATGCTCACCTTGACGAGAGATTTGAGAACAATTGACATTTGGTGAAATGTCGATCAGCTTTGTGTTATGATCTTAGCACGTACAGTTTTCTTAATGCATAAATTTGACTTGGGGAGAATTCGCATAATTATTAATTCACAATTTTGAAGTAATCATATTTTTCTATCAATTTTTGACTAGTATTTTGCTTATTTTTAGAACTTTTCTCTTAAATAAACTTTTTGGGGACTTTTCATTTCTTTTGCACTTATTTAAAGGTATGCTTAGTCAGATTTAATCATTTTCTTCTTTAGTATACTTGAGTATTAGATTCGTTGATGAATCTTGTATATTTGATCATAGTGTAATCCTTTATTTACGAATCTTGTAATTTTGATCATAGATTTATTTATTAAGTGATAGAGTTTGAATTTTTGTGCTGATATTGTTTAAATCAATGTTCATTATTTTTCATTCCTTCTTTTGATATCAATCAACATTCTGGTCTAAGATAAGTTTTTCTGTTTGCATATTCTCACGAAAATTGGCCGAAGAGCTTGGATTGATACCATGGGCGTAGACAGGATTTTTTCTCAGGGGGGGCGAGTCGTAGACAAGGCCGCAGGAGTGGCAAATTTTGGGGGCCACGCCCAATTTTTACACAAAAGTCATGAGTCGGTTAAATTCCCAGGGGGGGGCACGGCCCCCCCATGGCCCCTCCCTGTCTACGCCCATGATTGATAGTCAAGCATCAACCGAGTGTACCATTGCAGCATTAGACGTATCAGCTGTACAAGACGTTTTTTTAAGTTCTCTGGTGTTATTACCTTACCCATAAAGGCCTAACAAATAACAGGCAATTGGAGAAAAGGAACGAGGTTAAGAGACAAGTGACCAATCAGGGTTGAACGTCTAATCTAAGCTAAGTATTCTACTTGCAAACCTGAATATCGCTGTAAAGACCATAATCTTTAAGTTGTAACTGATTTCAATTATTGATATTTTAATAATTGTCTTTTTTTCACTCTAAAGTCTAACTTATTAATTTAATTTCTTAAACTCTAAAAGAAACTTGTTCATTCAAGTTGCTATTTAAATTGTTCATTTTTATTGTATTTATTTAAATAAAATTATTATAAATTTGTTTTTAATGACATCTTTTATTTCCTGCAAGAAGCGAGATTCTGCAGTTCTCAACGTCTATCAAGTAATTTTTGTCAGAGTTTAAGCTTTTATTGGTAATACTTGACAGTTACTTTGAGAATTGAGGAATTTCTGGCGCCTGTTATAAATAAAAATTTTTTGCCAGACTCAAAAATTCTCGATTAGTGTCACCAATAGAACAAACTAAGAGATATACACCCACTGGGAAAATAAGTATCAAACAATTTCACTGCCTCCTGGACTACCATCAAAATAGCCAGTGTTTTAAATGTATTAGTGTCATGTGAAATTATTAACGTTTGATAAATAATATCAATAAGTGTGTTTTTTTTTGTATTTATTTATTTATTTTTAATTATCAACGGGCAAGGCCCACTTACAATAATTAGTGCTACATTCTAAATAGTCTAACAATTTAGATCGTCCTACAGACACCGGCCAGACCAGAAAATTAGCAATAACAAAAACAATAAGAAAACAAGAAAAACAACAAAACAGATACAGGTAGAGATACCCTTACAACTCCAACTCAAACAAATTTCAATTTCCATTTCAATCGAGGGATGAGCATAAACAATTGATTGATCAGAAGCCCATATATCACATCAAGATTATCACAGTCAAAGACTTGACACAGAAATATTTTGTAAGATGCAAAAAAATCTATCTCATGATGTTGATTAGCCAATCGGACAGTTTTGGGAATGAAAGTACTTAACCCATAATTAGTTGAGTGAATTGGATAATGGAAGCTATCAGCAGATCTTGTAGCTCTGGAAGGAACACTTACCTATATAACAATCTTGTGGATCAATTCTGGAGCTGCGGCTCGTCCGTGTAATATATTATAAACAATTTTCAGATCTCTTCTTTTATGACGTAATACAATTGTTGGCATATTGAGAAATGTTAGTATTTCAGAGTCCGTATAGCTATCCAGAATATTTAACTTGTATGACACCTGCTTCATAAACTTGTGCTCGACCAAACTAAGAGTTTCAGTATGGATGCCATAAAAGGGAGACCCCCCCGAAGGGGACGAACAAGAGTGCAATAGAGGGTCTTCAAAGCCCAAAGATCAGTGAAATTCTCAGTGTTTTTTTTAATTAAAACCCAGCATATGAAAAGCCCTACTGACAACATTTAAAAGGCGTTGAGAAAACTGGAGAGTTGTATCCAAAGTGATACTCAGGTCCTTGACAGAAGATGCATTCTCGAGATAGCATTGGTTGATCTTGTACTGAAAATTTATTGGAGTCCTGGAGCGGGAAAAGGTCATATCGTTACATTTGCCCGGTTTGAGATTGATGCCATTCCTCGAACACCAATCTTGCAAGTTAATCAAGTCATACTGGAGTTTATCCCAATCCTCAGGATTCCTGATTGGACAACTCAATTTGAGATAATGGGCAAAAAGCAAGTAGTGACTGCAAGTGAAACCTTCATGTTAATCATTAATGGAAACATTAAAGAGATGTGAAATAAGGTGAGACCCCTGGGGTACCCCGGAGGGGACATTGAAGACCTTCGAGAGGAAAATAAGTTACCCATCCTGATAATCTGTCTGCGCCCCGTCAAATAACTTTCAAACCAAGAGATTAGCTAATCTTATTGTATGAAGATGCAATATGTTTTACCAAGAACCTTATATGCTTTCAAGATGTAGTATCCACTATATTATTTACTGCCCCAAACTCCATCGTAGCAAACACTACAAATTGAATAAATCTCCTGTGATTTGCCGCCAAATCTTGCGCTACAATCAAAAATTCCGGCTGAACATTGGAAATAATACAAACGACGTTGAACGTTATCCTAAATAACCCAAGAATTTCTTCGCAAATTAAGTTTTCGCCAAACATTCGCGCCCCCAAACCAGAAAAACAAAAATAAAGTAAAAAACTGCGGCTTTCACACAGAGCGATGTGTCGCAAAAGGAATTTTATTTATGTAAATTCGAGCGGGTGTCAAAGGCGAGCGAAAACTTTGGAGAGGCCTTTGAGGTTAGGAAAATCAATTTTCGAATGCCCGCGGGAATTTATTGGTGTAAAAATTCTGTTTACGGGGAAACCAGTGTAACGAGAATGCGCTCTCGGCTATATAGTTCTTGTCTTGTCTCGTAAAGCTAGAAAATCTAATTGTATCATAATATCATAATATAGTATTTTCTTGCTGCAGGTTGTATTTCTGCAGTCTTAACCATCATTGTACTGGGTTCCTGATATCCACGATCAACTCTCAACCCTCAGAAACACCATTTTTGAATAAGCGGCTAATTTAGTTAAGTTTGATCAAATATCTAAACGAATAGAAATGAGTTTTAATTATGCAAAGTTGCATCTTGATAAAAAGAATATTCTGTATATTATTAAGTTTTTAAACTTTATGTGGAGTTGTAAGCTCATTTTAAGCATTTTGTATGGCTGTAGAATCTATACTGTTTTCATCTTAGTCTTCAAAATATTTCCTCCAATTTAGCAAAGGAATTATCGGAAAGCTGTAACGTTGCAAATGTTGCTAATTACAGTATAGCATTTTTCTCCTTTTACTGATCGATTTGTGTTATCAATACCCTCGCTACCTTACTTTGTGCGACCTTACTCTCGGCGATCGAACCTGCTCGATGGGTACATCAGTTTAGTGCGTCACTTGACAGATGTAAAAACACTTTTTTCGAGAGAAATCTCAGGCCTTCTCGTCTGAACGCTCCACACGTCCAGACAGAGAAAAGCGACCAATTTTGTAGTTAAAATTATCGCGGACGTACCGTCTGCTTTTGAAGTGGAATTATCAGTCATGTCGCTTAATACCGAGATTTATCGACTAGTGTAGTTATCCTTCCTAGGAAATAGGTTTGTTACATGTTACCGTGTCTATCTTGAAAATTATTTATTATTTAATTAGCGACGTTCCGTGAGATCTTCCGTGGAAAAGCAGACTTTCTGCTATCTTCTGTGGGACATGAGACTTTCCGCTACCTTTCGCTTCTCCGCGGTCTTCTGTGGAGCAGGAGGATTTCCGCTATCTCCCGTGAGTCCTTCTATGAGATGGAATGCCTTCTGTGAGGTAGTATTTCACGATGACCTAGCTCAGTTAGCCGTACCGAGGCCTCTCTTTGTCAGGGTGACTCGCCTAGAAACAAGTAAACTCGATTTTAATTTATATAAGTGCTTTGACTACTGTATCTTTCTTACGGCTATATACCATTTTGAATGAATATATAATCAAATGGCTGTAGGTCATTTGCCTTGCTTGCCGCTATATATCATTTCAATTAATTAATATATAATCAAATGGAAGTAGGTGATTTGCCTTGATTACCGTATACCTTTCTTATCGGTATATATCCTTTTAATTAATGAATATGTAATCAAATGATTGTAGTTCATTTGCTATTTATATCGTGTATAGGATCTTTATTTCTTGTTTTCGTTTATAGATAATTACTGTTTTACTTTCATTAACTTACCGATAAATGACCTTAGGTCTAGCATATTCTCATATCAATTCCGTTCTCGTCATTATCATAGTTTGGTTTAGAAATGCCTAAATTCTTTAGTATCGTGTCGAATATCGTCTCAAATATCGAATGCCTAACAATATTAATTATTCCTAATGACATTTAAGAATAGCTGAACGAAACAGTTATTTGCTTATATTAGGAGATATGCATTTTGCGCCAATTAGCAAAAGTACAACTAGAAGGAGATACGCATATTTCTCCAATAAATATAATTATTATTATTTATTTTTCACTTAAAATACTAAACAAATTTTGCGTTATTGTCTGTCTTTAGCGTTTGAGAAATGTTTAAAAGAGACAAAGATAAATGCAAGAAGCAACAGAACTGTATACAAGAACAGAGAAAAAGGGCTTAAGTATAAAGGGAAGAAAAAAGATGGTACAACATGGAAAAGCCAGCCAAAAGATTGAAATCATGTTGCAGCTGCAACAACACTAAATTAAAATGTTTTTCTATTACGGAAAATGCTAAGCAAGAAATATTCGAAAATTTTTGGCGAAAGACCTACGGTGAAAAGAAATGTATGTTGTAAAGCCTACACAAAGACGAAAGAGGAGAACAAGAAATTTCTAGAAGACAAACCAAACATCCACTGAGCTTTATTTGAAAGATAGATACGGTCCAATAAGTGTATGCAAAAAGATGTTTTTAAATGCACTATGTACTGGAAAAATTGCTGAAGTGGGCTAAAGAAAAAGTAATAGATAATGAGCAAGTTCAGAAGCATCCTTCCAACGGATCCGGACTAGAGAAAATAATCGAATTTTTCGATAGATTACCCAAACTCGAATCTTACTATTTTAAGCTCTATTTGGAAAGAGTTTGGTTTTCAATATCACAAATTGTATAGAGCTTATTGCAAAAAAGTTTGTGACGAAAATAATTTACAGCCCATGTCTCGTGCTACTTTCTCCGCAATTTTCGATCAGCAGAATTTATCTTTATATACCAGCCTAAAAAGGATAGATGTGATACACAAGGGCATTTTCGATATGTCTCAACCTTTGGCGAGTCAGTGACTGACATTTGTAGAATAGGTGCTCTGACGTTTCAGCCATAGTTTGAGGTGGTACCTCAAAGGGCCATATATAGTTTTATCCCATTTTTTGTAGCTTGAGGAGCTTTAGTGTGGTTAGGCGAGTAAGACATGAGTGTTTTGGCCTGTCTCTACCTAGATACATTGCCGCCCTTTTTCCCAATTTCTGAGTTCATTCATTACGTGCCCTCTAGAGATGCCACATAATGGTTCTGGCTCGCAAAAGACAGACTGTGCACCATTCCGTGCGAGCTGGTCAGCGGTTTCGTTACCTTCCACACTCGTGCCCTTGTACCCACATTAGGGTAAGCCTGTTTCTGTTTGCCAGTTCATCTGCAGCCATCCCATGATCCCACACTAGCCGGAAGTTGATTCTGCTAGATGCTAGGGCTTTTAAGACTGCTGACTGTCTCATAGGATATAGATCTTTGCAACTCTTAGGCCTTTTTTTTGGTACATTGAGAGATGTCAATATTGATAGCATTTAGCTCTGCTTGAGGATGGTGGGGGTCTTTTCTAAAGCCGCAGAGATTCGACACATAGGTCCATAAACTCTGGATCCCACTACTTCTTTCATCTTTGATCCATCTGTGTACCAGACAAGTGATCCCATCTCTAGTTGCTTTAGTCTTTTCCTTGTAGTATTGAGCTCTTCAATTGCCACTTTAAAGGAGCGATCAAAATGGAGTTTTGTTTCCATTGTATCGATTGGTTTGGTTATCGCCTCTATCTGGATGTCCTTCAGCATTTTAAGGTGACCAGTCAGGTTCCCTGACTTCAGTTTTTGTGTCTGAGTGACTCTATGCGCACTGGCCCTGGCCTCCTTTTCTATGCATATGTGCAGCGGCAGGAGGTCAAGTAGGGTTTCCAATGCTGCTGTGGGGCACATTTTCATAGCCCCTGTTATACCCAGATAGGCGATCCTTTGTGCTCTTGTTAACTTTCGCTGTGTTGTTATTTCCTTTGTTTTTATCAACCACGCTAAGCAGGCGTAGATTAGAATAGGCTTTAGAACAGTGTTATAGGACTCCCAGATAATGTAGGATTTTAGGCCCCATGTTTTACAAAAGAGTTGTCTATAGGCTCAGAAGGCTGCCGTTACTTTTTTGATAGTTCTTTCCCGGTGTCGGTTCTAGGTTAGTTTCTGGTCAAGAACGATGCCAAGGTACTTAACCTCTTTTGAAAGCTCTACTGTTGTCCCTTCCAAAGTGTGTGCTTTAAGGCTCAGCTTCCTTCTTTTTGTGAATGGAATCACTACGGTTTTGCTTGGGTTGACATTTGGTCTTTCCGGTGTACACCATGTGCTGGCAAGGTTGTGTGCACTTTGCATACGTTCTGAGAGAACGTTGTCATGTTTACCTCTTATTATTATAACTCGGTGATCTGCGTAACCTTGATCTTCAACGCCTGCTTCAGGCGTAGATCGTCACCAACCAGAGACCAAAGCATGGGCGATAGGACCCCTCATTGGGGCATCCTTTTATTTCTTTGACTGTGACGGCTGTCTCCAGTGGTCACGGTGACGTCACCGCTGGTTAGCATGGATTTTATCTATGGTTTTGTGGTTGGTTCCACTCCTCTGCGGGTTGTGGCACGCTGAATGGATGCATGTGAGGTGTTGTCGAATGTGCCCTCTATGTCTAGAAATGCAGCCAGTGCCTTTTCTATATCACGGCCGGGATTTTATAGATCATGGGTGGTAGACTATGTTGGGGTTTGGAACCTTCGGCAACATGCACTAAATCGGAGTTTTATCCACAATACCGAAACTGTTTCGGTATTGTGGATAAAACTCCGTTTTAATGGGTGGTAGATCTATGACCTAAAGCGACAGCAAGGTGAATTCTTTTTATAGAATGAAACACAAATGAGAGTATCAGCCAATGAGTTTTTGTCAATAATAGCAAATTTCCTCAAAAATAAAATTGAATAATGATAAAGAGCGGACTATATTATGTTGCATAGCGATGGCTGCGCAGATCAAAACAGGAATTCTGTACTGGCAAACGTCCTTTTCAACTTAGCAATTGAGAAATACATAACTATAATACAAAATATTTACTTGCAAAAGGGTCATAGTCAGATGGAGACTGACAGCATGCATTCTGCAATAGAGAGAATGATTAGGAAGTCCAAAGTTAATGTATCGGCTCATTGCGTTCTGATAGGCAAAAAACGTGTTTGAAAACTGCGTATAAGGAATTTATTACATGATTTTATTAAGAACGTCGAGGGTAACCTCTAAATTTGATCGCAATAATACGACCTGGGAAAGAGTCGGGGATCTTCAGGTAACTTGACTTAAAAGCAATTAACTATACCGGCAAAAATTTGTTTTTAAAATTAACACATTCTGAATTGGAATGGAAAACTTTTCCGGTTAGATTGCCTGTAAACCCTATGTTTTCACATTCTGACTTTGAAACCTTGTCGACATTGTACAGAGCCAGAATTCCCACAAATTATTATTATCCCAGGTAGCACACCACATCTTAAAGACGTCGTGTTTATGTCCATATTATGCCTGAACGTCTGAAGATCTAAACACGACATCTTTAATACATCTTTCAGAAGACGTCTTAAAGTTGATTCAGATAAACGTCTTTAAGACGTTTTTTTAAAGCCTCACGAGCACTTTGTATTTGTTGATTCTTGACCTTGAACAAACGAAATGGAACGACAACAGGAAAGGTCTACAGTGTTGCCGTTTATAGGTATTTTATCCGAAATTTGGGTATTTTAGTAATGTTGGTAGGTGAATTGCAATTAATAGTGATACGTGGCAATTAAAATATCATAAAAACTGTTTAATAGAAATTGCTTTATAACCTTCATTATACATATAACAAATAATTTAATTTTTTATTCGTACGCGTTTCTATTTATAATCGTAATTTTTTATTTCATTTTCAATTTATGCAATAATTTTTCATAAAATCGATTGATTTTTTTAGTAGGTTCCTCTTTTTTGAACTAGTTTGATCACTTTTTGCGAGTAAACGTTGTTATTTTGTCATTAATCAGGAGTCTTCAGGTTTTTCATGTGGCAACACTGGTTCTGTGTTGCAGTTTGGAGCCGCCATTTTCCCATTTTATTTTAAAGCGTCACCGGCACCCAAGGTTCATAGATGAACCTTGACCTTCAGCGGCTGCACAGCGTAAGCTGTTATTCATTCTCGATAAAATTTGTCTCGAATATCTGAACATGGCATCTTTAAGGCGTCTTTAGGATATCTTTGTGCTGTTAGGGATACAGGAACATTTTTTTTTATTAGAGTCCATGTTTTCACATTCTGTTCTTTAACATCATTTATTGTTAGTTTACAATTTAGTCATTTGCATAGTTTCGCACCTAATAAACTAGGTGGTCTTAATGTTATGTAGAAGGAAAAAAATAAAGAACAGTTTTCAGACATATGCATAACTCCCAATTTATTGTCTAACTGTTAGTTCGCACAGAGCGTATCTCAATTATTAAAAAAATATATAAGTATTAAAGCCTTAATTTTGTAACAGTTCGATTTTGCCAATGGCAAATATTTTAAAAATTTTATTTATATGCCGCATTTAGGAAAAAAGATGCTGTATTTTGCACGCATCGGTTTATTAATTCTAAATTTATTAATTTGATTTGCTAAAAATTCGCTTGAAAATGCCACTTTCCTAATATGAATTAACTATATTTTAAGTATAGGTTAGCTATATATTTGTATTAGCGTTTTTAATACGTTGTTACTCTATTTATTTTAGTTGATAAGCGATGCACATTAATATTAAGATAGCTTGGCTTGATTTGTATCACATTAGCGTGGAACGGTCATCGAACCGATTTATATTTTTAAGAATTCTGTTAGTGAAGCCTGCAAATACGCTGCATTTGACTAGTTGATCCATATTTTAATTTTGGTTGGCATATTCCATAACTTTTTGGGAACCCCTGGGTTGCGGAACACCAATTACCGGACGCCATTTTTGAAGATCGTTAGATCGTTTTTGGACCTCTGCTTTAATAAATTTCTCGCTTTATACGGCAGACTAGTTTTTGTGAGGTTCATGCCAAATAATAGGGATCCGTGTTTGTCGCTCTCGATTTAAATTTTTGAAGGTTTATCATTCTCGTAAGGGTATTTCCTAGCATTTCTTGGAAATGTAATTTTAGCTCATCATTCGTGGCTTCCGCCGTCGTTTATCATCCTAATAAACGAGAATTAAGGCGTTTATTGTCTTGGAATTATTCCCCGTATCGAAATCGCTCGGCTTGTTTCAGTCCATCCCTACTTCTTAATCGGAAATAAGCAAAGGCAAATTGACGAAAACCATCGAGAGTTCCTTCTAGTTTGACCGATCAGCAAGGAGAAAAGCTTTCTGTTCTAGTACAGTCGTATAGACACCACATTTAATGTGTGATTTAATTCCAACCCATTTATTGGGTATCTGTGGAAGCTCTTGGTGTTTTCACACGATCGATTAATCGGGATCTAGATACTGCTGTATTAGGTAAGTATTTTCTCTGGATTTCTTTTTCTATTGCCTGTGAAGCGCGTGAACGCCATGATGCTAACGGTTTTTTTCCATTATTTATAGAGGCTTCCACGTTCGTCATATAAGACCGAGACCGTCGAATCTCTCATAGCTAGCCCTCACACACACACGATAGAGGAATTATTTCTATCGTTTTGCCTAAATTAATAATTTAATTGCTTATCTGTGTTACCTTTTTTTTATGATATATCGCCATTTGCTTTTGCGTCTCACATGTTATCTACTCCATTTTATCTAATCCGAATTTTTATTTTAATGTAACTTTAATTTTGATCATATGGGGAAGTTTATATATTCTTTTAGGGGTGATTCATCCCTATCTTTGTTATATTCAAGTTGTCTGTACCCTGGGTACTTCTTTTATTTGCCGATGGTCATTGAAAATTCATGGATAATTTTTTTTTGGGGAAATTTGTTTTATAAAGAAAATATATTCATGCGAGGGGGGGGGGGGGGGCTATGGTTTTTATTAAAGTACAACCTCTTTCTCGGAGGTCACTACCTTGACCTGCCGCTAGAATCACCCTGTTCTAGTGGGTTGGAAGCAGGCTTTACCCGAAGCACTTATCAGCCAATCTCGGCACCAAGCTATCGAGACCTCGGCTAGATCTTCTCTCGGGGCCATCGAGAGGCAATACCTGAGGTATCTATAAGTGCCCGGCGCCTCCACCAGAGTTCGACGACCGGATTTGGGGTATTGTACTGCAGCTTTATCGTTTGTTTATCCGTTTAATATGATCGCTCGTAGTTTCCCTCCTTTAGTTTAAAACAAACATTGACCGCCAAGCTCTCTCTCAGAGCTTGGCTCATCAATTTTATTTTCATTTATTCACTGGTTTATCGGACCAGTTAATCTGATTGCTCTGAATTTTCTTTCCTTTTAATAAAAGTTAAGCGTTGCCTCAATAATTTTATTCTTTTCATTCATTAATAACCGCTCTGAATCTTATCTTTTTATAATATGAATCAAACATCGACAGCCACGCTTTCAATAGCTTTATTCTAGTTTTGCTCTTTTATTAATTTATCGAGTCTTTTGATTTAATTATTGTGGAAGTTCATTGCTGCATATTATCATTGCTACATTCAAAATCAGTGCAGCTATTAGCGCACGCATACCTAGTTGTAATTAGATTAGTTAACGTCAAATGATCACTTTGATAAATAGTATTTAGTGCATTTAATGGTAAGGCATACAGAACCGAGTATTACCAACCGAATTGGTCTCCGTACAATCTCCGTATTGTATTCTGTTTATTTTATCAATAATTACTTTAACAGTCATTTAACATTCTTTTGTCTCTAACTAACCACATTTCAATTTAACATTTTTCTCCAGATAGATTGTTGCTGTGTTTTCAAAAAAAAAAGAAAGAACTTAATAGCAAATATATTGTTCCTTAAATTTTTAGATTGTGTTTTTTTTTGATAAGTTAAGTTAATTGTTTATAATCCCGCCTATATTCTCGTTTTCTTGTTAGTTTGGGTAAGTACTAAGTACCGGTTGATTTTATGAGTTGACCTAGCCACCATGCACAACATCAGCAGAGCTTTTTATGTTTAGTTGGCTAGAACGGGTGGCGCTCAAACGACCCCACGACAGGGGGCTTTGCAATACAACTCTCCGGGGCTAGGGTCCTTTTTAATTAATTGGGGAAAAAAATTCTTTACTTTCATTTTGGATTCAATAAGAAAAACGAGTTGCAATTTCAAAAATATAATTTTCCTATTTTAACTGAATTGACTAATAGTCATCTAAACTTGTTTCCTTCCAAACAATTTTAGTTTTTATCATTAAAATTTGTTTATCGGTCTTCCTGTAAAATTTTGCTAAATGGAGTTGCGCACTTAGCGAATTACACTGACTAGGTATATAGACATTTTTAAAAGAAAATCCCTGCATATTGAATGCAAATGAAAATAACGATAATCGCCAGAAACTGCTTTTGTCTAATTTATCAAAGCTCATTTTAAAGAGGAATAAGAAAAATGCAAGGGTTTAATTTCGTGTCCTGTATATATTACTGATTGGCATATGTAGCGCACGCACTGAAAATCCCATCTTCATATCTTGTGTCAGTCGTAAAATGTCGATCTTTAAATTTTGATTTAAATTTTTCTTGATACGCTGTTTATTTCCAATTTCAAAATTTCCTTCTTCACAGTATGCTGCAAGTTGTCTTTCGTTTTTAAACTGGCTGTTCAGCTTCGGCCCATTTTCCTGAAATTCAAGAAAGTCGCGTTTTCACGTTGGGCAGAAAAGTTTAATTAAAATCATAAAATCACGCAAAATATCTCCCCCGTAAATTACATTTTCAGCGCACTCCTCCGGAAGAGATATGAACATATACATTTTCACGACTAATAAATATACATATAAATTAAAGGGACCCGTCGCAAACGTATTTTAGGGCCGAGATGCCTCTCTCTACCTTTTCATATGAATGTTAAAATAAGTTTCAAATTGTCAACGGCGCAACTTGCGGTCTCTAGAGGAGCTTAAAATTGCGGGGGATGAAAGCTGAATATGGGGTAAATTTTTAGGCCGAGGAAGGGTCGACGGATCGCTGTGATACGATGTTCTCAATGCTTATATGGTCATGTGGAAAATTAAGAACA
>MU183547.1:97525-117899 GCA_016904865.1 Pissodes strobi
TTAACTTCATTATATATATATATATTTATATATATATATATAATGAAGTTAAAAAGATATACACAATAAAACTGGACTACACCACCGAACATTTTAAATCAACCAATCGGAACTGGCGTCAGGCACGCAGCAACGGATGAATCGGATGCATGGACACCAACCATAAGATTAGTTTTGCTTAAAACATTTTCCTTCCAAGGTTGTACTTTGTTTTTGATTCTGATTTGAATATTTGTAAATTCTGCGCATTTCTGTGCGCACTACTGCGCAGAAATTTAAAGTACTTCAGATAATAATCATTATATATTTATAGGCGCCCAAGCAAATCATGACGTTTAACATCTGTATATAGCTAGGTATATTTAAGTTTGAGTAGGATAGCTCTGGTAGATCGATAATCTCTGATAGCGCACCGAGTAGTACCTATCGAGTTATGAAGTATCCCAACTATAAGAGACAAAAGCAATAAAGGAAGTATTCCCGATGCTTGTCCTTCAACATTGATTAAGTATCGATACTATTCGATCAAATATCGATACTGGAGTGTTTGACTTGCTTAATAAAAACAAACTGTAAATCAACATGCAGGCGCAATGCATATGAAACCATTAAAATACGGAAGAAGCTAAAAAATATGCAATTTAAAAATGGACTGCACCACCGAAAATTTTAAATCAACCAATCGGAACTGCCGTCGGCTGATTCATAAAAACCAACCAAAAAAATTAGTTTTGATACAAACATTTTCTTTCCAGGGTCACACTTTGCTTTTGATTCTGATTGGTTTATTTGATAATACGTACAACCTTGAAAATTAACGAAGAAGAAGTTCTGCGCGTTTCTGTGCGGACTACTGCGCAAAAGTATATTTTGCTTACATTTATCAGGTAATAACCATTATACGCAGATCATGACGTTGCAGCATTTGTATATAATTTGACAAGGTTACTTCTGATCAGTAATCGATGTTGTTAAAGATCGACACTTTCTGACAGAGCATCAAGTAGTATTATCGAGTTGAGAAGTTACCCAACTGTAAGAGACAGAGACAAAAGAAGAAAAAGAAGAGGAATCTGCTATCTGCCTTTTCACTTAGCGGAATGGAGTGATATATCTATACATTCGGTAAGAGGAGAAGTTTTGCGTACAATACTGCGCAAATATTAGAGTGTAAATTCGGCTAATGGTTTTATTAACGTTTTATATTGAGAAAAATAATATATTAAATGATATTCATGTGTAGATGATTCAGATAATAACCATTACACATTCATGGACTCCCAAGGAATTAGAAACCTTTTAGAATCTATATAGATATTCGATATTGTCATGTGATAGAGCATCGGTAGTATGTAGTATCGAGTTGAGAAGTTACCCAACTATAAGAGTCAATAAACGAAGGAAAAGAAGGAGATTCAATTAATAGATATTCAGGCAATTAATAAAGCAGATTTTTACCTATCTGGAATCCGAGCATCCAGAATCGAACGTATGGAGAGCCCAAAGAAGAAAGGTGATCAACTTTCCTTCCATGCCGGAATAGACGTCTGACATGCAAATCCGATTTAAAATTTTGTTATACTTAGCTACGTATTCTGACATGATTACTCGAATCCAAAAATTGTGACTCCAAAGACCTTAGAAAACTTTCATTCTGCACTTTACTTCAATTTTAATAAGGCCTTTCCTATTAAACAGTTAAAAAAGAAAAACAAAAAACATTGGATCACTAAGGGTATCAAAGTTTCTGCAAAAAACTTACGCTCTCTGCACTACATTAGAAAATTTTATTTTGACAATCAGCTTATCGTTTCATATTTTAATCATTATAGACAAATATACCGAAAAGTTGTTAGAACGGCTAAACGAACTTATTAGGTTTGTTCTAGCAGCGATTTCAAACGGTTTCAAACCATCCGGAGTTTGCGCATAACGATATAAGCGTCGCATATATCGCTAAGCGCAAACTCCGGATGGTTTGGAACCGTTTGAAATCGCTGCTAGAACAAACCTAATATCAGTCAAGAATGGCACAGTCTAATAATGTGCAGAGAGAGATATGGAGTATAGTGAATGAAATTAGAGGCAAGGTTAGTAATGTTAAAAATGACAGTAAGCTCTCTGCTGGTAAGTTGAATGATTTATATTGTTCCATAGCACCAAATCTGGATAACCAAACTAATGCCGCGTTTGATCACATATGTTTTTTCAAAAGAGAACCCTTACAACAAACCTTTTTCCTTTTACCAACTGATATATATGAAATAAAAATCAGTATTTAGGGAAATAAAGAATGGTAATGCTTCGGGATGGGATGAAATGTCTATTAAATTGTTCTTTAATTTGCCAGATGTAGCTCTTCAGGTTTTGGTTGATTGTATTAACGCATCCTTTTAAGATGGTGAATTTCCATCTTGTTTAAAATTGGCTGCTGTTTTACCGCTTTTCAAGGGTGGTGACCAGAAGTGCCCATCAAATTACAGACCAGTGGCTTTATTGCCTATCATAGAAAAAATTGTTAAGCCGCGTATGGTATCGTTTCTCAAGGGGCACAATATTCTGGATCATAGGCAGTTTGGCTTCCAGTTTAGCAAGGGGACATCGGACGCGATATTTCAGTTTCTTGAGTCACTTTTAATGGTTCTTAATTATAGGGATGTGGCGGCTGCAGTTTTCTGGGACTTGTCAAAAGCTTTTGACTGTATCAATCACAAAATTTTGTTGTGGAAGCTGGAAGCGTGCGGTTTTAGAGGTACAGCTCTTTTGAAAGTTACTTGTCAGGTCGTAGTCAGACCGTATCATTTGGTGGGACTGCATCGGAGGCTCGGGGTATTAACTTTGGTGTTCCTCAAGGTTCTGTGCTGGGTCCAATCTTATTTCCCCTCTATGTGAATGATCTGGCAGAACTCGATATACAGGGAAAATCTACCTTATTCGTGGATGATGCTACTATACTGTGGCATAGCGTCAATGTCAATTTGTTAAATACTACAATTAATGAGGATTTGTCTGTGATAAAACACTGGTGTGATGCAAATAGTCTTACTTTGAATGTTTCTAAGACCAATGTAATGTCTTTTAGGTGCGAATTAAGTAATGTATACATAGAAAATACCACATTAACTGAACTAAATGTGAATAAATTCTTGAGTTTGCATATTGATGGTAGACTTAAATTTGAAGCTCACATCATTAATTTAAACAGTAAAATTTCTTCAAATTGCTACGCTATTAGGATGCTGTCAAGGGAGTTGGAGTTTCGTGTGGTTAGGAATGCTTGCTTTGCGTTGATCGAATCCTATCTAAGGTATGGGCTATGTTTTTGGGGTACTTGCTCAAAGCAACTGTTTAACAGTTTATTCTTGTTACAAAAAAGGGCATTGAGGTACATGTGTAGGGTTGGAACAAGAGATTCGTGCAGGCAATTGTTTATCGCACATAGAATTCTGACGCTTCCTTCATTATTTGTTATGGAATCAGTTTGTATGATCCATAAAAAATGGAAACACACCTTAACTTCGAATGATTGACTTTATAATACTCGACAAACTTATAGTGTTAGATTGCCTGCACCGCACAGCAGTCTGGTTAGGAGATCGATTGTCTTTAGTAGCAGACAACTATTTAATAAAACAAATCGTCAATGAAAAAAGATTTAGATCCCAAGTAAAAAGGCTGTTGGCGGATGGTCCGTAAAATTTAAAGCAGGTTGTATTTTTGTAATCTGCCAATGGGAGACATATTTGAAAGAGGAGCATTTGTCATAAATGGGGGCTTGTCCCCCTCAATGGTTTGACGAATAGTCACTTTAATCTACCCTTAGCTACGTCACTAGAGGTAGAAAAAAGTTGATTTTCCACTGCTAACTCTTCTTCTTCGTCGTATCTTCATGTCTGAAGCCAATCGCATTTTAACTATATCAAAATCGGCCTCTCCTCTTGGTCGATCCGCATGACCCTCCGCTCGCTTCGCTCGCTACGAGGGCTCAACAAAAGGAAACTAACCAAGTGCTAACCCAAACTAACCCAAGACATACCCAAAATCAAGAAAAAAAACTGTTTAGAAACATAATCTTAAAAAAAAATAAAAAAAAGCAACGGGGGTTTGAACCCGTGCCGTCCAGGTGAAACTCAACTATGTAAACCTCTCGACCACGAGAGCTCTTGCGACAAACTGATTGCATCACGAAGACATTGTAATACGAGGGGATCGACCAATAGGAGAGGCCGATTTTAATATAGTCGTCTACGCCTGTAAAGGATCTTAAAATGCGCATCGTGACACTATGGCTACTTGCAACTAAAAACTTTACAATTCCAAAGGTGGCGATCTTCGACCTCGCGGAGATTCGTTTAGAATGGTTGACCTGTGATGTTCTTTATTTGGTCCAGCCAGCGTGACGGAGATTGGCCTCTAGGTCTTCGGCCTTCTACTTTGTCCTGTACTATCAGTTTCTCTAGGTTATCCTCATTTCTGCGTGTGATGTGTCCAAAATATTGAATGATTCGTCTGCGGCACACGGTAGATAGTCGATCCGTGATTACGAGTTTATTAAGAATTAACACGTTTGTTCTTCTCGCCGTCCATGGAATGCGCAACATTCTTCTCCAGCGCCACATTTGAAAGGCCTCTATGCGGTGTCTATCAGCAACTCTGATGGTCCGTGACTCGTATCCCTACGAAAATATAAAGAACAGCAGAGATCGCACAAGAGCCATTTTTGTGTTTTTGGTTATCTCTCTGTCTGTCCATACCTTTCCCAGGTTCACCATCGCGATAGTGCTATACGCCTTCTTATCTCCGTCTCCGTGTTGGATATTAATGACCCCAAGTAGATGAACTCATTAACCGTTTCGATATTTGGAGGCAGATTGTTTAGCTGTACTGCGTTACTTCTATCAATTACCATAGTTTGATTTTGTCTAAGTTAATTTCTAGACCAAGAGTCTTACTTTCGTTAGCTATCCTATCGAGCATTCGGGCCATTTCTTCTTCATTCTTCGTTATTAGAGTGGTATCGTCCGCACATTGAAGATTGTTTAGCATTTTACCATTGATCGTAATTCCTCCTTCAACCAAATGTAATAAGAAGCGTCTTATTATGTATTCGCCATAGGCATTGAACAATCTGGGTGACAATGTACACCCCTGACGCAGGCCTCTTTGCGTTTTAGAAGGATCCGTTGTTTTGTTATCTAGGTTGACAATTGCGTCATTATTCTCATATAAACTGTAATGAGGGCTACTAGATATTTTGGGACTTCCATTTCACTCAGCATCTTCCATAGACTTTCCCATCTTACGCAATCAAAGGCTTTCATATAGTCTAGAAAGCACACGAGCATAGGGATATTAAACTCTCGTGCTTTTTCTATTAATAGGCGGATATTAAATATCTGGTCTCTGGTCCTTCTGCCCTTTACGGAACCGCCTTGTTCAGAAGGTATCTGAGGTAGCAAATACTTTTGTAGTCTTCGGTCGATTATTCTGAGTAAAATCTTGCTAGCGTGCGATATTAATGCTATCGTCCAGTAATTTTGGCATTTTTTCGGGGATCCTTTTTTATGGATTGGAATAAAAGCCGACCTAGTCCAGTTATTAGGCCATTGTTGAGTCCGCCATACTTTATTGCAGATGTTATGAACTATCTTAATTCCATCATTCCCCCAGTAGTTTTATCATCTCGGCTGCGATGGCATCCGTTCCTGGGGCCTTGTTTGACTTAAGGTGTGTTATAGCCTCTTCCACTTCGCTTTTTAGTATATCCGATTCCGGTTCATTTGTCGTGAGCCGTATCTGCTCCTGATTATTTTGGCCTGCTTCCTCTTTATACATATAGTACTTCGCAGTATTGTGTCCATGGTTTCAGTATGTGTTTGTCTTCCAACAGAACATTACCGTTTTCATCCTCGATGTCTGGCTTAAATTTTCGTGTAAGTTCTTGCACTTTTCTGTATAGGTCGCGAGTTTCATTAAAATTTTGGTGTTCCTCTATTTCTTATGTAGTTATTTTTATCCTGCCGACATTTGTCTGAATTTGTTTGCATAGTTTTCTGTAAGTGTCTTTAGAGTTTTGTGTTGTTAACCTTTCTTTTTCATTTCTTTTCGTTCTGCGATTGTGTTAAGAGTTTGTTGCTTTATCCAGATTTTGTTGGGACGGTTGGGGTTATCCGTCCTAGATTGTACTGACTTGGATGATTCTTTAATGACATTTTTCAAATCTTCCCACTCTTATTTATGTGTCTGGATAATTGGTGTTGCATTTCATGTTGAAACAGATCTTTATTGTGGTTTGTGATGGTAACCCTTCTTTGTGCGAACACGTTTCATTAAATTAAACTACTGAAAAAATAGACAATTTGAAAATATTTAAAAAGCACCCTGTATAGGACGCCAGATAATATGGGCCCAATCTAGAAAATATGGTAATCTGGCCATCATATAAAAAGGTTATTTATTAAGTATAAAAACTGTATATCTAATTTCGGATCAAAATATTCAAAATGCACCCTTTCCTACGTACATCTAGTAAAATTACATTTCTAATTTAGGAGAGCATACCGATGACATATCGTGTTACCATTACCATTAATATAAAGGAAAGATATATGTTATCTGCCGTTAGGAATGATAATTAGAAATAGGGGTGAATTAATTTTTATAGTAGAACTTCACAACTTTCCGAGAGTCTCTCGTAAGAAAATTCTTAGAACAACGTATAAAGCTGCACAATTTCTTCCCCGAAGTTTGTCCCGACCGTTATCTTATAGGTAGGTACCTATAATAGAGCTTCGAATGCAGCAGTAATAAAGCGAAAGGGATTTATTATCGGTTGTATTTGTTCTATTATAATGGGCATGGGCATGAATTTTATAAAAATGGGGTTTGTAAAACCTTTTTATTATTCGAAGCAATAGTAAACCATAGGCCCTAACCAAACAATGTTATGTTTTAGTGTCTGTTGATGATGTACTTTGCTCTAAGCCCTGTTTAGAGTCTAAACTTTTCATATCCTGTTTATTGCCAAATTTCGCATGCCAATGGTTTGAATTTGTGAAAACGATAAAATTTAGATATAGTATAAAGCAGATATGCCATATCGAATTCACTAAGAATTTTACGTAAAATCAGAGAATCACATAGGTACTTGCCGCGATATATGTACTATTTATTTCATCTAAGCCAAATTAAAATTGCACATTTTTAATCGCTGTTTTACCTAGTCAATTAACTTTTGCGGAGATTGTAGGCTCGGATATATTCTTACTAGGATGACAGTTTGATGAAAAAATTTTAGACAGAACCTTACTTCCAGAATTGTTTCTAAAACGTTGCAAAGAAAATCATATAATTGAGTGTTTCCCTTAAGGTTTTTTTTTTAATTAAAATACCGTTATTGCTTGGTATCATTTAATAAATTTAATGTTATTTTGATAGTACGTGACTAGGCGTTTTGTTATTAAAGCTGCATAAAAAATGCTTAAATCGAAGTATTTTACTTATTGGACGCATCGTGACCAAAAAAATCACATTTCCTAAATCCCAAAATGTTAAACAGTTTCCCGTTTATGGAAGTATTTTCAATAGTATCGCTACTGAAATAGACGCTTAGCTCAATTTTGGGAAAACTAGATTTCTTTTGTAATGTGATGAAATGCAACGTTTTCCAAACAATTTTGCAGAAAGTTATTAGCGATTAAAAAAAATAATTTGGGGCACAGGTTATACGGTGTGCCAGTCAAAAATGTGAATTTTTATTATCAACAATCTATACTCTATTTCGAAATGGTGCGGAGTAATAAAACCTACTTATAAATGCAAAACGCTAACAGAGCGGTCAAATAAATTTTTGTGATTTCTAAATATTTAGTCACAGCTGTTATAGCCTGCTGTATTATATTTTAACTATTTCAGCCTGTTTTGTATGGCAATCCCGCTACAAACAATAGGCTTTATTAGCAAAGGGGCCATTTTCTACCTGCAGTAGCGTACGTATTGGGTATTTAATTTAAAATACCTGTTTTACCTAAGTACTTTTATTTATGCACTTATTTATGTATATTTAAAAACAGTTAGTATTACTGTAACATTTTATCACATATAATATTTATATAATAAGGTATAAAAATTGCGATTTTGTGTAAACAGTTATGTAGAGAACTATGGTACATCATTTTCGTCGTCAGAAAAATCCGTCGAATCTTCGTCATGTTCCAAGGATATAATTAAAGGCTCTACAATTAGGTCAATTAAATGGTCTAGTTTCCACATTTTTTCTTCTTCTTTTATAACATGCTCAATACACTTACGCCATTTTTCAGAATCGACATTTTTTAAAGATTCCTCAAAGATAATTTTAACATCTTTCATTTTAAACGTCGTGTTTCTCCTTGCTACATAACTTTTTACTTGGGCCCAAACAAGTTCAATGGGATTTAATTCGCAATGATACGGAGGCAGACGAAGAATAGTAATATTTCGTTTCTGTGCAATTTTGTCAACTACATACTCGGTGAAACGAGCTTTATTTGAGGACACTATGGACAACAGTTCCTTTTTCACCATACTTTCAACAAATGGTATGTTATTCTGTTTAAACCACTGAATAATATCCGCTTTTCTCCATGAATTAGTTGGTATTCTGTCAACTTTTCTGGAATGATAACTCGCATTGTCCATCACTATCACAGAATTAGGTGGAATGAGATCTAACATTTGTTCAAAATATTGGTAATCGCCAGAATGATTTGACTCAAACATTAACAAACCGCCCTCAACAAAACCATCAACACTTCCAAGGTGTGTAATAATCAGTCGCTTTCCTTTCCCAGATGGTGGTTTTAGTCCGATGGACCAGTCTTCTAAGAATGCTTGACGAAAACTTGAAATATTTTTGTCTTGCCAAATCTTCCCAACCGTATATCCTTCATTAAGCCACGTTTCGTCCAGATAATAAATCTTTCTATTCTCACTTCGAAACTGCTTTATTTGTCTTAAGTAATGTCTCCTCCAGCAAATAATTTCATCTTATTCGATTAGGAGCGATTTTCTGCTTTGTTTTTCCCAGCTGAAATTCATTTGTTTTAAAGTTGTCCACAATAATTTCTTCCTGCTTATCGTTGGAGACATATTTTGGTCTTGCTTCAAGACTCTTAAAATTTTGTCGATGGTTGGTATTTCCTTATTAAAATAAAAGGAAGGTACTGTTCTTTCTAATTATAAGTTTGTAGTCTTCATCGATAGGCACCGTCCTTCTTCCTGAAGATGGTATAGGTGGTTTGACAGCTCCACTTTTCGTTCACACCTTAATTTATATATCGACGTTTTTGAAACACCCGTCATTTGCGAACACATTTCCACCACAGTATCAACGCTATACAGAGGATTTTGATGTTTGAGGGCGTCATATACATTAAGAATAATATTATTTTCGTTAACAGAAAATGGACATTTGCTCGCTCGTTTCATTGGAGAGAAAACTGAATTAGCCATTTTAGTTGAAACTATGAAATGAAACAAACACACTGTGTCTTCTTCGGAAGAACAAATATAACTGAAAAATTACAATTACTTAAACTTTAGGGTATGCATACAAAAAATCGTCAAATTTGAATGTTTACAATAGTAATAAAAAAACCTAAGTGTGATAAATATAATGTTGGGAAAGTCCGAGTATTAGGACAGGTAAACGTTTAAAATATGTACGTATATGTATGTAATTATGTACGCCTATGCATCAGCCATCAGAAAATGATTTATTACTTCGCATCATTTCGAAATAGAGTATAGGAAAACGAAAATTGGTTTGTAATTTAATACCAAGGTGAACTATGGACAAATTAGAGAAAACATATTTGCCCGATTTTGGATATCTAAAATATTTTGATAACAAATTTTACATATTATCAACTGGCGACTAACGACGCCGACGCCAGACGTTTTTAAAACAGCTCCGCAATTTTTCATTATTTTATTGGCTAAAGTAGTCCAATTTTGGCGTGTTTTGGATCTTCGTATGGAGAAAAACTTGTTGCTGAAAAACCAAACTATTAAAAAGACATTACCCCAATCCCAATGGTGGTAAACAGGGATTTTTACACTCACATTCACAAGCTTATATTTCGACTTGTTGTTCTTGAAGAATTTGCTGGTTTACAAAGTAAAATATTTAACATTCCAAGGCCGTGATATTTGCAGTTCATCATATCTCGTCAGTTATTGTTGTATGGACATTTTAAGGTATTTATTTATGTTTGGATTTATTGTAAATGTTTGGTTTTTAAATAGGAATTTCTCGGTTTTATCAAGTAGACCAGTTGAATTTGACTAAAATCAGATGTATTTAGTTGTTAGGATATTTTAATATGGTGTATTGTTTGTACTATTTTATGCACCTTTTTAATGTTTGTACCTATTCTGTACATGTATATTAGTTTATCAGTAGGGTTTTAGACTTGTCAAATTAGAGTTTTTTAGGGTTTATCATGTTATTTATGTCTTAAAAGCTAAGAGCAAGGAACGGTTATTGTTTTACTATTATCCTGCTTCAAATTGATAGAGTAATGGATAAGTATTTTAAATGTTGTAAAAACAAAGATTTTCGCAATTTCGGCTGTATAGAGTGTTCATGGTAGTTGTATGGAGAGATTCAGTCAAGTTGTCAAACTGGAAGGATACAGGGTTTTATGTTGCTCAGATTGTCAGTCTACGTACAGTTAACGCGATGACGAAAAAACATCGTTCCAGCAGGAACTAGAAGCTCTCCAAAAGGTGATTGTTGGCAAAGACAGGTACATTGAGAGACTTAAAAGGAACAGTCGTGTTTTTGAGGAGGAGGTTGCGGATGCTGAAGAAGCTTTTGTTTCACAACTGGATAAGTTAAATCAGAGAAATACACTTTTGCATGATGAACTAAATAAGCAGAGAGGTACAAATTACTGGTCAATTGAAATCTGCAGCTAACCTAAAACTAGCCTTAGAAGATCAAATTAAGGAATTAACCAGTCTCAACAAGAACATGATCATAACCATAGAGACCTTAGAAAAGAATAATCAAGCCTATCAAGAAGAAATTAAACAACTACAGATTTCAATGCTAAGCAAATGGCAAGTGACAAAGAAATGGAAGAGCTCCGAACGATATCGAAGGAGATGATAATATCTATTAAGGTTTTAGAGGGCGAAATTAAAACTTTGCATGAAAGGTTGAGTGAACTACAATCTTCCAATATCGGCAAGCCTCTGGAAATCATATTGTGATCTTGCAACAGCAAATTCCACAGCTCTGCAGCCAGCAGAGACATCAGGTATTAGGGAGCATGCTCAGTCATCATCTAGGTTTTCTGACAGTTTGAGAGACATAGAGTCACAATGTGAGAAAAACTTTGAAGGAAGATCTGTAAATGGTTGTCACTCTAGGGAACTTTCCAAGGAACTCTCTAGAGCGTTTATAACTGGTGACTCAAGTGCTAGAAACATTGCAAGTGTGCTGCATGATGTCTTGAATGGTGACTGTAGTGTTTTTGGTTATTTGACGAATAGGGATAATTATGGTGAAACAGTATTTCCAATGATTAAGGATTACACTAAGCGGGATCATGTGATTTTGTGTTTGAACCTGAGTATTAGCATACCTTCTGTTATTGAACTTAAAAAAATTTTAGCCATAGGAAAGTTTACTCATTTAATTATATATTTAAAATGTAATTTTGAGTTATGCACATATGACAAATATTGCAAGGTCTCTTCACTTATTAATGATTTTGTTAAGGGTAAGAATTGCTCAGTTAGAGTAATTGAAATTATTTTTATGAATTCAACTTGGCGACATGGATATCGCCATTCCATTTATTCACTGTGTGATTTATTTATACAATATATAAAATGCTAGTCATGTTTAAACAACAGAATCATTCTTAAATCAGTTCCTCTAACTCACAATAAACTGATGAATTTGGATAGTAATTTGGCTAGTACTTTAAGCTCCACTTTAAGTGTTGAAGGCAGATTAGGGGACATAGTCAGGGATGTTTCTCATAAAGGTGCTTTACCCATAGATTTAGTTAGTATTAATGACTCAAATATGACTACAAGTAGTACAAGTGACTGTACTTTTTTAGGATAGACGACACTGCGGACTATCTAACTGTATTTTTGTTGAATGTGCAATCTATGAGATGGTAAGACTGATGAATTGTATGTGCTCTCACATAGTTTGAATTTTCCACATCTAATCTGTTTAACTGAGCACTGGTTAAGTTCTGGGGAGACCACATACTTGCGGAACTATAGTGTTATCTCTGTATTTTCTAGAGTAGATTCAATTCATGGTGGTAAAATGGTATTGGAGAGCAAGGAATCCGAATCCATATACAATTTTGTTCCTATTAATAAATTTGACCATCTTCTTTTTGAAAAGGCCTTTGAGTTTTCTATAGTTTATTCTAATAAGTGTCATGTGTATGTTGTGTGTATTTATTGATCACCTTCAGCAAGTCGGGCATTGTTCTTGGAAAATTTGGAATTTTTATTGAGTCAGTTTTCCCCGCATTGCTCACTTATTCTGTCAGGAGACTTTAATATAGATTTCGCTGCTCATACTAGCTCCTTTATTCAAAATATATTGATAAGTTTTAATCTTGCCATGCATGTTGACCAACCAACGAGAATTACAGCTCATAGTGCTACAACCTTGGACTATATGTGTTCCAACTTTAGGGGTGTTTCATGTATTTTTCTCAATGATTCTCTGTCCGATCATGAGGCGGTATTTTCGAGGTTTCCCTTACTTAAGGCCTCTCGCTCATCAGCCAAGGAAAAAAAAGGTCGCATATTTAGTAGGAAAATTTTTTCCAAGTTTAGAGATCTTTGTGAACAAGTTACTTGGCCCACAACTGGATGGGAGAGACCCGTTGAGGATTTTCATGAGATGTTGACTGTAGTCTTTAACATGGCTTTTCCCATGGTGAAACTTAAAAAAAAACAAAGAAATGTTGGATAACTAAGGGCATACAGACATCTTCAAGAAATATGCGGTGCTTACATTACCTTCGAGAGTTTTATTATGGGAGTGTCCTGTTCTTGTCTTATTTTAACTTATACCGGTCTGTTTATAAAAAAGTTATAAGATTGGCAAAAAGGATATATTATGCTTCAAGGTTGTCTGGTGCAAAAAATGTATGTGAAGAAACCTGGTCTATTATCAATGATATCAGACAGAGACGTGGAAAATCTCATATATCAGACTCTAGTGTTATTACACCAAATGCACTTTTGATCTGTTGGTGCAAGTCTTTCTTCTAAAATTGTGCCAGTGAGAGATCCACTTGAGTACCTGTCTAATGTCAGCGTCCATGAGACGTTCTTCTTGTTTCCAACGGACAATATTGACTTACGATCTATTTTTTCTCAAATAAAAAATAAGAAAGCATCTGGGTGTGAGGATATTTCAGGAACTGAGCGATTCTACTTTGGATTCTTTGGTTGATGTGGTGAATGATTCTTTTTTGAATGGTCACTTTCCGGATTTACTGAAGAGGGTTATAGTTGCTCCATTGCACAATGGAGGGGATACTTCATGTCCCACAAACTATAGACCCGTTTCTCTCCTTCCTACTCTCTCTAAGATCATCGAAAGGCTGGTTAAATGTAGAATTCTCGGTTTTGTACGAAAGCATAATATAGTAAACCCCAATCAGTTCGGTTTTCGGGAAGAAAGGGGTACTAGTGACGCAATATTTTCCTTTCTGGAACAACTTTATATTAGTCTAAATCGGGGAGAGGTTTCTGGAGCAGTGTTTTGTGACTTGACCAAAACTTTTGACTCTGTCAGTCATGAAATACTGCTTCGGAATCTTGAAATATATGGTTTCAGGGATGTATCATTGAATTGGTTCGGATCATTTCTTTCTAATAGGGTCCAGAGAGTTTCCTTTGCGGGTCGTGATTCGGATAACAGGACTGTAAACTGTGGTGTTCGGCAGGGGTCGGTTCTGGGACCGTTACTGTTCCTTTTGTATGTCAACGTGAACGATATCTGTTCTGTGGAGACCAGTGGCCATCTAACACTCTTTGCTCACGATACAAGTCTATTGTGGCATCATTACAATTGTGAAGCTTTACAAAATAATATTAACAATGATTTGGAAAGGGTGAAGGTTTGGTTTATTGCAACTTACTTACATTTAATATAACAAAAACTAATATTCTTACTTTTCGATGTAATCTTACAGATGTTGTTCTTGACAGTAATAAATTGAACAGTCCAGATAGTTTAAAATTTTTAGGTATTATGATGGACAATAGACTTAATTTTGAAAATCACATTACTGCCTTGTCAAGAAGATTGTCTTCTGGTTGTTTTGCCTTGCGAGCTGTATCCGGGGATTTGGATCGGAGTGCAGTGAGAATGGCCTATTTTGCCTTGATTGAAAGTAACCTTAGATAAGGTCTGCCTTTTTGGGGTAGTTCCAGTGGTTACCTATTTCAGTCTGTCTTTATATTACAAAAAAAGCGATCCGAATCATATACAATGTGGGGTTGAGGGATTCGTGCAGGCCTGTCTTTTTGAGAAGTGGAATTATGACACTACCTTGTCTGTTTATTCTGGAAAGTGTATGCTTGGTTTTTAGAAAGTATAGACATCTGGCTGTGCAAGGAGAATATCTTACTCGACAATCACAAAATATTCCCTTACCAATACCCACTAATAATCAAATAAAAAGATCATTTATTTATGATGCAAAGAAAATTTATAACCACTTACCGTTAAATTTGCGAAACTTACAAGATTTAAAGAAATTTCAAAGTACATGTGAAAAACTTTTAGTTAGCAAAGCATATTATAATATTGAGGAATATTTTAGTGATCATCTTATATTGAGTTAATATTGTATTATCTTGTAATATGGAGTCTTGTTAGGCTAAGTATTCAGTATTGCTATGTTATTGTGAATGCTTCTATTATTTTCGAATGCTTATATGTACATACAGATATTTTATAGGATTTTAGATTTTATATTTGTGTATCTTTTATTTTTTTGACTCAGTCTTAACCAGATATTTACTTCTTTTTATTTCTTTTCTTACTGCTTTGTCAATAAGATTTGTTGGGATCTTTCGATAATAAAGCATGTTTGAATTTGAATTTGAATGAGAGGAAGTGAATATTCATTTTCAATTCATATCGGTTTACTGTTTGGAGACATTTGAAAAGGCACAAACTCGATTTTCACGTTTTTCCATGTGACTCATTTCTTTTTGTGTAACGGAAGATATCATAAACCAGAATTTGTATAGCCACTCTTTGTTTTCGATAAGCAAAATGATATAGAACATATTTAATTTAATAAAGTAGACCTCGCATTGCATTAATTTTGGAAGTGTAAACACTGATTCTACTCATATATATTTTTTACCGATATTTTAATAGCAATGTCTAGGATATTTTGCTTGAAATGCCAAAACATTTTCCGAAATAAATCAAAATTTACGTTTTATAGATATATATTTTATTTTAAAAGCATTTTGAAATTTGGAGAAAATAATAACCAATTAGTCAATGCCATTCAATTACTTGTAAAATCTCTATGAGTATCAGTTTTTACCTTTCCAATAACTTACAAGATACGAGGGGTACTTGAAAATTGAAGATGTTCCGTTTCATTCTGCTACATAAAAACAAAGGATGCTATGAAAATTTTGTTTGACAGTTTTTGTCACGAAAACAAATAGCCAACTGTCGTAAACTGTGTCTCTATTTTGGCTAGTGAGGGAGTAACCCAACTAGCAAATATAGTTCCCAGTCCTTTTTAAAATATCACTGCCCCTAAAGTATAGTTCCTAGACCCAACCTGCCACTTAAAATGTTACTCTATAAGGAATAGTCACTTTGAAGTATATTTCGAGAGTGAACGGTTAGTGCCTACCTACCATAAAAGTGGAAAATAAACACCCCGATTGCAAGTGGCAAACATATAATTTAACGAAGTAGCTGGAACTACCCGAATCTTCGAATATGACACCATAAAAGACCAAAAACTTTATAGTAACTCTTTAAAGTAGCGGTCACTAACAAGTGCTACCATAATGCTTCCATTAAGTTTTTGTTCCTTTATAGTAACAATTTAAGTTACGGAGTAGTCGCGGCCACGAACACCTAGTTACTTCCAATTGAAAGTAGCAAAATGGTTACTGCTACCTTCCTATGTCACTATAAAGTTATTGTTTCTATAAAGTCGCCTCTGGGTAGTTACAATTGTCACTTTATGAATCCGAAGATTTTAAAGTTCCAAACGGGTAGGGTTGGACTAATATGTTATTGTTCCCGGTACTTTGTGGAAGCATATGGAACTATAAAGTATTTTTCGGATTAAACGGCCATATTTTTTTCATGACTTTTCAGACGAACAGTTAAATGGCTCAAACAATTTGCGTTTTCAAGCTATATATACCTAGACTAAAGCTTTTTTCCTGCTTAGTTATTTTGTTATTTTTGACAGTGGACTAATATTTTAAAGTTTCAAGCCAGTTTCAAGCAAATTATTTTATTTTTTTTATTATTACATGAGTTTCTATTGCAAATAATGTAATAATTTGGAATGTTTTGAGATGCGCTCGAAAATTTTGTCATATAAACCCACTATTTTATTCAGTAAAGTCGATTGCGTTTTGGAATTTACCTCTGCAAAAGCGTTAAAATCGCATGGTAAATAACAAAAATTTAATAATGGCTTCCATAATTATTTTCCATCATGACATTTATTTTGATGAAGTGTAAAATTGCATTAAGAGGTCGCTGCGAATAAAGTTCAACCGTTTAACGAAAGTTCCACATGTCGGTGGAAAACACTTGGCTGCCACGAACCCGCGACTAGGCAGCTTCGTAACAGATAAGTCGCGTTCACCAGTAGGCTACTTTATAGTAACACATCATTGTAACTCTTTCAGTGGCAAAAACTACCCAAGACACTACCCAGCTACTCAAAATCTTTCCTCATTTTGGTCGCAGTTACTTAGCAGCTACGAATATACGACGTAGCCGCCGGTGGTCCCCGCCCACTTTGTAGTGGCTTTGATAGTAGCAGTTACGTATCTGCATCTGCCACCATAAATGCTAATTGGGAAATTAAACACTGCGCAGCAGAAGTAAACGAAAATTGCGCAACAGAAATTAGGACACTCCATAAGTATGGTAATAATGAATTTCTTAAAAATATGTAGAAACCGTTTGAGCATATTATTTGTCCAAGCCCTCTATGATTAATTCCAAAATACCAAAATAAAGTATAATTTTTTAGAAGACGTTTCAGACTGATTTTGCCGTTTTTTCATCAGAAACGCATAAGTTGAGTGTTATTACGTCATTTTTATACGTTTTTTTGTTTGTGGAAACCTGAAACAACTGTCTTGCGGGACAATGGTGTAACTAGCGGTGCGG
This sequence comes from Pissodes strobi, assembly GCA_016904865.1. NCBI lineage: Eukaryota > Metazoa > Arthropoda > Insecta > Coleoptera > Curculionidae > Pissodes > Pissodes strobi. Next base: position 114,963 of record MU183547.1, read on the forward strand.
GGTAGGGAAAAAAGTGTATAAAAATAGAAAATATTGAATTTACAAAAACGAATTTCGTTGAAAATATGTGTTACTTTTGTAAATATTCCAGAGGCGTAACAAGGTTAGAGAAAAGAGCTCGACTGTCCCATTGCAGTTGATTAAGTTTTTATCATTCTACTAATATTTCACTTGGCGTATGGCCCGCCACTCGCTTCGCTCGCTCCGGGGCCGCAACCAAACAGAACTGATCAAACTAACCCAAGGAATGTCCAAAGTGAAAAAAAAACTGAATTGATACTGTCATAAATTTTAGTCTTTTGCACACGTGAAAATCTATTCTACTTTTTGACAAGAAAATTATGGATTTCCGTAAAGCAAATTGTACTGTACTACACTTCTATAGGTCAGTTGCAACCTTGGGTTGCTTAGCTAACATCAAAATTCAAAAACTAAGCTGACACGTCTTCTAAAAAATTAACAAAATAAGTAATCGTTTAATTTAATAAGGCATTTAATGTTGAACAGATCTTTAAAAGCACCTAAAAAGTTGGAGTCATGCATCAGAAAAGAACATGAATTAAAAAATATTCACAAACTCTGAGGGCTACTATTGGACTCTGATTAGTCACTGGCTAAATTAATCAGTGTTTTTTGAACATGACACATCTATTATTTAAATCATATTATTGATATTGACACATTTAAAAAATTATATGCCTCACCTTTATAAGCACAAAACTGAAGTGAAACTTCTGAATAAGATCAAAGGAATTGAGTTTTTTTAAGTGTTTTTTCTCAACCTTTGTTGTTGGTTTCGGCACTTTCTTTTAATTTTTTTCTTTTTCTTCAAGTTTTTTTACCGCCGAAAACCGCGTATCTCTAACTTTTTTTTTTATTTTTTTTTCTTTCGTTTTGCAATACTTACTTGCAATATTAATTTTCCGAACAATTTTTTGTTTTTTTTTCTTAATTTTTTTTTCTCATTTGATTTTATAATATTTTTATTAACTTTCCGAACACTCATTTGTTTTGGTTTTTTTCTTATTTCGTTTTATAATACTTTTGTTAACTTTCCGAACACATCTTTACGTTTCTTTTCAAATTTTTCCCATTTTTTCCAAAATGTTTGTTTTTTTTTCATGATGCAATTTTTTTCTTCCCATTTTTGCCATCCCCGACCTGGTAGCTGAACTCATTCGCCTTTTTTCGCCGAAAACCGCGTTTCACCAAAGACAATACTACTACGTAGTAGTATTATCTTTGGTTTCACTAACATTTTCTCTAATTTTATTTTTTTTTCTTATTTCGTTTTATAATACTTTTATTAACTTTCCGAACAATTTTTTTCGTCTTTTTCAATTTTTCCCCATTTTTTCGAAACTTGTTGGGTATCCGGGGAGGTGGGGAGGTGGGGAGGTGAGGCGTATAATCCCCCCCTGCGATCGATGAACGCATGAAACGGGGTCATGGCATGTCAGATTTTCAATCCGAGGCTTCGTTGCAGAGATATCGGCAAAAAACGTTTTTTTCCCCAAAATCACCCTTTAAATTAGAGCCCCGGTCCCCCCTTATGGTCAAAGGTGGCTCCCCACTAGGCGGACCTACCATAACAATTTCGACCCCGTAGCTCTTCTCGTTTTTCCGAAGAAAAATATTTAAATTTTTTCTTCTCCCCCCACTTCTGGCCGAACGGTGGGGTAGGAGGTGTGTGTACAGGGTCCAGTTTTCTTCCAGGATCATCATTTTACCCCGGCTACATGTCCTGAAAATTTCACCCCTCTAGCTATACTGGAACATGCTTAATTAAAGGGGCGATAAGCATTTTTCTAACCTCGCTAAAGAAGCTTCACTTCAAAAACTGATTTATTTAACGAGTGTTTAGAGACTAATCGAAGCTCAAAGTAGTGGCCCTTATTTTATTTGTTATGAATGTTTAATTTTCATGCAAGTAATATCAAAAATCAGAATTTCCATATTCCCTCTAGCCTCCTCTCTGGCTACGCCACTGATGATGAGTATAGGTCAAGAACCCAAGTTATAAAAACTCCATGCTGAAGTTTATAACTTCTAGCTTCTACTTACAACTATTTCTTATATTAATATTAATGATTAGGCGTATAATGCAGAATGTAAATCTCATAATTCAAAATTATCTTTTAAACAAGCCCGTTCCATTTAAATAGGCGTAAAACAAACTTTAATAATTAAGAAAAGCATTTGTCTGCGTTATAAAACATTAGGAAGTTGGGCAAAGTAAGTTATCTCACCCTCGAGATTGTTGTTTTCAACGGCGCGTTCACTTGATAAAGTCATATTAATTTTCATTTTATAAGTTAAATGTGTCATCTCATCCAGTGGCGTAACGATATCCATACAGGCAAGGGGATTCGCACATTCGCAGCCTAATGTACACAGCTGTTTGCAAGAAAAAGTTAGCAATGTTTATGGATATCGATTTTCGTTAATTATTTGGCACGTCTATGCGACGCTGTTGGTTTAAGGAGGCTGATGGTCGAGTTTGAAAATTTTCAAATTCCATTTGAATTTTAGAAATTTTTGCTGTCATGTCTATGGTTATAGATAATTTTGAGGTTTTTTTCGTGTTATAAATGTTCGTAGGCAGTGGGTACACCGTTTTACATATATTCTAAAATTCTTTCAAAGCCAATTTTATTCTATAATATGAAATATTTGTCTTTTACTTTCACTTTATTTTCTTATGTTTTTCACGGTAGGTAACGATTTATGATAAATGTAGATATTACCTTAATGAGCATCCAGCTATCTTTGCCCTAATAATGTTAGAAGCCAGAAGCCCTGGTTATTAATTATCACATTATACGCCCCTCTGCCCCCTTGTAGTTCCACACTTTCCGACGCCTATATAAAGTCAAAAATTTAAATGTACTGTTACGGCTAACCTAACAACCATCCGAACGTTTTTGTGCTACCCTA
>MU183547.1:117909-130468 GCA_016904865.1 Pissodes strobi
TAAGCCAAGTTGTAATTCTGTTAAGAACCCACGGGAAAAACGTAACAGTACCATAGCAATATTTAATAGACGCTTTTTCTATGCTCACTCATAGCAGTTGAAAGAATTGATTTTTTATTGTCTGATCATGGACGCAGGGGCAGTTGCCCCACAGGAAGCTCTAGAGGATATATTTTAGGTATATTAACCTAATAAACATTTAAAATTTTTTTTTCGACCTTGATTTTAGTGTGAAAATTTCGCATTGCCCCCCTAGCTCACAAGCTGGCGACGCCCTTGTGTCTGATAGATAATAAATTAAAGAATTAGGTAATAAAAAATATGTTGAAGGCCTGTTTTTGCTCCATTCATTTAACACTTAAAAGTTCAAAAACTAGGACTACAAATTTGCTTCTCCGTAATTTTAATTGAAAAAAAGTCTGTACTTATTCTTGATAGATAATAAATTAAACAATTAGTAATAATTAGGTTGCAGGCCTCTGTTTTTGCTCTATTCATTTATGAGCATTTAAAGCAATTTAATAAAGATGATCTCTAAAATAAGAACACAACTATAGAACTAAAAATTTGCTTCTTCGTATTTTTAATTAAAAATAGTCTGTATTCTTGACTGATAGATAATAAATTAAGCAATTAGGTAATAATAATTAGGTTTGCAAGCTTGTTTTTGCTCTATTTATGTATCACTATTTAAATAAAGGTTATCAAAGAGTTCACAAACTAGAAGTAAAATTTTCTTCTTGTATTTTTAATAAAAAATAAAAAAAGTTTGTAGCAGAGCGTGGTTTCGATCCACGGACCTCTGGGTTATGGGCCCAGCACGCTTCCACTGCGCCACTCTGCTCATGCTCTAAGAGCATTCTACACCATACCTAAGCAAAGTAATTAGTATTATGCCTATAAAACATATTTTTATTTAATTTTATATCGATAATGCCTCTAGGAGCTGGACTTATTCAGATTAAATGAGTAAGTTATAATGGATAAATACTTTGTAAAATTATTATTTTATTTTTATCAAAAAAAAAATCTCAATGCCCTAGTGGCGCGCTCTAAGCTTAAGAATCGAAGTCAAAATTTGTCAATTCATTTGTAGCTTGACTAGCACTTGACAGCATTTTCGTTATACTCAGTACCTCTAAGTGTGACAAGGAGAGAACATAATCTTTCGTCTTTTATCCCGTACATTTTTGCAAACAAATCGGATAATCTCTATAAAATTGCAACATCTGGCAACTCACAATCTCGTTCGCTCACTCCTTTGTGTAAAAGAAGAAAGGATATAGCACGCCTCTGCCGGGGTATTACGGGAAGCCCTAAAAGTTCCCTAAACGAACAATCAATAATACATTTGGGTTATGTTACCTTCGACCCCTCGACCGCTTTTCTTTCTGTAGTGCGTCGTGTCAGATTCAGGTAAAATTTTCCTTTCAATTAATTTTTATGGCTTCTTAGGCTCCGAAAGTATTCAAATAACTTGGAAATAATCTACCTTTCAGTTGGAGGTCATTCTTGTTTCGATAAACGTGGTGTACGCTAGTGAAATTGCCGGGAATATCAAAGTTAAGGTCGATTTATAAACTCGCCGTTTTCGTTGCCGTCAGCGCCCACCGTTATCGTTTCAAGATCACTATATGAAATGTCTTGGATCCATTTATAAACACCGTCAGGAGTTACCGTTATCGTCGCACGCCGTTTCACACCGTCCGAGATAAACCAATTTTATCTTCACCGTTGCCGTCGTCGTAGCAAAACCGTAGCGGTTGAATTCAACCAATAGAATCGATGAAATTAAGTAACGTGATGTTTTGTTTACGTAAAATTGAAATGACATTTGAATATCAAATCAGCGATTTCATTAATTTTTCAGTTTTTGTATGTTGACCGTTGTATGTGTGCGCTTTTTCTTTGTATTTGCTATTATTTTGTTTAATTATTCCAATATTTCACCAGTTTATAGGTTATAAAACTCAAACAGCTGATCGATAGTCGAAAACGGTAACGGCGGCTAACGCAAGTTTATAAATGCTCGATTTGTTCGATCTCGTAGCTTAGGGATCACGGCGACGACGGACGGCGGTCGACAACGGAAACGGCGAGTTTATAAATCCCACTTTAACCTAACAGTTCAGTTGGCGGTAAAAGTTGTGCTTGTGGCCCCAAAAAACGCAAATTCACGATGAGTTCACGCGTATATGTCGGCGGAATCCCATACGAAACTCGGGAAAGAGATCTCGAAAACTTTTTCAGAGGTTTTGGACGTATTCGTGATGTATTAATTAAGAATGGGTGAGTATCTAAAAATCCTTTCACCATGTGCGTCATGAAGCATTGTTTGGTTGATAAAAATGGCTGTTTCTGGATAAGGATAACCTTGTTTACCGATATTTCTTTGGCAATTTTTGAATTATTTTACGCATTACGCTACCAAAAATTATAAATTTTAATTAATGGGTAATATTAATTACACAGTTAACTGCCTAGTTGTGTTTACCAGAGTACCGATTACTATATTATTAACCTAGGTACCGTAACATTAGTAAGCCCAATTGTATTAATAAATGCATATTGAACGACTTAATCGGTCTGCCAGACTTGGGTTTTGATACAGATGTAGTTTGTTTGGATTCCAGTCCAACTTTTTTTTATAATATTTTTAGGGACAGTTTTTATCAGTTCAGGTTAGTTTTTATTCATATAGATCATCTTTTAACACTTAAAGGATTTTTGGCATGTGATCGTTTACACAGTAACAAACTGTTTATTTATAACTGGAATACTTTTATGCATACGCTGATACCTGTATTTACTAGCTGTTTTCCACTTAAAAGGATTAAAGTAAATAATAAGCATTGCCTAAATATGTACTATCGTAACACACCTAGAGTGGCTGCATGTAAGAGAGAGCTAAACATTATTTTGGTATTGAGCAGGGCTAATGAGGGTTATAGGAATGACTATAATAATAAAAAAATTGAGTATAATGAATTGCTGCAAGCAGCTCGTAAAGGTTACTATGATGCTCAGAGGGTTGTTAAGAGTGACAATAAAGTAAAGTGTGCATGGAAAATCATAAATGATATTAAGGGGGATAGTGAGAGTAGTATCAATGTAAGTATTCTGGGGAATCCATGCCTAGTTAGTGAAAAATTAAACAATTTTATGGTCGAGGCTGCTCCTTTGTTTGCTAGCAACTTAAATTTGGTGAATTATGTCGATAGAGTCCATTACCATTATAACAATATTTCTATGTTCTTGACACAAGTTACCCCACTGGAGGTTGAGCAGATAATAACTGAACTTAAAACTAAAAACATTACAGCTTTTGATGAAATCTCCACAATGTTAATAAAATTTTGTAAGGAAGAGTTGATAACACCATTAATTAAGCTATATAATTATATATTTTTTCACATTTGGGATCTTTCCAAATAGTCTCAAACTTGCCATTGTTAGGCCACTTTTTAAAAAAGGTGATCCTTCACTACCTGAAAATTATCGACCCAGTTTTTTTATATTGTTTTCAAAGATTTTTGAAAGAGCTATGAATGCTCGACTAATAAATTTTTTTGAAAGGTTTAATCTGATTAATTCTGTGCAACGTGGTTTTTTTGCAAGGGAAAGTCAATATCCACAGCACTTTTTGATTTTGTCAATCGGCTAGTTGACTATCTTGAGAACAAACAGGTAGCTTTTGGCTCATTTTTAGATTTATACAAAGCTTTTGACAGTATCGACCATGAGATTCTTCCGGATGAACTTTATAACTGTGAAGTTAGGGGCACCCCTCAAAGGTGGATTCAGTTTTATCTAACAAACCGCACACAGAGAGTAGTGGTGTATAGGGATGGACAGTATTGGACAGCGCTGCTTTTCTTCCGACAGACTGCTTGCCATGGGTGTGCCTCAAGGCAGTGTCATTGGACCTTTATGTTACATTATTGATATCTTTAATGAGGTTGCTACAGACAGTGTTTCTATCAATAACTATGCTGATAACACAAATATGCTTGCTGTGGCACCATCTGTGGTGAGTGTACTGGGGGTGGGAAGCCAGTGTTATTCTGATGCTCAAGGCTGGTTTAACGAAAACAGGCTCATTTTAAATGCTAGTAAATCAAATTTTGTTTCTTTTTTTAAAACTAAACAATCATCTTTAATATTCCCTGAGCAAGCAGTTGTTCTTATTCAGAACATAAACAAATCATCAGACACAAGATTTATTGGAGTATATTTGGACTTCTTTTTAGATTGAGGTATGGAGGTTGACTGTGTCGCTAGTAAGCTTAATAGCTGCTGTTACCTGATACGAGTCTTTATTATCTTTGTTTATCTTGACATCAGGACCCTTCTTGTGGTTTACCATGCTAATTTTTGCTCAATTATGAGATTTGGTAACATTTTTTGGGGGGTTCCTCACATGCACAAAAAATATTTGTTATTCAGAAAAGGGTCATAAGAATTATATTTGATATGGGGTTTTTTTAGACATCATGGTATACTTACTCTCATTGGAATGCATGTTTATGAATGTGTTGTGTTTCTACATTTAAACAAACACCTTTTTACTAAATATTTGGCAAGTCATGAGCGCAATACTACATCTTGTAGTGGCTTAGAGCCTGCTTGAGACTGTCGAAGTAAACTAGTCATTAAAGCACCTCTACATCATCAGTCTCACACTGGAAATTTGAGAGTTAGTGCTTTCTTTAACTGTAAAAGCCCAACAAAACAGTGTCATGTACGTGCTATAAATCTATATTTTATTCTTTGTTTAATACATCTTCATGAAATGGGTTTACTTGACCCCCATACCTAAGGCCTTTTATTGTTTTACCCTTTGGTAGTTAAGTGCCTTGAGGAATCAAATTAAATTTTTCTCTATCTGCCTAAAAATGTGATCCTCAAAGCTTAGAGTAGAGTATCTCATTATGTGTGTAGGTATTGAACTCTCAAGTGATGTTGCTGTAGCGTTATGTTGCTTGGTTGATTTTTTACATCTGGGGATTGGCTCCAGCCTGTTCACTTTTTTATTCTATTTGTATTTTTTTTTTCTATTAAACCCTTCAAGTAGGTACGGTTTTGCCGAATTCGACGATTACCGGGATGCCGAGGACGCAGTTTATGAGCTGCATGGCAAGAAATTGTTGGGCATGCGCGTCAGCGTGGAGATGGCCCGCGGCAGGCCTCGTGGCCGTGACCAGGAATGGTTTTCAAGCAGGGACCATCAATTATGAGATTTGGTAACATTTTTTGGGGGGTTCCTCACATGCACACAAAATATTTGTTATTCAGAAAAGGGTCATAAGAATTATATTTGATAGGGGGGTTTTTTAGACATCATGGTATACTTACTCTCATTGGAATGCATGTTTATGAATGTGTTGTGTTTCTACATTTAAACAAACACCTTTTTACTAAATATTTGCCAAGTCATGAGCGCAATACTACATCTTGTAACTACAACATTCATACTGACTTTATCTGAGCGATGCCCTGCACATGAATGTATAAAATATTATAACCGAATCCCTGCTGATATCAAGCTTGGGCAAAGGGTGAGTGTGTTGAAGAGGAGGGTATTCGAGTATGTATGTGTATCTCTGGAAGAAGCAAACACTTCTAAATGTTACAATTAAGCCTACACCCAATTTTGTGTAGATTTTATTTATTAATATAAAATATTGGCCATCTGGGTTTATCCAAATAATGATTTAGTAACAGGGCGAGGGTGTAGTTCTGAAAAATATGTTCTTCATACAGCAGCTCTTGAAAGATCCATAATGTGAATGGTAAATAACCAACACAAATCACAATTCTAACCTCACATAGAATTGCAGTGAATAACCGTTCACACTGACCAGTTTGTATTTGCGAGACGAATGTTTGACAAGAAATTTTCTTGTGTGAGGATAATTTTATTTATTTATTAACGGGACTTACCCACTTTTAGTACAATTTTACAAAGTTTTCACCTTAAATTACTTATACAGTTTAACTTAAAAATACAATACCATCACCCATAAATAATTGATCCCTTATAAATCGTAAGCAAATCAAAAGAAAAATATTATTGTTCTGACTCTTCCAAATCACCCTACGCTTCAAAAGACTCACAAAACTGTTAAAGCAGGCATCAAAAAAATCAAGATTGCCAGAATAAGAATTAACCATTCTTGCCACATGTGGCATGAATGAATTAAATCGACATTAGTTTGCCTAAGGAGCTGCTGAAATATGTTACATGATGTAGTATTTCTATATGGAACTGAGAGTGCCATTGATGAAATCAGTCAACCATATAATCAATAATCTTAAAGAAAAGCTTAAGATTTGCCTGAGGTTTTGACAGAATTGTGCTGCTGGGTGATATTAGTGAGCAGTTATAACACAGTCACAAATGGTTAGATGCTAAGAAATCCCTTTAGTTTCTCAATTTCCTGTCACATTTTCACTCAGAGCTACAGTTACAAATCAGGACTTTTGGGCTTATAAGATTGTGAAACCATGCCTGACTTCGGAAGAACCATTATTTGATTATTTTTGCTGAATGGTAATAAATATCCCATTTTAGATTATTTTGGTTAATATTGATATTTAAATATGTACCTAAAGTATAAAAGAATAAAAGTAATAGTATTTATAAAATGCCTGTAATTATTAGTTAACATCTCTAAATAGGCTTCAATTTTTGTCGAGGCTAATAGAAGCCTTATACAGTACCGACCTACTTATGAGTCGAGGTCGAGGGGTACGTTTGTCATAAAATTATCATCTTAATACAACTTGACTTATGTCAAATTTGAAGGAAATTTCGAGGGAAATTTACAGGTACCTACCTATTAGGTGTGATGAGAAAATTAGAAATTAATTAAATATTTCTGAAATAAGAAGTAGGTATAGCCATAACTGTCTAGGTATAAATAACATAAGAATACAAGCAAAAGAGTGTTTTACAGTTTTTCTTTCATATGATATATGGGCATTCAAAGCATTAAGTACTGATTGACTGAACACTATTTTTATTTCGACAGTTTCAATAACACTTGAAAGTGAAGCTATATCAAATTGAATCTCAGTCCAGCTGAAAATGATGATATCAACACTTGAGATTAACTTTCCAAGTGGCTTAGAGCCTGCTTGAGACTGTCGAAGTAAACTAGTCATTAAAGCACCTCTACATCATCAGTCTCACACTGGAAATTTGAGAGTTAGTGCTTTCTTTAACTGTAAAAGCCCAACAAAACAGTGTCATGTACGTGCTATAAATCTATCTTTTATTGTTTGTTTACTACATCTTCTTGAAATGGGTTTACTTGAGGCCTATTGTTTTACTCTTTGTTAGTTAAGTCCCTTCTCAAACTCAACCTGTTTTATTATCTGAAGACGACAAACAGTCTTATTGACAAAGCTGGAAAAAAGTACTTAAAACTATCAATTACCACTATCATAGTACATATTAAACTAACGCAAAGGAAGACATACAAAAATGAAAAAATCTTTAAAATAGTGATACGTAGGTACATACAAGTGATTCATGAAAATAAGTAAAATAGATTTAATACCCATATATATCACAGTCAGAAAACAATTACACCACATTGACTATCCCCATTATTTAAAGCAAGTTTGAAGCATCAATAGTTAAAGTTGACAAATTCAAATTCAAAATAGAAAATACTTTATTAGTCTTCAGGAATCAAATTAAAATTTTCTCTACCTACCTAAAAATGTGATTCCCAAATATTTAAATAATATAGCTTAGTCTTAGAGCATCTTATGTGTGTTGGTATTGAACTCTCAAGTGATGTTGCTGTAGCATTTGGTTGATTTTTACATCTGTGGCTCCCATCCTTTCACTTTTTTATTCTATTTGTATTTTTTTTTCTATTAAACCCTTCAAGTAGGTACGGTTTTGTCGAATTCGACGATTACCGGGATGCTGAGGACGCAGTGTATGAGCTACATGGCAAGAAACTGTTGGGCATGCGCGTCAGCGTGGAGATGGCCCGCGGCAGGCCTCGTGGCCGTGACCAGGAATGGTTTTCAAGCAGGGACCATCGTCCCAGGCAGGGACCACCGGTGCGCACCAATCACAGAATCTTCGTCGAGAACTTATCCTCAGGAGTGTCATGGCAGGACCTTAAAGATTATCTTCGACCTGCGGGTGAGGTGACCTTCGCAGATGCACACAAGAAATACAAGAATGAGGGTAAGTATCAATATTTAATGGTATTCTTCACAAACGATTGCTGTTTTTAAAATTTTGTTTTTATGAAGGTTATTGTATTGTTATTTTGCTTGAATAATGCAATATTTTAAAATATACCAAACATTAATATTAATTTGCCTTATGACACCAAAGGAAGAAGGCTTTCAAAATTTTGGGATAAGGGGTAACTTTGAAGGCCTTTAAAATAAAAAGTTTGAACAGCTGCCAATCAGTAAATATAGTTATGCATTGAGCCGAGTAAGAGGCAATGCTCACACTCATAATTGCAAAGGAAATGGTTGGCTAATCTTTAAGCTTGGCAAGATGGTTTTTATTGGAAGTAATTCTATGGTCTTTGCATATTCAAATGTCGTAACTTAATTTTAAAATAATAAAACAAAAAAGTCTGATTATACAATCCATGAAATTAGGGATGCACTGAAGCGGGGTTTTGACTGAATACTGATTTTTTGATCATCATTAAAGGTGAAGCTTATTCAGTTATTATTAACATACCTTTGTATGGGATATGCTTAATACAGCAGAAAATAATGGTCTTAACATAAGCGTTAGTTTGTAAGTATTCGATTTAGGCAGTTACAAAAAAACTTACTGAGTAAATGCTGTTTTTTAATAAAAAATTGTCATCTCAAATACCACAAGACTTTAAGGCCAATTGATAAAAATTTTACTTATCCATGTTATCTAGGCTTGGGCAATGTTAAATTTTGCAAAATATTTAAATTCTATATATTATGTCATGTACCTACCAAACTCACGTGTCTTGCTAATTGACAAAGTAAAGACTAAAAATAATTATTTCTATATCAACAATTTATTAATACGATTATTTCGAGTTCCATACATAACAAATCAAAACAATTTACAATTATTATCTGTTGGTTAGTGGTAAAAAGTATAAAACGGGTTTTTCATAAAAATAGGTACTTGGTGAAGGTTAAAAATGATCATCATTATTATTTGTATCATTAACTGAAGTTTTAATTGTTTTAATGTATGTTTATTCACGTCATGATGGAATGCTTTCCGTCGAAACAGAAAATGGAAAATACGTACATGAAAAGTATAATAATAATAATAATGGTTTATTAACGGCAGTAAAAATTGTACACATTCCATTTCTTATGATTACATACAACAGAACTTGGCATAACATATTTAGAACTAGAACTAACAAAAAATATCAAGAGTATAAATAAATATATAAATCACAAATCATCACAAAAATCTTTAACAACACGCTTATATGACTGCAAAGTCAGTCCAAAGACATCAATATTCCCTGGCAATGAATTCACTTCCCTACTCATTCTGGATAATGGAGCGTTATGGGCATAGTTTGTTCTATGAAACGGTTCATAAAAGAGGCGATGACCCCTAAGCACTCTCTGTGGTACAGAGATACCCACAGCGCCCAAAAGTTCAGGAGCATCAACTAATGAGTTGACTATTTTGTAAAATAGAACCTAATCCAGGTAAACACACCTACTTGATAAAGATGACAAGTTAATATAATCCATCATTGCATCCATAGGAATATTACACTTAAAAGCTGTGAATCTTAGAAAGCAAGTTTGCACTCTCTCAATTTTATCTTTGTAAATGTCATATCTTGGTGACCAGACTGAAGAGGCATATTCTAGAACAGATCGAACGACTGAACAATATACAGACTTAAAGCAGTACATGTTACTAAAATCAGCTAGTATCCTCCTAGCAAAACCAACAAGTTTCAAACCCCTGCTTGTTATATGATTTACATGCAAATCAAAGTAGAGTCCTTGGTCAAGGATCACTCCAAGATCCTTTATGTGATCTGAACGGGCTAGTACTGAGCCATCCAGAGTATATGTATGACTTATAGAATCTTTTTTTCGAGTGAATGTAATTACTGAACATTTCGATAAATTAAGCTGCATGAGATTATTGTCACACCATTGAGTAAAATTATTTAGGTCAGACTGCAAAGCCCTGCAGTCCTCTAGCCCATTAACAACTTTGAATATCTTTAAGTTGTCAGCATAAAGAAGACACTCACTGGATTCTATAAAATCTTCGATGTCATTTATGAAGCAGTTAAATAAAGTGGGTGCGAGGTGTGAACCTTGAGGAACACCAGATGTGACCAATATGCTGGTAGACTCAAGGCCCCTCATCTTAACTCTTTGAGTTCGATTGAGAAGGTAACTGCCAATCCATTCAAGCAAAACCCCATGGACTCCCATACAGTTAAGCTTGTTTAAAAGAAGCTCATGACTTACTCTGTCGAAGGCCTTGGAGAAGTCGGTGTAAATAGCATCCACCTGACACCTCCTCTCCAATGCCTCCAACAGATGCTGTTCATACACCAACAGATTTGTCACTGTAGAGCGCCCAGAAATAAAGCCATGTTGGGCTGTAGAAAAATATTGTTAAACAATGGGTAAATCTTTTGATGAACAATTTGTTCGAATATATTTCCAAAGATAGAAAATTTTGAGATACCCCTATAATTCTCAACATTAGATTTATCACCACTTTTGTGGATGGGGGTAATATATATATCATATATATGTCACATAACTAAGAGTCTATAGGTATCATTGCTTATGTAAAAACATTATAGTTATTTTTTTATTCATTATTTTTAAAAGGATTCAAATGTGTTGCCAATTTTACTCTTACCTGCAAAGACACCATTTACGACACTTGGTGTGTCCTAAAATCGCCATCACTTTTTTATATCTTAGTGTATTTTTGCTATTTATAAAATTATCCATCCCCAGTCTTTTTACGTTACATTATGGGAATTAAGAGGATACCCTTTGTAAATGTCGCTATAGAGTGATCTGTATTTACAAAATATTATATTAAAAAATTCAGTACTAAAATATGACTTTCTTACAATAGTGCACATATTTTTTGCAGACATTCTTATACTTTTATTTATTTATACACACAGTACACTACAGAGTCATACAATTCTAAAGGGTACATTAAAACACAGATCATAAGTCGATAAAAGCGATTCGAACACTTTCTGACTAAGGTACCTCAATTTTCTCAAAAATTATCCAAAAGTCAACACATTTCGTCGATTTCTTGAACCACAGAGTTAAGATTATGGGCTATTAGTCTCTACACTACCACTTTTCAGACCTATTGTGCCTGTGCTCAAAAAGCCATTTAGAGTTCTTTGTCGCCTTTTTTCAAATCCTCAGTATATCTGGAAGTTCTTGGCTTTTGTTCATAAGAAGCCTAAAGCCCGTTTTTTAGTTCGCAATTCTTCTTGCAATACGCAATACTCTTGATCAAAGGCATATGCAATACAGAAATTTCGTACAAGTCTTTTGCCAGTTCAAGACATTGCACAAAATCGGTCCCGTTCGATTATTATTGCAAGTTTCGTGCAGTTCTGGGGGAAAAATTTGGGGACTGACCAAAGTACCCAAAAGGACGCGCTTATTGAAGTTAACGTTTAGGTTTTGTCTATTTTCTATTCCTTTTTTCCTATTTCCTATTGATTGTTTCGAAGGCAATAGACAATAGACAATAGACAATAGTTTATTTGGTGCTGGTACAAAATTACATTGTTTGCACAAGTCAATCGTGAAAAAACATAGCTAGAATTATTAAATATTAAAATTATGACACATATATATCCAATTTAAAATGTTACAGCCTATTGATAATTATTACAAAAACCTAATAATAGTTATTACATAAACTAGACATTATTTGAACAATCCAAATTTATAGCGGTCATTTAAAAAGACAAATCACAACATATTAAAATCAGAATTTAAATATTGCTCATATGAATAAAAAGCATTTTTTATTAAGTATTGTTTTATTTTTTGTTTATACTGTGGTATTGGTAAATACCTGGTATTATCAGGCAACGCATTAAAAAATTTTATTGTCCAGTACCCCGGGTCCATCCTGACACCTTCCCAGCCGCCAGCATGCAGGTACTAAATTGCGCCCAGTGCGGGTATTGTGAGAATGAACATCGTCATGAGTCCGATATAGATCCAAATTCTGTCTTACATACAGCAAGCATTCCAGAATATACACACAGGGCACAGTCAGCAAACTCATACCCACATACATCCTTCTACATTCATCCCTATATCCTAAACCTGTCATTATTCTCACTGCCTTTCTTTGTATGCTAAAAGTTCGGTGTATTTGAGCCGTGTGTCCCCACACTAGGATAGCATAAGACAGGTGTGAGTGAAAGATTGCAAAGTAAGCTGTTCTCAACACATCCCCTGAAACACAACCTCTCAAACTCCTCAGCACATAAAGACCTTTATTCAGCCTTACTAAGAGAGCATCGACATG
>MU183547.1:145468-191703 GCA_016904865.1 Pissodes strobi
TGAGAAAGTTAAAGGGGGGTTCCATTTATAGTGAAACACCCGGTACAGCCTAAAACCATTGTAAGATATTTTTGAGGATGATAGAAATAAGCCTTTCTTACAGCCTGTTCAGAAAATTGTAATGTCATTGTAGTGGCAGCATAACTCCCCACCTACTATGAGTAAGATTTTTTAAATGTCTTCTAATTTTATGGAATATACAGGGTGGCCCATTAGTGTGACAAAGTCCCATATCTCCCTTGTTTACAGAGATACAAAAAAAAGTTAAATACAAAAGTTGTAAGATATATTGTGGTGCATACTGTAAAAATATTTTCAATTATACAGGGTGCTTCACAAAAACCGGGCATTTGCATTTTTACTTTTTTTAAATGGAATACCCTGTATATTATTGCACATTTAGCTTATGCATAAAATTCTAGACATATTTCCTGTATAGTAGCCTATACCTAATTCTAACCGTTTTTGACAAATTTCGAATTTTATGTCAAAAATGACGTTTGCAGGCCAAAAGATCATTGGCAATATTTCCTAACCAAAGCCTTTAATAATTAATTGGGGTTGATTTCCGTATAGAAGAGGGCCTACTTTAGTAGACTGTGTTAAAATTCTTATAATAAATTAATACAGGGTGATCAAAAACGGATAATAAAAAGTTAATTCAAAAAAATCTAAAAAGTAATTTTTTTTTAAATAGAAACCTATTTTTATAATTTTATCTTATTTAGCATTAAAAATAAAGGTAACTATAAGATTGCCTATTCCAAAAATTTGTAGTTTTCGAAATACCGACAATTTAACACTTTTAGAAATGCTATACTGCTTTTAAGGTTCGTTGTTAGTTGGCCATGGAATATATAATTAATATTAACTGTTTAAGCAAGGGTATGCAAACAATGACGGGGTCTCAACGCTTCCCTTAATCTACCACTGTATGTTCTATTAGTGAAGACACGTCTTGCCTACGTGCCGGGGGGTAACTGAGGTAAGGGGCCGAGTTACGTTGGGTAAGAAGAGATGATGAAGTAAGCACGTTTGGTTTATAACAATAACAATGTATTAACGATGAAACTTTAACAACGATTATTGGTCGGAAAAGTGAGATTCTATTATACCCGATTACTAAGGTGCGCATGTTTTCTCGAGCTGAGGTATTGTTTATAGGTCTTTGTTTACTGTCTTATAGTTTTTCTTAAGAGTTTGGTTTTATTTAAGAGCACTAAAATATTTCACTAAACTTTTTAACTGACTATTCAGACACTTGTTTTTCTCAGAACTCTGACAAACTTCTTGATTTGACTTTACTACGGTGGTTGTGAAACCCCTAGTCCTAGCAGTCGTCAAATGACTAACCGGTGCCAGGTTTGGTAAGGAATAAAAGAGTAGAACCTGTATAGCTAACTTTACTAGCGGATAGAACCCGGAGACAGCTGTATAGCTAACCTGGGAGCTGGTTGTGGTGAGAACAAAGTCTCAAGAACTGCAGGTTTGGTAGCGTATTTATATTAAAAAAGTGATGATCAAGGTTGAAAATCGCTCCCGTTGATTGCTCGCGTTCTTTATAGTTTACCATTAATGTTTATATAACAATCTCCAAGTTCAAGTTCAAACTTAGGACAGGGTGATATTTCTTAAGTAGATTACAATATTAAATTGATAATATATCGAAAACTATAACTATTATGCAGCTACGAGTATAACTAGTTTTACAGATACACCTTAAAATACTAGATAAACGTCAAATACTTACTACCTAATTAAATGTTCGAAATGTCCGCCCCCTTCTTGAATACGCAGTGCAGTTCAACCCTCGAATTCACAACTTCAATTTCGATACATTTCAACACTGATATCTAGAAAACAGTTTCTAATTCTAATCTTCATGTAGTCCTTTGTCGTAGGCGATATTTTATATAATTGCTCTTTTACGCATACCCCCATATGCTAAAGTCAATTTTGGTTAGATCTGGGAATCTAGCAGGCCATGAAACAGGCGCTCCCCTACCAATCCAACGATCTGGATATCTTGCATTTAAAAATGTTATGATCGGCCCTGTATGATGGACTGGGGCCCCATCATGAAGAAACCACATTTCTTGTTGTATTTCATTTGGCACTTGAACCAATAAATTATCTAAATGGTCCTATAAAAAGTCTAAGTATACTTCCCCTGTTACTCTTTGATCAAAGAAGTATGGTCCCATTACTTGGTTACCAACAACACCTCCCCAAACATTTAAAGTCCATCTAGTTTGAGAAGTATATCTTACAAAATATGGATTTTCAGTCGAATAGTAATGAAAATTTGTCTATTTACACATCCGTTTCTGTGAAAGTGGCCTCATCTGTATGAGCAAAATTTATTTTCTGATTTATTTTGTTTTGAGCCCACAAACAAAACTCCAATCGTCTTTGGTAATCTTCGGGAACCAACTCCTGAAGTAGTTGAATATGATAGGGGTGAACCGTACTTTGTTCAACACCAACCTACTGAGAAAGGGATCGCTGTCCAATATGCGGGTTTTCTCTTACTGTTAATAGTACATTTAATTGATTTTCCTCAGTTTATGCACGTTTTTCCCTAGTATTCTTTTCATATGCCACGCTGTCAGTTCTTTCAAAACGCTCCAGAAGGTTTTTGAATGCCCTTCTTTCAGGTTGCCGTCTCTCGGGAAACTGTTGTTGATACAATCTTCTTGCTAATAGCGCATTCTTGTCACTAGCTCCCAAAACAAAGATCGACCATTTCGGCTTGTGAAAAATTCATTATTTAAAATTCTGATTTAATTTTTAAATGAAATTGCTATAAAATACACTAATACACAACACAAATTATCAAATAACAAGAAAAGGTGGCATCATCTGTAGTGCTCGATTGTTTTTTTCTTTCGACGCGCCACGCCGCCATGGCCAACTAACAACAAACCTTAAAAGCCGTATAGCATTTTTACAATAGAAAAATGTTAAATGGCCAATATTTCAAAAACTACAAGTTTTTCGAATAGACAATCTTATACAAAGTCACCTTTATTTTTAATGCTAAATAAGATAAAATTATAAAAATAGGAAGTTTCCATTTAAAAAAAAATTTACTTTTTAGGTTTTTTTGAATTTGCTTTTTATTGTCCGTTTTTGATCACCCTGTATCAATTTATTATAAAAATATCAACACAGTCTACTAAAGTAGGCCCTGTTCTACAAGGAAATCAACCCCAATTAATTAATAAAGGCTTTGGTTAGAAAAGATTGGCAATGATGTTTTGGCCTGCAAACGTCATTTTTGACATAAAATTTTAAATTTGTCAAAAGCGATTAGACTTAAGTATAGGATATTATGCATGAAATATGTCTAGAATTTGATGTAGAATCTAAATGTGCAATAGTATACAGTGCATTCCATTTAAAAAAAGTAAAAAACAAACTCTAGGTTTTTACGAACACCCTGTATAATTAACAATATTTTTACACTATTTAACTTTTTTTGTACCTCTGTAAATAAGGGAGATACGGTACTGTCACACTAATGGGCCACCCTGTATATCTTATAATTGTTTGTAATTTAAATTATTACGTTCAATGTTAGATACGGATATATACAGTGTCACTAAAATTATCACAATTAGTCATGCATTATGGCCCTTCCAAACTAGGTAAAATATTTCATATTACCATATGGGTCCAGAAATGCTTAAATTTCAACTTAAAAAAAGTAAAGTGTTTTTTTTTTCTTTTAAATCAGTTTAAAACTCAATTAAATGACGTCCATCTTCAGAATAGTCAAGTCTTAAATAATAGTTTGACCAGTGGCGGAGTTCAAGGGTTAGTTGACAAGTAAAAATATTTAATTTCTATGCTAATGAATTTTTTTTTAAATCCGACGAAATGTTTTAATTGTGCATCTTATTTAGAAGAAAAATGTTACAATGTTTCGAAAATTTTACCCTTTCTTAATTACAAAAAATATCGTTTAAAGCAAAGTTATTTACGTGTTTTTTATGTGCAATAAAATCATATTTTAGTGATTATAATAGTAATTTATCTAACAAGTAAGGATTTTTTACAAATAACATTGTTGATTTTTAAAAATTGGTTAGAATACCAATTTTTTTTTATAAATATTCTTATTTGTAAGAAATGTCATTACTTGATATATAAATTCCTGTCATCCATATTTAAATTACTAAAATATTATTTTACTGCAGATTCAAAACACGTAAGTAGTGTCGCCTTTAATGTTATGATTTTTTTTGTTTCCAGAACAACTATAAGGCAGTTAATTTTTCTACAAATTTTTAAACTCATCTATACACGGTGTCCCATATAAGAATGCACACTACAAGGATCTCGGAAACCAGAAGAAGTACAAAGCTGATTAGAGAAAAGTTGCGCCTTGATGAATTCTACAACGTCATGTTTCGAAATCTAAAAAAATCCGATCACTCGAAAATATTTGGAAAAAATCGAATTTTCTCGATTTCGTTTTTACTTTTTTCTGCCTATTTGAAAAGATATGACAATGCAAATTTCACATTCCCATTGTTACTTTTCTTGCTCTTCAAGTTGATGTCATTTAATTTTCAATCTGACGTTTCGTTTCTTAGCAACCATCATCAACTTTGTTTTTCAAATAATCGAAAAAAATTGTTTTGTTTCTAAAATTTTAATCTTAAATCCAACGACATATCGCTTCTTGCATTTTTCCGACGTTTCTGATGAAAAAACTATCATCAATGTTATTTGATGATGATTACGAAGGAACGAAACGTAGGATCAAAAATCTAATTACGTCATGAGGTAGAGGACAAAAAATGGCATGGATTGTGAATTTTATTTTGATCCTCTTTATTGAAATCTGAAAAAAAAATATTCCGATAATTTGTGTTAAATTTTAAGAATTCGTAGATTACAATTGATTTTTTTTAGGGTTTTAATAAAGGAAATTTACATTTCTATGCCATTTTGCCTCCTCTACATGATGACGTAATGAGATTTTTGATCCGACGTTTCATGCCTTCGTAATCATCATCAAATAACATTGATGATGGTTTTTCTCATCCGAACCGTCGGATAAATGTAAAGAGCGATATGTCGTTGGATTTAGCATTGAAATTAGAGTTTTTAGGAATAAAACAAATTTTTTCGACTATTTAAAAAAATTAAGTTTATGATGTTTGCTAAGAAACGAAACATCAGATTGAAAATCTAATAACATCAACTTGAAGAGCAGGAAAAGCAGCAATGGGAATGTGAAATTTGCATTGTCATATATTTTCAAATAAAGTAAAAAAAAATAAAAACGAAATCTGGAAAATTCGGGTTTTCCCAAATATCTTCGGAAGTAATCGGATTTTTTTAGATTTCGAAACATGACGTTGTAGGGTTTAGCAAGGCGCAACTTTTCTCTAATTTAATCAACTTTGTACCTCTTCTGGTTTCCGAGATCCTTGTAGCATTCTTATATGGGACACCGTGTATAAGTTGCACAATTAAAATCTGTTAGCATAGAAACTAAGAAGTTTTCGCTTTTTAATATGCCCCTGTAACTAACTCCGCCGCTGATTGAAATATTTTAAAACTAATATTCTGGTGATGGGCGCCATTTGACTGTTTCTCGCTTTGTACTTTAGAAATTTACATTTCCAGGCCCATTCATATGAAATATTTCTACTATTTTTGGGGTGTGGCTTAAGTTTAGGACACCTTATTAATGACATCGCTGATAAATTTTTAAATTTCAGTTTTAGTATCCAATCGACCTCGTTATTCGAACAGATAAGAGAGGTTTGAGAGGAAGAAATGCGTCATCTACCGTTTTGTCAGCGCCTTTTCTGGAAACAATTGCAACTGTATAAAAGCAATCATTCAGCTAGATCTAGTTGGTCTAAGCAGTACCATACGCCGTAATATGTATTCGGAAACAGCGATGATAAGCTTTTAAAATCCTTGCGGAACTACTGCCTCATTTGAATAGAAACCATGCCTTTGTAAAAGAATCGTGGAAGATTTTTGAAAACAGCCACCATAAGGAAATCCTATCACAACCACTTCCTCTCATTTGTTCGAAATCGACGATTGTATGAATGTCTATGGAAATAACCCAAGGGGCATAATAATTTAATTGACCGCAATTACACGATCCGCTTGGAATAAGTAAAGGTTTTTACGAAATGATTCTTGTGTATTATATTTCCATTAATTCATACAAATGATGTAAGTGTGGAATATCAATCACCCAGAGCTTATTTAGTAGCTCTGTCGTTGACAGGAACAACCATATAAAGTTTCACTATAAAGGACATAAGTAGTACCACATACACCCTGATGAGTCGCGAGAAAATGTAAACAGCGTATCTACTGCCTCTTACCTAGAAAACCACAAAGTGGATGGAAATGGGCAATATTCGATTACCTACTACATACACCCTTAAGTGGTTTTTTCAAGTCTGCTTCTGAAATTTTACTTTCATCGATTCATGTTGAAGGGCTTTTCTGTTGAGTTTACGTTAGTGTCTAACTTGCTCGGTTGGTGCAGAGTCATTGAATATATTGTGAGGGTCGTTGGAAGGGTTATCAAGCAATAATGGTAAAGGTGATGGTTTGTTTCAATTCGGCTAAATGTGCTTTGGGTTTTTAATAGATTTTATCTACTGTATATTTCTCAAAGTGATTTTAAATATACACTTAGCTTAAATTCAATTGTGTATAATAACTTGAGTACTGAGTGAGTATATTTCTTTTTCTTCTAAAATGTTCATCTGCATTTTTCTCAATACTTTTCATTATTTATTTTGTTTCTAATCTCTGCTCTTTTACTGCCATGTGGAAAGCTGATGTACAGGGTCATTCCTTATGTTTAAACAGCGTTTAGCGCGGTTATTATGCGAGGTGCAAAAAACTTTAAATACAAAAGTTGTAGGGATCATCCTAAATTGCCAGAAAATGTTCTAAAATATAATACAGGACTACCGCAAAGTTGATAAAAAACACAAGTATGGTAATTTTTTAATGGAACACCTTGTATATTAAAACAAAAATTAATACATCTTTTAATTTTGAATTCAAAAATATATAACATGTTGACATTTGGTTTAGGCGTTTTCGAAATATTTGCATGTTAAAAACTATTGCAAAATAACGGCACCTTGAAGACTTGTGAATTTTCATAAATTATTTTATAAAAAAAAATTGTGAATTCTTTGGTTCTCTTGTGATTATTAAAAATAAATAAATATATTAATAATAATATGTTAAAATTATAGTATTTATATGTTAATTATAACTTATTTGTTTAATAAAAATGATAACTGCGATTTAATTAAACAATATAAATATTTCGAAAACGGCTAAACCAAATGTCAACACATATATTTTTGAATTCAGAAAAAAAAGATCTATTAATTTTTGTTTTAATATACAGGGTAATTTATTTACGATTTACGACGTTTCGTCTTCAAGGGATCATCATCAACTTTCTTTTTTTAAATACGAACTTTAATTTTTTTTATCGTTTTTCAGATAGTATTGGCGTTATTAATATGAGTATGTGTTTTTATTTTTTTTTTTATTTTTATTATTTTTATTTTATATATTTTGCTTTGACGTGATTTTGTATAAGTTGATTTAATATTCTCGTAAGAAATAGTTTTACTATTTTTTATTTTTAATACGCTCCAATTTTCCACTTAATACAAAAAACAAAATAAAATATTTTTATAGAATATAAATATTTCAAAAGTACCTACCTTAAAAAGTTTAAAATTACGCCAGAGCAAAACATATAATTAAAAAAATAATAATAAAAATAAAAAAATAAAATAAAAGATAAATAAAAACACATAATCATATTAATAAAGCCAATACCATCTGAAAAACGATAAAAAAAATTAAAGTTCGTATTTAAAAAAAGAAAGTTAATGATGATCCCTTGAAGACGAAACGTTGGATTTCAAACTGGATACCATCATTGGATAGAGCGGAAAAGTGACAACGCAAAAGTGCACTTCAATTTGAAATCCGTTTTTAAATAAGCCCAGGAAAAAAATAAAACGATTTTTCAAAATTTCGTTTTTTTTTCGGATATCTCCGGAATTACTCTAAACGGCATATTGTTAGGCACCTAAATGCGCAATTTTGCCTTAATTTGACCAACACTGTATCTCTTACGGTTTTCGAGTTCCCCATACATAGACACGAATTCGAGCCACCCTGTACATACATCTCAAAATAGATGATGTGCTTGTTGGATTTGGCGATCTTTCTCTGACTTTTGTCCATGAGAGTTTTTAATCAGTTGAGATGGTGATTTAGAAGTTTTGATTTTAAATTGTCCTAAGTGATTGGCATTTATACTTGCTACTCACTTATAAGAATTTTGAGGAACTGAGGATATTTATATAATATATTTTTTTTACTACTAACATGATAAATCACCATTATTTACTCCATTCCTCAAATGAGAAGTAACATTTCTCACCCTAGGTAAATAATAATATTAAAAAAAACCTAGGTCAATAATGAAACGGAAACGGAAAATGCGAAAATGTCAAACTTGTTAGTTTGACAACTAGTTGTCATTTCGGATTATTTGAAAAATGAGTAGTAAATGATTAATTTCAAAATCTAATCAATTCAAATAATGATAAGGATTGTATCAGTGCTATTAGTAAAAAAAATATATACGGTATGACTCACTTTGCATGACTCCCCATAATATTCTTATTAATAATGCGATTTTGTCAAAATTTAGATGGGAAGAAGGTACTTTGTATGTATGGAGCTGTCAGGAGATTATGTTACGATATCTGTCAGTTAGACAACTGAACTTCCAGGCTACCTGATATTTCGAACTATTTGAAAAATAAGTAGAAAATGACTAATATAAAAATCAAATCGAATCAAATATGGTAATATATCAGTGTTAGTAGTAAAAAAAATTCTATATATACCTCGGTTGAGAAGGCCATTATTAACCTCGCACATTATATCCTTCGGCGCTACGCGCCTCAGGATATAAAAGTGCTCGGTGAATAATGGCTTACTTCTCAACCTAGGTATATAATATACTATTAGATAGACTAATAATTGCTTTACAGATCTACATACAATGTTCACATACTACTGCGACTGAGTTCCATAAGATGGTAATTGTATAATGACCCATCGCGAACCATATCTGGAGCTTTCCAACATTATGCAGAACCTGTGATTGTAGTGCATTAAGTGCTAATATATTACATATTTAAATACATTATATTGTAATTTATTTTAAGTAATTTCATATTTATGATTATAACTTCATGGATACCTGTGTTTTAATATGTGGTTTTGCAATAAATTAAAAATTAATGGAACCCAAAAGTTTTTTTTTTATTAATTTTTCTTTCTAAAAGTATGTAATATATGGCAGAATGAACGTAAAAATAAATGTTAGTCTTTTTTTCGTTTTCAAAGAAAGATAAGATTGTGCAATCAGATCTAAATAAATGTGGATGCGAGAGAGACGT
The DNA here is from genome assembly GCA_016904865.1 of Pissodes strobi. NCBI lineage: Eukaryota > Metazoa > Arthropoda > Insecta > Coleoptera > Curculionidae > Pissodes > Pissodes strobi. The sequence continues at coordinate 154,972 of MU183547.1, forward strand.
CCTAAAAGGAAATACTACAGTGACTTTATATGTAGGAAATACGTGTTTGGACACACATATTTATATGTTTCGATGGACAAGACCGACAAATCAAAAGAATTTGCGGATACCGGGTCACAGGGCTTGAGAGTTTTTTCACTTCACGCATGGCCCTCCGGGTCGCCACCAACATAACCCAAATTTGAGAAAAGAAAAACAACTTTAAACTAATGCTTTGAGCAGTTTAGCTACTAAACCACTAAAAAGACAAGAATCTAGTGCATATACTTACCTTTTGATGCAAAAGCTGCGCACATGCGTAGTGGTGAAACAAAAATGTTTATTATTATGACATTACGTAGCCCTACGGGGGCGCAACAAACAGTAACTAATTAACCTAAGGCATGCCCAAAATTCAGCAATAAAAAACAACATAACCTTTAAAAACGTAAACAAATGTTATGTTATGAATATGCGCCCCGAACCCCGGGCGCATATTCATAAATACCGACGAAACAAGCGCTACAAACAGACGTTCGCATTAACGACTGTAATATAAATGTAGTTGTTTTTCATGCGTTGGGATAGTTTTTGTTGTTTGTGCCCCGGAGCGCGCGAAGTGAGCTCAGGACCAGGCATTAGGTAATCAAATATTTGAAGAATGAGACGTAAAAGGGATTTTATGGCTAACGTTTATATTACAGTCACCCTATGTGAGCGTTCGCTTCGTCGATAACTTATGAATATGCACCAGGGGCGTGCGAATGAAAATCAGAACGTCTATATAACTACTACACCACCAGAAGTCACATCTACCACCAGCAAATTTTCGACCTTCGGACCTGCGCATTTGGCAGCAGCCTAGTGTTGTTCAAAACTAACCCAAGGCAATGCCCAAAATCAAGAAAAAATAACTGAAAAATATATAAATTGGCATGTACGTATGCGTGAAGGCTCAAAATAGCTGTAGGTAGGCGCGAATCTCCACCAGAGGCGTTGAAAGAATTTTGCTAGACCGTAAAGACGGGGTAATTCTGATACATTCAGCCACTACGCAGGTCCGCAGCCTTTGCATCGAAAAGTTAGTGGGTGACCGAGACGTTAAATCAATTCCCTGCAGGGGGGAGCATAATGATATTGTGTGTCAACAATGTAATGCGCGCGCAACTCTGAAGCCCTGTGACCTGAGTCTACTGAAATTCGTGCATGAATTATCGGCAGGATACCGTTTATTTCTCGTTACTCTCGGCTGTACTCGACGATAAGTGTTTGTTTACTATTTTAGAATGTCTAATATTTCACTATACGCATGGCTCTCCGCCCGCTTCGCTCGCTTCACGCCTTCTGACAGATTGTCGAGTACACCCGAGAGTAACTAGAATTAAACGGTATTCTATTATCGAGACTTGGAGCTAGATCTAGCGCGGCACCTAATCAGCCCAATATTAGTGGTGTCGATTTTCGTTACTTTTGACTACTCGTTACTTTTCGTTACTTTGGTATAAAGTAATCATTTCAAATATTCGTTACTTTGATTACTTCGATTAGTAGGTATATTTTGGGTATTGTATGGTTCGTTACTTTCCCCCTTAATATTTATCTATGGTTACTATCGTTTATCATAATGTTTACTGCAATACCTTCATCTTCATCAATCATTATAATTTTTTTTTGGCTAATAAGAAAATTCTAAACGCTCTTGTGAAATACTGTTTAATTACGAACGTGTATGAGGTTAAGGCACTTGCTTCCTATATTTGGCTATTTGGGTCATCAACAACTTTTTTCATAATTATGAAATAACAGAGATACGTGGTACGAGGAAACAAAACATGTATGTAACGCAAACAGCAAAAATGTTCATTATTACATAGTAAATAATATAAACACTTTATAATATGTGTATTTACTTATGAACAATTCTCATAATAATCCTAAAGTACTAGAAAACTAAACAAACACAACATATCTAGAATATAAAAAAATATCAAAAAATACAGGTACTCAGAGGTCATAATTACTATGTAAAAATAATATATTTTGTACATTCTTTCCCTTCAGACTACTTCTCCTCTCTGAAATCAAGCAGTCCATTTAATATAAGGTCTATAATGTCACCTTAGCTCATAAATTCGATAAGGTCGCTGGGCAACATACCTTTCATAACCAAAATTCATTACAACAATGGAACAGCACTGCAAATATTTCAAAGTAACGAGACGAAATACGATAAAAATATGCTTCGACCACCCGACTACCCGACCATAGCGGTGAGTCCGATAAGTGCCGACTACCGTGTAATGTAATCACTCTATTCAAAGTAACGAAGTAACGATAGATTTCTCGGTTCGGTATTCGGTACTTCGGGTATTGGATAGTAACGAATATAAAGTAACGAGTAGTTACATTTTTGACACCACTACCCAATATGTATTATTTCACTTCACGCATGACCCTCCTCGCTTCGTTCGCTACGGGGGCTCAAAGAACAAGAACTAACCCAAGGCATGCCCAAAATGGAGAAAAAATACTTTTTACAAACAATCTTAAATTAAAAAAAAAAAACAGGAATTGAACCCCGGGCCGCCGTATTATAGGTCTAGCATCTAACCACCAGAGCACTTCCAGACAATTAATTGCACCGCAAAGACATCGGTAAACTGAAGGCTGATTAGTTACCGTGCCAGATCTAGCTCTAAATATTATCGAGTCATTAGAACCCGAACAGCGGACACGTAGGAATGGGAATGCACGATATTTTACGATACATCGAGGCCGAATATCGATACTTTCATCACGACGAACTGTAACTCAATTTACTATAGTACATCGATGAGTTTAATTACAATAATTTCATTTCACAAAACAGTGCCTGCCACTACTTGTGGACCACCCCTTCACTTCTTTTCAATTAAGATATTTTCGATAAAGATCTCTTCTCGACATTCGTAGGAAAGAAGAAAATGGATTCCAGATGATTTCGTCATCGTCATTGCGTCTCTCCAACTCGATTTGTTTGTTGCTCACATCTGATCTATAATTTTTAATTCTTTCAAAATGACAAATATTGTGATGAATCAGTAGGGCTGCACCTGATTTAGTTAAATTTGATTCGACAATTGTTTTAAAAATTTAATTGTTCCAACATTAAACTAAGTCTCGAATTAAATCAAGGAGAAAACGTTCAATCGTTGTTTGAGTAAATACTCCTTTACTCACAACGGTTCAATTAAAATAATAAGTTTATTTTATTAGCAAGAATTAAAAACAAATTGAAGTTTAGCTCTCACGAAGTAATGACAGAATCGCGAAAAAGGGTTAATCATTTTGCTTAATAAAAATATACGAAATGCAACAGCTTGATTAAAAATAAAACCTTACCATTGAAATATATTTCAATAAAGGGCATGGTGTTTAACTTCACAAGATTCGAGAACCAATTTAAATCGGAGTTGACATACTTTTGTTTCTGACTTCAGTATAACGCGAAACTAGATGAACTAACTAGAAAGAAGATCATCCGCGGTCGAACATTCTTGCGCAGGTTCCCCAACTTTGTTTTGAAAGGAAAACCATAGGCTGGGAGGCGTTTCTAATAGGACAAATTTCCAGAGCTCGGCCAATTGAAACGAAGGACAAAAAGTCATGAGCTTAAAAGGTTCAATTACCGCTTGGACTTAAAAACACATGTGTGAGCTAAATTTCTGTGACGAACCTAGGTTTGGAATGGAAAATTTTGAACACTTGGGGGATTGTAACGTACAAAACTAGTTAAAACTCGAATAGTTGTTTTCGTCGAAAATTGGAGCATTTTGCGTCACCTTGCACGTGTTTTCTTGCTGCAGGTGTACAGATTCCGGATTTTTCTGGGAACAAACACGTCGAATATGCTATAAAAGCGAGAAATTATCGGAGCAAACGGCTGTCTTACCAGAAACTTCACTTGCAGTAGGTCGTAATGCCCACGTAAGGACTCAGAAAATTTTTATATTCTCAACAGAATATTCACTTACAGCTAGGCGTAACGCAAGTCAGACGCGGGAAAATTTTGAAAATAACTAATTTTTCAAGTCTGTTACTATGGTCTTAGTATTGATCAAACCGAAAAATATAGTGTCTTACAGTTTTAGAGACTCGTGGAAGTAATTAAGTAAATTCATGTCGTCGGCTCGATAAGTAATTTAAAGAAACGTTTGAAATTCGTCATCCGTCGAAGGAGAAGGTGGTCAAAAGAAGCGATGGAGGCTAGGGTGGCAGGTTCCGGGATAACATTAAGCATTAGACAGTAAGTTTAGTTTTAAATCGTAATGTTTAGGGTTACTGTATGTATTCGCGAATTTAATAAGTATCCCATTAAAATAATTATCACTCGGTATTTTCAGTTAAATCACTGCGGAAAAGAATTATTGCTAAATCAATTTCTTTTATTAAGCCATAATTGTTTGACTGACTTGTTTTTACTTATCATGCTCTCAGATAAAACATAATCCTCTAGGAAAGTTGATACACGGTAAAAAATCACAGCGGGTAATTAATAATACCAGTGAAAATGTTCTTTTTACTGTGCCAAGACTGATTGTCTGGCGAACTTTAAATACGAGGTCTTATCAGAAAATAAGCGACTAGATTTGAGCCAACCACTATTTAAATAAGAAAATGCTCCCTTTCAATTGTGAATACGCAAACTCAAATATTGTTTTTATTATTTTAAAAAGGCAAACTGATTTGGCCTACGTTCATTTAATTATATTAAATATACATACGTGAGAATAGAATTAAGTGCTGGAAAGAGGAATGAAGTTGTTTAAACTAGGTAGAGAAATATGGGTAGTTGCCCAAGTATCTAGATAATTTATTTTCAATGAAATAGGGTGTCAACACACTGGTACTGCGAACCCGGTTACAGAAAATGAACAAGAGGTGAAGAAAAGGCCAAAATTACAGTAAGTAAGTGAATAGGGTAAATCGGCGTTCATTACAATATGTTTGTTTTCTATATTTTAAATTTTATTGCAATAAAAAACAAATCAATTCGATGCATCGATATATATCGAGGCTTTCTGATCGAAATTTTTTCAACATTGATGAATTAAGGTGATGATGCTTCTGCTCTATCGATGGATTTAAATTCACCGCACCGATGTATTTTAAATTGTATGCAACCCTACGTGGGAAGAGAATGCGAATAGGGATATATTGTATTCTTCAAATATGCGATTGTTCACATCCCTATTAGGCTTCTTCCCAAATGAGAGCTCTTCTAATGACTCGATAATCCATGATCGAACAAGAACATTTAGAGCTAGATCTAGTGCTGCACCTAATCAGCCTTCAGTTTACCGATGTCTTTGCAGTGCAATGAATTGCCTGGAAGTGCTCTGGTGGTTCCTGTGGTTAGATGCTGGACCTCTGATACGGCGGCCCAGTGTTCAGTTCCTGTCGGTTCAAGATTATGCTCGTAAAAAGTATTTTTTCTTCATTTTGTGCATGCCTTGGGTTAGTTTCGGTTCGGAGGGTCATGCGTGAAGTTAAATAATACATTCGGCTGATTAGGTGCCGCGCTAGGTCTAGCTCCAAGTAAGAAGAACCATTTGGTTCGACAATCCGTTGGTTCAATTAATTTAGGTTCATGTACTTTAAAAGAAGCGCAACCTGCAGAACTAAACAAAAGTATTCTTTGCTTGAAGGTTCTGATACCTATCTTTAAACTTAAACACTTAACTTGAGGCAAACGTTAAAGAAAGGACAGAAATAAATAGTAATAAAATTCGGTATCGATACAGAAAATACTTGATATCGTGCTAAAATTATCGATACTTTTAAAATACCGAATATCGCAGGAATAACTAGGTAAAGGGACATATAAGAAAAATACTTTGAAGATGAAACGTTTACGAATTTACAAAAATGGTACAGTGTTTGCTAAAAAAAACATGGTATTTATCTATACCAAACATATGTGTGCGTTTTTTTAACTGGAGCATTTTTAACCCAAACGTTTCATAACATTTTATCATAGACCATCCCAGTGAATCACGCTCTTAAACATTGTAAGGTATGCTTGCTTAGAAACCATAGTAGGGATATACCTAATTATCCAGATAATGTTCAATATAGGCGTTCTAGGCTTTTCGTTATCAAATTTGCCGAATGAATGGTATAAAGCCATCATTAAATTTGCATGTACAAAAAAACGAACTAATTGCAAACTCGTGGTCAGCCATGTTTAAACAACCCGATTTAAACAGACTAAATACGCGTCGTTTGGCGATCTTAAATTAAATTTTACGGCTAATGCATCAGTGGCGCCCCTCGTCGTTATTGGCATATTATGTGTAAAGCAATTTCACTAACGAAGCCAGTGATTTTTCTCTTCGCATGCAGCGTTACGTGTGGGATTTGGGAAAATGCAAATACCTCTATATTGTCATTGTTTGTTTGCAAAAAGGGAAAACATTGTTATTGAGAAGATATTAAGTTTCATAATGTAGGTAATATTTCCGCCGCAGATCACTTTTTCCGTTATATTGCATGATTACAAAATAGACGCTCGATACATACCAGAACAAATGAATGTTTAGTAAGTATAAAATTAATAGTAACTACCTAAAATAGTAAAAATATTTGGATTTGGATATCTAAGGCTCGTTAAAAAGAAGCCGTTTTCCTTTACATTCTTAAAATACCCGCCAAAAATGTCGGGATATAGTCTTGACTGCGCTCATGCGTACCTCACGGCACTCAAGCGTATCTTTCACTTCAAGGAGCGCATTTGCTTCCAGAGTTGTATGAGCGGTCTATAATTATTAGTGACGATGAAATTTAAAACGGAAAAGTAACCATTGAATTAATTTTCATAAGATAATCTAGGAGTAAAGATTTATGAAAAAAAAATAATAAGTAGGCACATACTCAGGGGCGGATTTAAGCTCACGTGGGCTCGGTGCTAATAGATTTTTTGGGGTTCCTTTGCCTAGCTGATCATTTTCAGAATTTAAATTATCGGGATCAGATTTTCAAGAACTAATCCCGGGACCCTAAAAGGATTCCATAACCAACACGTGGTAGGTTAAAAAAAATTATGAGCCACGCCCAAATTTGACATTATTTATCGATCCTAGGGGCCGCAGGTAAACAAATTTCTAAACCACGCTCAATAATGATTTTTAATAACATAACAAAATTAAAAGTTATGAAAACTGCTACCAGAAACATCAATTCATTATAGCATCTGACCTTGGGGGATAATCTTCGAGTCATTGGAACCGCCGTCAAGACCAGTATTTTCGGGTCATTAAAACAATGTGTATTCGATGGAAACAATGGTGGATTTTAAGATTATAATACACTTCTATGATATTTCTTCGCGCGTTGTTCCGGTGACTAAAAAATTACCCCCAAATGGGAAAAGAATGTGTAATAGGAATATATTTTATTCGTTAAATAGGCGATTGGTTCTATCGCATGAAAACCGATAAATATACATCCCTATTACACCATCTCTTTTCAGGTGAAAGCTGTCCGCCCCACTGACTCGAGAATTCACGTCCTGGGGGATAGTTCTTGAGGCATAGGAACAGGTTCCACGTAGAAAGAGATATGTTGGATTCCTCAAATAAGCAGTTGCTGCCTTCGAATGCAAATTGCTAAGTTTACATCACTATTACACCTACCCTTTCCAGGTGAGAGCTGTTCCACTAACTCGAGAATTCATGACCTGGAGGATAATTCTCGAGTCATTGGTACAGCACTTACGTGGGCATAGAGCTAGTACATGCTCTATTGCATTGAATTCTTCCAATTTGTCCTTGTTTCCATCGCACGAGAATCGACAAGTTTAAATCCCTATTACATCTTTTCTTCCCACGTGAGAGCTGTTTCAATGACTCCACGCCATGGAACAGCCCTCACGTGGGAAGAGAAGGTGTCACAAAGCGGAAAAAGGGATGGATTATATTCTTCAAATATGTGATTGTTAACATCGCTTGAAAATCGATAAGTTTACATCCCTATTAGAACTTCTGTTCCCATGCGAGAACTGTTTCTATTCGATAATTCACGCCCAGGACTCGTGTGTTCTGGAATCATTGGAATAACTCTCACGCGGGAACAGAAGGTTAATAGGGATGTACATGTATCGATGTACATTCAATGGAAACAATCGCGTATTTGAAGAATTCAGAATACATCTCTATTATATCCTTTCCTCCCCATTTCCTCCCACGTGAGCGCTGTTCTGAGAATACGAGTCCTCGGGAAGATTTCTAAGTCACTGGAACAGCTCTCATGTGGAAAGAGAAGGTGTCGCCAAGAAAATAGTGACAAATATGCGATTTTCCTCATATCATGAAACTCGACTATAAGCTTACATCTCCTCACGCTCATTCTCACTATGCGAGGGGTTTCTTCGATCACGCATGGTAGTATAGGACTCGATAGTAAGGTACCTCTGCTATCGCCTACCCACTAAAACCTCTCTTTCTTGCCTCTTTTCGTGCCACACCGGGATCTTCCGTATGGACATAACATCAGGATGACTGGCCGTTTTTAAAGGGTATTCCATTCTTCACGCTTATTTTGCAAAATTCTTTCTATCATTTCACTCACAATTCCCCATTTTTGTTTAAATTCCACCATTATGTCATATATATTATTTATGCCTCTCACATCTCATCCCTCCCTCCCCGATGTCCATAGTACATCCGAAATTTGTCCAAATACCGTCCAGTATATCCATGGACAAAAAATCAACATCCATTGGCGAGCCTTTTGTGGCGTGTCAATGTATAGCCGTTTATTTTATGTCCATTGGACACCCGATATAGGTTCAGATACCATCCAGTACATTCATAAGTCCAAAATGGATATCCATTGGTTAGTAAATTTTAGCATGTCAATGTATAGCCGCTTCTCTCTGTCCAAGCTATATCCTTTCGTTGGACTCAAGTAATAATAATTTTGAATAAAAATTAAAACCAATCTAGGCTGCAATTAAATTTGTACTCTATATTTTTTTAATTCGCTTTTCATAAATTATGGAGAGTGAAAGGAACCTTTCACCCTCCATATCATAAACCAAAAAAATTAAGGTAAACAAATAGAAATTCAACATAACAAGCGTCCTCATCTGCCACTTTGCGTTAGTTCCTTGTTCGTTTTAGGAAAAGGGAAAAAGATTACATGTTCGATCACATGTGCCACGCGATCTTGTTTGTAATTTCAATTCGAAGATCACGTGGACATATGCCAATAATGCCTTATTTTATCCCGCAGCAGTCAAATTAATCCAAATGACTAGTTTCATTCCATTTTCGGTTGGTATTCTTTTCTTTCTCTTATTGTTAAACAAGGATGAAACCATATTTGTAGATTACCACTTCCACCAATCGAATACGCCGTTAGATCGTATTTCATGTATGTCACTTGTCAAATGTCATTTGCCGCGTGGGAGGGAACAGTTACGTGCATTTTTCGTATCTTTTTGTTATTCCTAATCAAATTATTATTAGGATAATTCGATTGTTTTAAAAGTTGCATTCCTTCGTGGGTATCCGGTAAAATATAGCTAGTGCCAGTGCCAGTGCCAGTGCATAATTATTATTTCTGTGATCTGTGGTGACTGTTCAACGCCACCGGGCGTGTTATTTTTACGTTGTTTTTTCGCCATTGTTTGTGCTTGTGAAAAAAAGACATATCCGCCTAACTTTTTAATATCTGTTCTCTGTGGCATTTAAATAAATAATATTTGGTTGAATTATGTATATGTGCTTTATTTTATTAAACAGGGTAATTTTTAATATTTCAAGAGCTCCCTCTACAGGATTTAAGTACTTCTAAAGTTAGAAAAGATAATTAAATACAAAAGTGTTTTCCAAAATTTGTCATTTTGCAGATTGTCAATTTTCTTATAGAACATCCTGTATATATTAAAGGATCTTTTCTCTGATTTCAAATAAGTATATTATAATGTATAATATATTTAAGGAAATTTACAACCTGCCAATTTTGACGTTTGCAGAAATAATTTTAAACTTTTGATTAAAAATTTTAATGATTCAGAAACTCTAGCCTTTCAGTTTTTTCTAACTTAAAAAATGTCGAAATATAAGAAAAACCTATACAATCCAGCATAAATTATTAATAAAACATGTCCAAAATGCATCCCAATTTGTAACCCCTATGGACAAGAGTTGGAATCCAGAAGGATATCCATGCGTGTGTCGTTTGTATAGTCCAATGGACCTCCATTGAATATCCCTTGGACAAATTGTGGATATCCAATGTACATGCCATATGTCCAGTAACAAACATCCATAAGCCATCCATTGAATTGCAGTGTGTTATCTGGGTCCACCTTCTGTATAACTTCTAACTACCTTTACGCACACAAAGGGCGTATGCTATGGATCGTCCACTTCATTAGAGTTTTTTTGCATGTATATTCCTCACTTATCCATTTGTATACGGTCCAAAACACCCGTGTCCCGTTAGAGCCTGAATAAGCTAATTGTCAAGCTTCCTGTGCTCACAATTCACCCACTCTGCTATGTTTGTTCCATTTTTTCGTCCATCGTCCCTTTTCTCCATTTTTGTTCCCACCTCCGTTGCCATTTCTCCATCGTATTAGATCTTAAAACCCTTTTTAACAGTTCTACTACTAGGTATAATCAAATTACAACATACTAGTTTACTAATATTTTAATATGAATCTTAATTTTAAGTTGTTGAGTTAGTGAGGATCACTTAGTGATAGCCCTCACCCAAATCCAGGCTTGCCTATACGTTTTTTTGTAACTCTCCATTTCAAGTTTATATTCTATATTTATAGGCACCAATAAGAAATCGAAAGATACACATGCAAAATAAATGTATAAACAAAAACTTGCTGTTAATCTTGCAGCTAGATATGAACAGATCTGATAATCAGCTGTGAAGGTAACCGTAAAAATTGTTATTTCTCGCTTCTGTTATTCCAGCCGTCAATCAGAATCATGCAGTGCATGAAGCGTGGTGTTCATATGAAAATCGGGCTTTAGTTTTACTTTTCGTACGGCGAGCGCGGCTAAATGTAGCGCAAATGTTAAAAATTGTTTGCGTTGCACAACGGTAAAAAATAAGTGATAAAAATGGCTATACACATGGCCCTCCGCTCGCTCTGGCGGCCAAACAAAACTAACCCGAACTAACCCAAGGCATGCCCAAAATCAGGAAAAAAACATTTGCATTTTTAATAGTTGGGCTACAGTTAGCCGTAAATGAGGCGAGTAGCTGTAGTAGACATTTCCCATACCACACCAGAGGGCTTCAGATTTGCGCGCGCATTACATTGTTGACAAACACCATATCTTTAGGGTCTAGCGAATTATTGCTATCAACTGGTCCGTAGCTCAGTGGTTGAATGGTGAGTCTGCAATACGGCAGCCCGGGTTTGGTTCCAGTGGTCAGAAACGTTTTTTTTTTTTAATTTTTAATACTACATGTAAAAAGTTTTTCTTGATTTTGAGCATGTCTTGGGTTAGTTTTGGTTAGTTTCTGTTCGATACGCCTCCGTAGCGAGCGTCTAGTATGTGTCGTTCGCGAATGAACCGTTTCAGAGATCCGGATCTTTATAGAGACCCGTGCTAGCCGACTCTCGCATTTTAAAAGAACCGACTCACGGGTCCCGATCGAGACTCGATTAAGGAATGGAGCAATACGCCGTTCGCACCTGACCCGGGGCTCGGAAACGCAATTGCAAATTGCGATATACACTACGGGTCGCTTTTTAAATGAAAACGGGTACAACTTATATTCATTAGATTGAGTCTATAGTATTAAAGTCCTATTCACTTGTTTGATAATAATTGTGCTATTTAATTACAGAAGATCAGCACTTTTCCTGTTTTGTACGACCTGTACATGGAACAAAATCAATAATCACTTTTTTTCTAAATGACATAACTACAGTCGAATGGAAAACAAAAAGTAATAATCACTGTATTCACTGTTGTTTTGCAAGCACTACAATATATAACATCAAAATAAATTTAGTTTTAGTTAGATTACGGGATTCCCCAAATTATTTGCAGTGGCGGACATATCACCGGGCAGTTCGGTGCGCCGCCCTGAGGCCCAAGGTTCAAAAGGGCCCCACGATGCCTTAACTTAGTTTTATCGTATACAAGGGGTAGGGGCCCATAAATATCTTTTGCCCTGAGGTCCACGCGTCCCTAGATCCGCCGCTGATTATTTGTACAATAGATTCATTTTCTTTACAGATTTTTAGCTTGCATCTCTGTCAGTTCAGAATATGAATATATAATATAGTTTGGGAATTGCAAAATACCAGAAGCCGTAGATTAACTCAAGACTTTGAAGAGGGTGTTCTTGAGAATGAAAAAAATAGTAGAGTCCCTAAATAGATAGCGCTACTCTGGACGCTACGCATAATACGCATTATTTTAATTTATATATCCATCCTTATTTGGGACCCGGCGTCCGCCGGCAAAGGCTAAGAGCCAAGGGCGCAAACTGCTAGCGGAGCGAATCGGACGGGGGAAAATCAAAAGATCCGCGAGCCGGTTCAGTGAGTCGGCTCTTTGTATTGATCCGGATCCGGTGAGCCGGATCTCAAAAATGAGCCGGACTGCCCAACTCTAGCAACGTCTTGTAGTAGCTGTTCGCATATAACGTTATGAAATAGGGATGTGCACAGAAAATCGATGTTTCCCAAATATCGACGTTGAGCAAAAAGACATCAAGTTTTTTTATTAAATTGATTTCGATGTTTTGTTATAGCACTACTAAGGTTGCAGCAGTTATTTATATAAAAAAGAAACATTTGAATTATTACTATTACGTCACTGATCTTTTTTTTAAGTTATATAAATTCTTTATTATATTTGCAACGATAAAGTATCATATTGTATTAGTTTGTGTTAAAGGTATTAGTTTGGAGATTTTTGGAAATCCATTTATTTTAAATATTTAACACTCTACATATGGTTTATTAGAAGATTATCAAAGTAATTTAGAATCACCTTGTATATTTTCGATTGCCAATTTTTTATATTATTTCTATTATTTTATTTTGCATTCATATTTTTTCGTTGACCAGTTAATTTTATTTCTCCTTTTTAATTTGTCGATTGTTTTAGCATTTCAGATTTGTTAAGAATTTTAATCGAAAAAGAAGCGATATTCACTGAGACAAATAATTATTGTTTTCGCCTTATAATAACTATACGGGAATTGCTAAACATCCAAGGCAAAGTTAAACAAAGTCAATGCGAAAGTTTTCCTTGTTTTGCGTTCTCCCCCGTTTCGTGCTCATATCTCCTCTTCTTCGTCTTTCCATATTCTTTAAACATACTTTATCCTTACCGCCTCGAATAGCGAAATGTCATTCTTTTTCCAGACATTACGTCAATTTGCTTAATGTCGTTTATATGGATTTCTCGATGAATTTATAAACTTAAAATCTGCAAATATTGGGGTTTATCAGGAGGGTGCATATGGCCACGTTACCGGAATACATTATTTATTGATAATGATAAGTAGTATGTATAGGTTGGTATAATATAAAATTAGTCAGGAAAATGGGTTTATGAAGATATTTAATTAATGCATAAAATGGCAAGGTACTGGGTGAATCACAATTATGGGGCTCTCGGTGATGAAGATTTGTTGGGCCTTTCGATCTTGAATATTAAACACGTAGCTACCTAATTATGATATAGGCGCAACAAACCTTTTACACCACTGAAATCGTCTTATTGCGACTATAAGGAAAATGCTTATAAGATACAAAGGAATTTCATTTAAAATTTTTAACTTTAGGTTTGCATTTTGTTTGGTGGATCATCCTTTAAGGTGTATAAGCATGGATTGAAAGGAAATTCCAGTGTCAAAATCATTTACAACTATATATAGACAAATTAAATGGGAACCGTTACTCAAGTAGCACTGTGACGTCATATAGATACTTTATGGTTAATCGTTTTTCGGTTGCACTGACGTTTTTATATTAGGAATGTCCGCGACGTGACGTTGCAAGAAACTATGCTCAGACGCTATCAATCGTCGTGTGCATCAGTAAAGGCGGCGGTTACATTGGATAAGAATTCGTACGAAAATTTGTTCGTAAGAATTCGTACGAATCAGTTAGGATGAATTCTTACGACGCGGGTGGTTACACTGCTCGGTTTCATTTATACGAATACCATACGAATTCCCCTTTAATATTTATATTATTTATCTATGATACGAATATGAACTTATTATAAAGTGATAATGGATTCTATCTGAGAGTTTAATTTTTTGGGAACATTACCATTATTGATATATCTTTCATTGAAAAAATAGAAGCACATGGGATGTGTTTCTATTTTGTGCAGTTTGTGCTGCTGTGTGGAATTTTGCTTACTATCAAATATGAAAACAATTTGTAAAAAGTACCTAAGTAATAGTTATTTTATGTTAAACATAAAAATTGTTGTTAAATAAATATATTTCGTACTTATTTGTTGATAAACATTATAACTTGTTATTGAATAAATATATGTAAGTGCCCTAATGGAAATACCTACCTCCTAGTTTAATTCCAGCCGCTACTTTCCATAATTTTTTATTTAACTCTCTATTATGGTATCGTTTCCTTTTCTGATCCCATATGAATGTAAGTTCGTGAACCAATGTAATCAGTACTTTGCAATCCGTATGTCACTTAAAGCCCAACGAATTCAGTTAGTCGTACGAACAACTATCCAAAAACAAAATATTTTGGTCGCATTGCAAACACGTACGAACTCGCACGAATTCGTAGGAAATAATCGTAAGCAATATAACCACAAATATGTCAATATAAGCATTTGTTTCCTTTCGACGACTTCTTACGAATTCGCATGAATTCGTACGAGCAAATTTTCGTACGAATTCTTATCCAATGTAACCGCCGCCTAAACATTTGGTATTTTTTGCTGGAAAAAATTATAGTATAGTAAATTTCAATTGTAGCGATCGTCAATATTCAAGAACACAGTCGCGACTTTAAATATATGAATTTATAACCGAAAATTCTGCAAGGTATAAAGGTTTATTTTAGGGCGTTTATAATGCTGTTTATGGGCTTTTTCAATGTGTTTTATTTGCGCCATTCTTTGCTTTTTTGCTTTTTCTCCGGGCATTTAAATAATTGAGGCAGAGCTCCCCGAGGTCCTTAAGTCAGCGTTGATTTAAACCTTTTATAGCCCGAAAGTCATGGAAAACGAATTTTTATATTCTTTTATTATGCTAGTAGATTAACCGTACGGGATTATTATGTTATGAAGAAGTATAAAACATTTTAGATTCTGCTATATTATCAACAATCTATCAAAAACAGGGACAAATTGAAAAATCCTTACTGAATTCGTGCAATATGGACATATATAGCTACCTATGATTACTTGAATATTGCAAAAGCTTTTGAACAAATAAGGGAGTTTAGTAGACGTGAACTTCATTTAGGAATGTTTTGGATTGAGGGCATAATAATATAATCCAAGATATTAATTTTTCACTGTCTTATTTATCAGTAACATTATGGTTAGTCATATAACCATCTCTGCTTATTCATAATTTTCCTTGGCATAAGTTGGCGTGGTAAAGTAGGCAACAGTCTCAAGTGCTTCCTTTACTTTACAACTAGCTAATTACTAACTTTTGATTGGTCGAACATAAGTTTCAAGAAATAATGCCCGAACCGCGTTTAAAGTAAAATTATTTTCTTTGAGAAAATTCAGGAAAATGTACAACAATATCAGCCATCATATGCCATTACTAAAATAAAATCACTTCCTATTGGAATATAATCAAATAAATGGCATTGCGTTTAATAACACAAGAAGCGAAATCAGACTCGAACCGCCGCTGACTTTTATTTCTTTTCTCGAGGGCATTATAACGCAAAATTAGATGAACTAGCTACAAACACTATCACCCACTAGTTGCGTGCTTCAAAAAACAGATCTACTCAACACTTTGCTCCAAAAAGAAAACCTTGGCCAGGGGGCGTTTCTGTTAAGAATATTCAGCGAGCAAAGACCTGAGACTGGAGTGAAAAAGCCATGCTAACTGGGATAACCAATTTTAAATATCCTAATTAGGAACATGCGGCGGTACTAAAGTCGAGGTTGGAATTTACAAAACATGTTAAAACGCTAGTTGCCACAACTTTTCGAAGTTTTTAGAGATTTTAAATGTTTTTAGTAAAAACATTTTAATAGCTGGGCACGTGCCTATCCTAGATTTTCGAGCAGAAAAGCAAAAAAACAAGTCTTGAAAGATGGTATAAAAAGATAAGAATCTTTGGGAAAGAGTTAGTCTGAAAAAGTCTTCACGCCCGATAGCACGTTATGCTGCCCAAAAATGTGAGAAAGTTAGTCAGATAGAGGCCCGTGGAAAGTGAATAAGTAGTCAAGAAAAAGATAATTACGACGCCATTTAACCAAAAGGTTTGGGAACGTACCATATATTCGCCCTCTTACTAACTGGTAAATATAACCTTTATATTGTTAATACTTCTAATTATTATAGGGTTCTTATAAAATTACTAACTCCCTTTAATATATATTTTATTTCAGTATTTCTCATATTCTAAATATTTCTTCTTGTTTATTTTTAAGGCGCGTTGTTAGTTTCAGATCTAGCACCCTCATGATTCACAGAAATATTTTCGGCGTTTCTGCTTTAGCATCTCTTCTGTACCGAATCAAAGTCTTAAATATTCATAAATACCTATTTACTATATGATTAGGTAAATAAAATATAAATTATTTCACTTCAAAGAGAAGACCAAAATATTTTCAAATTGGATGAGAATAAGTTCCAACCAATATGGAACCAGAATTATCACACCTTTACGGTTTTGTAACGTTCTCGGAATGCTGATGGAACATTTCTGGGACGATGCAGGCACGTAATCGTTATCCCAAAATAATTCACCATTTTGATAAAGAGGCGGTCAAGAAACGGTGCCTAAATGATGCAATTTACTAGTAAAGGCAGTAAGCACTTTATTTAGTGGAGAATACGTAGCGGCGACTACAATAATTGCTAGTTGGATACCTAGTATTTCATTTTGGCAATTTTTAATAAACAAACCCTAGTGTTACTATAATTATTTG
Source organism: Pissodes strobi (assembly GCA_016904865.1). Taxonomy (NCBI): domain Eukaryota; kingdom Metazoa; phylum Arthropoda; class Insecta; order Coleoptera; family Curculionidae; genus Pissodes; species Pissodes strobi. The sequence continues at coordinate 172,095 of MU183547.1, forward strand.
AAGGCAAAATTTTGACTGAATTTCTCATCTGCATTTAACGCTATTGTTATTTGGCATGTTGACGACTTGGATTTAAATTTAGAATCAACCAACACTCCGAACACAAATTAGTAAATAAACAAAGGTAAACTGGAATTAACCTAAACGACCCTAAATAATTGTACAAAGTACAGGTAACACATTTCAGCCGCCATCTTCACGCACCCATTTAGCTGACCAACGCCCATAGATAAGCAATTTGAGCTTTAGATGCATACACTTAATTAGAACTTTCGACCACGCAAATATGTTTCATTAAATCCTCATTAAGACACTTTACACCCCTCAAAATAACGCGGCAATCTAATTTTCTTAAGGCACCCAATATTAAAATAAGATTATGCAAATTTGTAAGTGTCACGACAAGAAATTTGGATAATACTCTTAAGCAATTTGTTCAATTACGACTCTAATTAGCTTACGGCTTTTAAGGAACCTGATCCTTTTTCCTTCAGTCTTGTTAAGTCTTAAAATGAGAATTTTGTGCGGATAAGTTTCAAAATTAAAAGACGATTTGCAATTTAAAATAACGGTGGTATTAAATGTGGCGAAGGTACGGGGAAATTGGATTATCAATTAATACTGTCCCCCGGATCATGGCATAACAATTTTGAAAATGAACACTGTTGAGCATTGTTGATGAAATTTACAAATACACTATAAATACACATTTAAAAAAAAGGTCCTGGATAAGCAGTGACATATTTTAAAAAGCCGCTGCTTTTCCAATCACCATCTTTTACTAACATAAATTGCACGAATCCCGACTTAAATTTTGACGCACACTTGCAGCTGAGGCATCAGCAAATTAAATAAAAAACGGTGCCTGCTTAAGACCTCACAACAAAATGAAAACTCGAAGAGCATTAAAAACTATATAAGAAGTGTCATTTACCTATCAAGTTCTAGTCAATATGCAAACAAAAATTAGGAAATAATGCTTAATAGGGCGTACAATCTCTGAATAATGTGCGTAGAATCGTTGATTGACTCCCGCCCTATTAGTCAATCAGCGGTTATGGCCAGTTGACTCCTCCCAGGGCTCTTGTGAATCAATTTGGAACATGCTTCAAAACTGATCTGATGTCCTGATTTATGACGTAACGATCAACGCTCGTTTAACCCAAACTAACCCATTATTAACATGCGTTTATTCCTATTTGTCAATGCCTTAATTGACTGATTAGTCAATCAGCGGTTAATGTTATTGCTCTGTGATAGCGATATTGAAATGCTGATGTGCCACCAAACGTTGATTAATTTATCTTGCAGAACCCTTCCACTTTAAGGTTGGGTTGGTTAATGTATTGGAATATAGATGACCTACACTAGCGGCTCCTAGCGGCAAATACATTTAATGGCCTTTTTATTTCCCATTTGATTCAGCATCTTTCCGCCCTATTAGCCAATCAACGGTAAAATAGAAAAATGAGACAAGTAATCCGAATAATTGCAATATGAACAAACATTTTGAATGTACAGTGTGGCTCGAATTCAAGTCAAGGACAAATTAGGACATTTAGGTGCTTAACAATATGCCGTTTAGAAAGTAAAAAATTCCGAGTATTTCCGGAGATTTTGAAAAATTGTTTATTTTTTTAATAACGGATTTCAAATTGAATTGCACTTTTGCATTGCCACTTTTTTCGCTCTATCCAGTTTACTGGTATAATAATTTAAAGGCGTTTTAATATTTTGCAATATTGATATCAATAATTATTTTTCCCAATAATGGCAATCTTATGGATATACCTTTGCATAAAGTAATCCAAAATGTTATATAATAATAACTATAGATATTTGCACTAGGGCAGGAAATTCGCGGCGCTACAGATAACATAGGATCCAATAAAAAAATTAGGTCTATAATATTATTATTATGATCGCCAAAATAACCTCAAGGCAAAATAAATAATAAAAAGGAAATTTAAAATAAAAATTAATTAAAACACCTATCCATAATATTAATAACGCTAATATTATCTGAAAAACGATAAAAAAATAAAGTTGATGATGACCCCTTATACATTACTATTATCATCATCATTAAGAAGGGAACAGTCTAGTAATATCATAAAATTTCCTAGTCTGAAGCATAAAATTTTATAAATTTTTCATCTTTTCATATATTTGTCATCGAAACTATCTGAACAACACAGCACAAAAAAGAAGATAAAATACTTTTCTAGAAAATAAAGATTTCAAAAGTAACTTAAACTATTCAAAATTACCCCCAATGCAAAATAAATAATTTAAAAAAAAATAAGAATAAAAATTAAAAACTCAATCATATTAGGTTCGTATTTAAAAAAGAAAGTTGATCATGACCCCTTGAAAATTGTATCAAATTTTAATTTCTATTTCATGTATTTGCCAATGAAACTAATTGAGCAACACAACACAAGAAAGGAAAAATATTTTTATGGAATATAAAAATTTTAAAAGTAATTTAAACTATCCAAAATTACCCCAAAGCAAAATAAATACTTACTTAAAAATATTAAAATAAAAATTAGACACAAAACGATTATTCATAATTCCGTTTTTTCCGGAATTTTAAAACTTTCTAAACGGCATATTGTTAGGCACTTAAATGCGCAATTTTACCCTTATTTGACCGACACTGATTCTCTCACGGTTTTCGAGTTCCCCATACATAGATTCGAATTTGAGCCATCCTGTACTTATCACAAATGCTATTGACTTCGATGTGTAAACGCCTAATTTTTAGTAACACGTTTTATTTCGCCATTATTATTACAGTCACTAATATTTCCGCCTTATACCTTAATGCTTTGCCAGTATAGTCATCATAATTACATAACGCTACGAATCGACTCTGTTACTCATACAATAACTATACCTATGCCTTATTTCTAATCTCCATATATACTTTCCATTATATAACACCATGACAAGATTCTCCTACTGCACTATTCGCCTTCCAGGGTTGTCACGTCCTCGCCTATTTGAACGTCGCACGTCGCCTCTCCAAAAATTTGCTTGTTTTAAATGACATTTCAGGCAAATAATTCTACTTATTTACCACAAAAACGATACGGTATGCAGAAAATGAAGTTTTACCTCAGAATTTGTAACGGAATATACTTTATTAAAAATAAGTTTATTCCGCCCCACTAAATTCTATCTATTTATCAATGGTTTTCGATGTTCGGTATATTAATCGCCTGTGACATCTATCTGTGAATGGATATATTTCGCACAATTAATTATTATTAAAGAAGAACAGGTACGCTGGTTTATATCCATAGTTTGCGGATTCGTGTCGTTGTAGATTTCTATATTGAGAGAGTGACATCTATTCGAGACCGGGCTTATCTCATGTAGTTGGTAATTGAAGGGCGTAGTATGCTATTTAAGACCTGCAATTTAAGGATTTAATTTACAATAGATTACTATATTTAGCGTATGTTGAGTATTTCCTTAGTTTGTCGCCGTGTATCCTATAGCGGTTGTCACATGATTTAAATTACCCAATGAGAACATCGAAAATCAGAATAGGTTGAACGTCTAAGATTTTGGAAGGAAGGTCGTTTATCTTGCTGGCAACGATCAACTGGGTAAGTGTTAATTTTTTTGATCTTGTAATATTTTGTTCATCTTGCATATATTTCACTAATTTTTCAATTTTTCAAATACATAATTAATAATTGTTTCTGATTCGGTTAATCATATTTCGCTAAAGAGAGAATTAATAATTCTCTCTTTATATTACACTTTCGAGTAATTTACGATTTCAATAATCTTAATTTTTTGTAGTGACCATTAGGTATAAATACCGATTTGTTGGTATCTTAAATCAAATCAAATCAAATCAAATATTGCTTTATTGTTTTAACATAAAATGTTTTTAACAAAGCCATACCTAATAATAAAACATGCATAATTAATAATTATAAGCCTAATAAAGCAAATAGAATAAAAAAAATATCCATAAAGTTAGATTTGAAGTGCAAAAAGGCATGTTTAAAGATCAAAAGTCCAAAACAAAAACACAGACAAACTTAAAAATACTTAACATACTTTACAACAGATATTTTTAAAAGGACAGAAAATTTAAGAACAATGTAAAGTTTAAATTTAAATATAAATAATGTCAATTGACATCACATACGTAATAGACACAAATGGTAAAAAAATTTGACTTACAGCAACAGACAAAAACTAGTAACAAGTTAAAAAAATAAAAATATACACAAAGCAAACGCCGCATCATATGTCATTCTCGCAGTATACCCGTCATAGTGCATCCTCGAGGAATTCCAGGACAGTGTAATAAGCTTTCTCAATTAGCAGCCTCTTTAGCTGTCTCTTGAACACCTTGGGGGATACTGAACTTTTGATATAAGGTGGGAGGTGGTTAAAGATATTTATACTTTCGTATAAGATTGAGCGCCTCGTGAGCGCTGAAGTAGGCTGGGGAAGACGAAAAATCCTGTTATTCCTGCTAGGATACCGGGAGTTTCTCATCGTGAACCTCGACTGGTATTTAAAGACAATACAAGCAGTCTCGAGGATATACAAAGATGGAAGAGTTAATATTTTCTCTTGACGAAAAAAGGTCGACACGGGTCTCGGGGACCAGCTCTACAAATATATCTAACAGCCCTTTTTTGAATAATGAAAATCATTTGAATCATGAAGCCGCTTGCACTTCCCCAGAAAGCAATTCCATACCGAAGATGGGATTCAAAAAGTGAATAATAAACCGACTTGCCAATCCTAGGGCCCAGCTCCTGAACAGTGATTCTAACAGCAAAACAACTAGATGATAGCCTACTAGCAAGTTGATTTATGTGTGAATGGAACTTAAGATCTCCATCTATGAAAACTCGAAGAAATTTTCTGTCAGGCCTGATCTCAACTGGAGCATTATCAATGAATATGTTTGCGAGATTACATTTAAAACATATCAATTTTGTCTTTGTGGGATTGAGTGTTAACAGGTTAGAGTCACACCAAGTTTTCACGCTTTGGAGATCCTCCAAGATGATTTTTTGGAGGGAAACGGGGTCCAGAGCCTTCCACAATATGGTGGTATCATCAGCGAATATGGTGAACTTACCGCGAACAGGAAGATTAGGGAGATCATTTTTGTACAGCAGAAATAGGACTGGACCTAAAACCGAACCCTGTGGCACTCCGTGATCAATGGATTTGTAGGTAGAGCAATTAGGCCCTGTGAAGACACGTTGACGACGACCAAGCAAGAACGATGAAAACCAAGACAAAGAAACTCCCCTGAATCCATAATGGTACAGTTTCCGCAGCAGAATTTCGCGACTAACACAGTCAAACGCCTTTGACAGATCACAAAAAACTGCTGCCGAGATCATTAATATGTGAGTACAAATCATGCACTAAATGATAAATAGCATCATCTGTACTAGTGCCCTCCCGAAAACCAAATTGGCACCCACTCAAGATGTCATTAGCCCGTATAAAGGAGAGCATGCGCGTTTTCACGAGCTTCTCTATAATCTTAGACATGGTGGATAGGAGTGAGATGGGGCGGAAGTTAGACGGGTTGTCTGATGTTCCCTCCTTATGGAGCCAAATTCTTGTAATTTGATAATGGTTTAATCCAAATTTATAGAGAACGAAATTATTTCATCGTTTAGCGGTCACACATATTATTTTACGTATTTCCATTTAAATTGAACAGTATTATTTGGGAAATTCTCGGAGCAGATTTTATATATTCCTGTAAAGGTAGTAAATCGAATTTTAGTAGAATTTCTCTGAATTTTCCCTCATAGTATTGTTGGTTATAGTATTTTTTTTTCTTTTCAGGCTTATTTAATTAATATCTCAGTTTATTTGTAACATCAAGCAAATATTTATTAGCACTTGCCCTGTTGCGTTTCAACAATGATGTATCGACATTAATTTACATATATGAGAGGTTTAAGTACACGTGTGTAAATTTACCTGGTTTATTTTTCTTTATCTTTTATCTAAGTTCCTATCTCAAGGCGAGATAGTGATTGTCTTATCTTTATCTTTAATTAATTGAGGCGTAATTACGCTCAATTATCGCTTATGTGCCAACGGCCATATATTTATAAAAATTAATAGAAATTACTTATTTGGAGTTATAATAAGAGGTTTTTGTGGTAAATAAAAGGTTCTACCTCTATTTTTCAATTTATCATTAAATTCAAGTTATCTTTTACTTAGAGTTGCCGAGAGCCACTGTTTGGACAAGTTTCATAATTTTCTTTTAAAGTTTAAATTTCAATCACAATTTCTTTTGAATTTCATACCTCAAAGTAAAGAAAAGTAATTATTTATTGTGTTGCTTAACCATAGTTATCTATAATTTTTGCTCAACTTAAACTTGTAATTTAAGTTCTGATTATGGCTGCTGTAACCAGTAAATTTTCAAATTGTCGGTTAATACCTCCTATGTCCAACTGAGGTCCACAGGATACTTTCCTGAATAATTAGTTAATTAGCAGTATAAGTTGGTCTAAGACTTATCTATTTTTTTTTATGTTACGACTTATCCGAGACATCAACTACAGCTGTGCCATACAAACTAGTGGAAGTCGTCACTAGGATTACCAGTAAGACCTGGATAAGCCTATAGCGAGTGAGCTTAGGTACAGGCGGAAGAGGTTCCAGTGGAGGTCCCAACCGATCGCATGGTTGCAGATAACTGAACGAGGTTAAGTATCAATCCGTCCAAGGAGTTGGTAAAGACCAACTATCTGTAATAATTAAATTTTGTAATCGCTTACATTAATTTTCATTCACATTGCTAGTCAATTTATTCAAAAAGCTAAAACTTCACAAGTTATAGTTACATCTGATTATATAGATTTCAATATATTTTTTTAAACCTCATCATTTATACTTGTAAATTAGCTGTTAAATTAATATACATTGTTTTTAGAAATATTTTGTATAATTTATTACAGGATTGGGTTCTATAAGACGCGAATTATTCTTATCTTCATAAATTCATAATTATTGATATCTAAATATTCATTTTCTGTTTGCATTGTCTCTAAGAACTCTGGCGCTCACAATTAAAAAATAACATAATTAACGAAAGAAACAATTCACACCCAATAGTCTCATACTTAATTAAATTAAATAAATTAACTCTCCTTACAAATTGGCGACTGAGCTAGTAAATCATTATTAAGTGTCACACTATAAGTTACGTAGTGGCGCCCAACGCCATACATAATTAATTAATTATGAGGTAATAAAATAAGTTACAAATTTGCCATAAAGTCGAAAGAAACTGCACCTAATTATCAAAAAATTTCCGATATTTTCCGGTCTGGATCCATTTTTCTAGATCTACATATTTTAATATAAACATATCCCTTCAAATTTCTCATAACGCAACGCATAAAAAGCGAATCTGTCTATTCAAACTCATAAAAATGCCGAAGTATGGAAATCTTCCGCCATACCTCTTCGGACCGAAGAGGTCGGACGGCTCTGGAGCTGAGGCGGGCGAGACTCAAGACACCGAACATTAGCAACAGACTAGAAGGTTCACTCTAAGCCTCGCCCCCAGTATTTCCCTCCTTGCCTCGTCACGGAACCTGGTGAAATGCTGGTTAACCGCTCAGGCCTCGTGCCACGGATCAACCTCGTATCTAATGGTTTCGTGGAAGTTCTGGCGTCTCGCCTTTGTAAGCGCTACATCGAAAGTGCCCACTGAAGGTGGACCTTCTAGTCTTGTTAATGTTCGGTGCTCATGGTATATGGACCTGCGAAGAGTCTCACCAGCGGGTTGATGGACCTACCAAGGAAGGAGTGCAGGGCACTGGTAGGATTCTACACAGAGCACGGCAGGATTAGACGGCACCTGACTCTGCTGAGAATTGCAGAGGAGGGAGAGTGTAGCTGATGCATGGAGGACGATGACACCTCATACCATCTACTTACCCCGCCTTTGCGTGGGTAAAATTTAGAATCTTTGGCGCAACGCTGATCGAGTCAGATTCAGTGCGTCTCGTTACGTCGTGTTGGTCTCAAGGAGATGCGGGCTTTCTTACGGAAGACCGTCATCCTGGAGGTTCTCTAATGCAGACTGGCGACACAGCGGGCCCAACTGGTGGGCTAAGTGCAAGGCCCGCCAGGGGCTACCCTTCCTAATTCTGATACTGATGGGAAACTTGAGAATTTCAATTTAGGCAAATTTTTCAAATTTAAGAAAAAAAAATCACCAATTCGGCATTTTCAAACCTATCGATGCGATTTTTTGGTATATTGTACTCGTAACCCTCCTCTTTAACGCCCGGAAGTTTGGTCGCTCCAGATTAGTCGGTTTTCCAGTAATAAAATATTATGTGGTGACGTGTCGTGTTAAAACTCGAAATGGTAAAAAGGTTAAATCCAACTAGCTCACCCTGTAAAAAGATGTCCTAATTACTAAATAGTCGTCCTGTATAGTTTTGGCGTAAATTCTCGTCAATCAGTTTTTCTATAAAAAAAAAATTTTTCTCGAAAAAAAATACGTTTTAATTTTTTGACATATAAATCGATGTTTTTACGTTTTCCGCAAAATTTCGTTTTTGTGACATTTTCGAAACAGAGAAGCGCCTAGAAAGTTTTTCTTCTCAAAATTCCCTATCCATCTATCTCTCGAATTTTTTGATCGGCTCTAGAACGACCCAAAATGACTTTTTTTTCAAAAATATACACCAACAAAGAAAATACTCGCTATTTTTCAATTCTCGCCAATTTTAATAGGATTTGAAATGCCTCCAATAAGCCACGGGGCTTTTGACGGCTTTTCATAAAACTTCATTAAAATTGATTACTTTTTCGACAGTTAGTTTGAGTTAGTGTATTAAAACAAAATTTTCAACAATTTCATCACCAAAATAGATTACATAGTGTTCCTCGTCGTCAAAAAATGATTAACATAAAAATATCGGAAAAAGCGTTACTTGACGCTTTACATGACGGCACAGGAAAAAATATACTGAATGCGCCTAAAGAGGTTTTCAGTTCAAAAATATAGATATGCATCTAGCCTACTTCAAAAGGCTTTCGACATTATTTGCTATCTCTAAATCTTGGTTCTGTTTTTTTTTTGGTCCTACAAATTTTGGTTCTGTTTTTTTTTTGGCCCTACAATTTTGGTTCTGTTTTTTTTTGGTCCTACAATTTGTTACGTTTTTCTCGTGGGTTCTGAACGAAATTACAACTTTTATTATTTTAAACTAATAGATACTCTCTTTATTCTGTACTCTTTCGACAGTTAAACACACTAAACTACTCTTACAACTAATAGCTCTTTACAATTCAACACGCAATGATTAACTACCTCAACACGCTTTTTGCCTGCTATTTATGTACAATCTAAAGTCTATCACGAATACTCCGGAAGAAGCGAGGCCACTCTATATGATTCTCGACCAGGCCATCGAAAGAATTCCACAGTTCCTGAATCTTCGCGGCCGGCGATGACTCACATATAGACGCGACGAGGCTAGTTCTATAGGGTAGCACAAAAACATTCGGATGGTTGCTAGCCATGACAGTATTTTACATACGGTTCACATCCTGGGATCTCAGGGTCACGGAAAGTGGGATAATTTTTGGTTTGTTTCGGTTAGTTCTCACGTCAGTATGTGTTGGTATGTTGGTATAATGTAAGCACAAAACATGCGCACGGGTTTTACCAACCAAACTTAACATAAAAATAGTAATAATTTATTAAGCGCACATTAGCGCTCTTTTTTACTATGCCAGGCTGACCAGCACTAACCCTGACAAACCAACACTAACTCGAATTAGCCAAAAGTTAAAAAGTTATTAAAGGAGCAAGCGAACTAGAGTGGGCTTAATTTTTAGGAAACGACATTAATTAATACTAAGCAACACAAACTAAATCTGACAAAAAATTAATAGTTTATAAAAATAGCAGATAGGCACTTACCTAATTTTTATTACTCCAACCTAAGTCACCAACAAAATCTAAAAAGAAATTGAACTAACTAAAACCAAGGAAAATAGTAATTATTTTCTTTGCCAGAACTAACTCAAAATATTTATATACAATCACAAGAAAATTATTTTCTTTTTTAAAGGAAATTATTTAGATATTTTTTGGGTAAATTTTCGTTTTGGAAAATATTGTGTTCGAAGGAATTTCATATTGGTCAGTACTTTATTTTCGTTGCCTTTCATAGACATCATTATAAAATACTAAACAACAAAGAAAAAAGCGAGTTCGCCTGAAATTCATACAAAATTTTATCCCCAAACGTCCTGATTCAATAAAGCCCCAGGATTAGTCCCCATTCCTGTTAATTTTTCACGCCACTTGGCTTCTACTAAGGCGTGAACTGTAATTGGTATCTCTCCGGATCCAATTGTGGATTTTTTATCGAGTTATTTCTTATTTTCGTCTCTTCTCCCAGTGATGGAATCATAAACTTTTACAGACTTTTACGTTTCATATAAAACGAATTATGGATCAGGTTGAAGTACGTTTTTGTTCGGCCCTTTAAAAGCTTTTAGGTTTATTTTTAATTCCTGTTTAAAGAATTTTTTATGATTTGTTTTACCCTCTAATAAAGCTAAAATATATCTGGGTATCTTTGCAACTTGTGCATGGAGAGAAAAAAATATATACTCAAAAAGGTCACTAAATGCGATCAAAAAACTAGACGAAGTAAACAATATATTAATGACACGGAGGGTGATTCAAAAGTTCATACAGGGTTCCAAACATTCTCGAAAATATTTATACCTTTTCAAATATCTCTTGAATGAACATGATAAATGCATTTGTGTCAAATACTTGTGGATATGTCTCTGTATCTACGAGTAGAATATTTAGGACGGATACGGTTCTCCTCCCACACCATTTACTTCGACGTGACCTTGGACTATACGCCTGCCCACTTCTTGGATGTTGTTGACTTTGCATGACGTTGCGATAGTCTTGGTATTTACAGTGCAACCTTGACCTTGGGATCGTATTTACTTGACATTTGGTGCCCTTGACCTTCAATACCATTTATATTCTTTGAGGGTTGTTGAAGATTATTTCGCCTGAACAACCCGAGCCATGACCTTGAAAATATTTGAAGGAGCATTTTTCTCCATGAATGTTATTGCAATCAATCGAAATTCCTCAGAGATGTTTTTGACCTTGGGACGATGTCGATTTTGGTGGGTATATAAATTCGTTTGAATTGCACAAATCTTGACGGCAAACGACCTCTTCGCCAATTAGTTTGATCTTGAGAGTGTTTGAAGGTTCGCTTTGCTTGTTGTTTCTTAGTCTTGAAATATCCGAAGCTTAACCTTCCTAATTGATATTACTTTGACCCTGTAAGCCCTTCGGGAGTGAATTCAACTGACTCAGAATATGAACATAACTTTGAATGACTTTAAGACTGAAACATTGATAATATTGGCATGAACTGTGCTTCGTGAGTCCCGCCTTGATTGACGTGCAGGTTATGTAGCTCAGATTAGACTCGACCCACATTACGTCAGATGAGATGTTAAAGATGACACTTTGGCAAAAACAATAACAAAGTATATTTCTCTAAGGCTTGTATCCACTTACTAGAGTACGCATGTCATTTCGGTTGAGGAATATTTTGATTTGTGCATAGGCTCTGGTCACTGTTTCATAATAAAGATTTCGAAAGCTGCGTTTCGTTTTATTTATGGCTGGCTTTGGCTTAATTCAGGTAAGTACTTTATCGCCTTATCGGCAGACGTGTTTCCCTTAATTTCAATCAAAGTTTGCACTGCACTTTAATTATTTGACAGATTCTACTTTGAAATTATTTTACTAAGAACATTGCCAAATTTATTGTAGATTTCACTTTACTACTTTAGGTGGGTATATGTGTATTGTGAATCCCATTTGTCTTAACAAATCATTTGTTAGAATAGGTTAGAACTCGCTGCTTACCAAGTACATGTGCACTGCGGTAAATTCAGGTAGAGCGGGACGGTGAGAGACAAAGTCTGTCGAACTGACGGTTCCCTTGAGTATTTATAACAAGAATCTAGAGAGCCAGCGTCCACTTTGTCTCCCGAACTCCCGCGCAAAATATTTCGTAAAAAGGTGCATCCAAAGTACGGGCACGTATTGCAATAAGTAATATTTCACTTTTCGCATGACCCTCAATAAACCCAAACTAACCGTAATTAACCAAAGTAAAGACAAGCGCGCGTAGTATTCCAGATTAAGCAAAAATAATCCAAACGAGCGCGCCACCCAAACTAACCCAAACTCACCCAAACTAACACAAACTAACCCAAACTTAACCCGCCCTTAACCCAAACAAATCTAACTATGATTTTGGACGTCGCAAAATATCGACCCCTAAATGGAGCCCCGAGGGTTCAAAATATCTTTAACGGTTTAAGGGGCGCCCTCCGGACATTCCTGCCGCACGTCAGCCCTTTCGGACGCCAAATCGCATTTTTTCTTTCGCACAGCCTCACCCCTAGGGGCCTTGACTATGTAATGTCCAGATTCGGTCGTCTCATCACCGAAAACCCCCGAAGGGTGATTTTCGTCGAACTTGAACTTGTATAAAGACTAGTTCTATTCCGAGCTCATGTTCCCCATAAACGGGTGAGACAATTCAAAAAATTTCGGATCCCAGAAAAATTAAAATTTTCAGACGAACTTTACATTTTATCGAATACCTACCTTATTTGAACTCCTATCAAAAAACTATATAGAAACTTTTCGATGGACCTTAAAACGGTGCAAATACTGGCGATTTGAAATACCTCTTTTCGTTACCGAGAAAAAGGCGAAAATATGAAAATTACGTTTGATCAATTTAAAAAAAAACGAAACGTCGTACAATCAGGAAATTTAAAGTTTACCTCTAACTGTTACCGTTTTCGAATTATAGCCGATTTTCTGAAAATCTCGATTTTTTTTTTATGATACCCCTGAAATTTTCGATTTTTTTTCAAAATACCCGTTTTCATGACGGAATCGATTAAAGGAATCCATTTACATGTCATTAACGTAAAAATTAAATTTTTAAAAATCCTACACGTCGTCCAAAATGGCGATTTTCCGTTTTCGAAATTGATGGGGCCCGATTACGGGAAATGGGTTCGTCGGATCGAAAATCATGCAGAATACTTTTTTTAAGTCAAGTGCGTGAGGGTACTCTTCGGAGGGTCTCGTTCGCCTATCACCAAAATTAGACCTCGTCCGGCTCCTATCGCAGAGCCTATTCGCGGTAGGTTCCCGCGGATGTCAGATTCGAACTCGACATCATTGAAAACCCCCTTAACCCGAGTTTGAAACCATTCGGACGTCAAATCCCTTCGGCTCCTAAATGAGCCTCTAGGTCCCAAATTTTTTTTTTCGTGTATAGGACCGCCCGCCGAACAAAATTTACCAAAACTATGATTTTGGACCTTGCGAAATATCGGCCCCTAAATGGAGTCCCTAGGTTCCAAAATATTTTTAACGGTTTCAGGGGCGGCCACCGAACATTCCTGCCGAACGTCAACCCTTTTGGACGTCAAATCGCCTTTTATCTTTCGCACAGCCTCGCCCCTAGGGGCCTCGACTTTCTAATGTCCAGATTCGGTCGTCTCATCACCGAAAACCCCCGACGATTGATTTTCGTCGGACTCGGACTTGCCTAATTCTTTTCAATTTTAACATTTTGAGCATGCGGAAGCTCGGGAGACAAAGTGGACGCTGGCTCTCTAGACTCTTCTAGTATTTATATAGTAAATCTGCTGACCATTGCAACTGTTAGACTCATAATTACCCGCACTGTCCGATCGTGTTGTTTATAATTGGTCCTGAAAGTTTAGATAATATTTCCCAAGTTTAAGTTATGATAATTAATTAGCTGCTTAAATGTTTTAGTTGTTCACAATATTTGAAGGTTGTAGGATATCAAGAAAACACTCCGTATTTCAAAAATTAGACCAGTGAAGGTAATCAGTCCCGGTTAAGGTTTAAGCGAAGGTTATTTATATTATCTGGTACACGTAATATTATGGTTTCAATTCAACGAACGCGCTATCAAACGCCGACAACAAGGATGACCTAACCTTGACGACCTTGCACTATTATTATAATAATATATACAAGTCTTGAACCTACATCAACTCGATAATATATAGGAGATTAAAAGACTGAGGAACAATAGGTATCAGTTAGTATAAGCAATATTATACAACGTAATATAATGATAATCATAGCGAGAATTATAAATAATAATTAATGTGAATATAGAACTTCAAGGGCGTCTGACCTCGAGATTATAAAGGTAGAATGTATGTTATTTAAAATGGGTGGGGACTGGGGAGTTCTGCTATAGCCATACAGAAGTTTGGATTGGACTGAAAAAATCAAACATACATCATTCGCAGTAGCAAAGAATTAAAAATTGCTGCCTGTTTCTGCTGTTTCAACACTGTTAAATATGTCGCTTTTTCATGACGCATTTATTGTTTTTTTTTACATTTTCGACCTGGCAACACTGGTAAGTTCGGTAATACCAAAACGCTATAATTTTCTGTACCCCATAAGAAATATATTTTCACTACATAAAGAGAGAAATACACTTATTTTGCTCTTTCCAAGAATCTTCGCAAGGGGATCGGATACTTTAATGTTTAATGTTATTGATGCAACCCGCCAAGACATATGTTTTGACGACTGTATCCGCCACTATCTGTGCATAAAGCCATGACCTTAAAACTTGCGCTTTTTCGCTCCCGGAATCCCCGGCCGGCAGTAAAACTTTGCCCTAAATAGCGGGCAACTGTCATCGCCAAGTCGAGAAAGCGGCTATTTCTATTCTAATATTTCGTTATTTGTGCTCTTTGGGGTACGCGCTCGGAGACCTCGCTCTGGTGTTGAATCTTGGATTCTTGTTTATTATCACTAAGTAATAAATATTTTAATATCTTTTGAAGAAAATATTTTAAACTCTTCTAGGCATGCCTAGAGACAGAACTTAAAGTTGCACTTTAATTTGATCCAGATACCCACATAAAATAAAGTCAAAGTGTGGATGAACATGGGATAATCGAATTTTGGGGCCCTTTGATTTGAAATTGACGAGACTGCGCAAATATAGGTTTAAAGGTATATAATTCCTGCCTTAGCAGTCTTACTACCGCGGCAGGGCTTCTACCTATTTTGCGCTCAAAATTCGTTAATACCTGTATGGAAATTTGTCAAACAGGTGGATTGAAATATGGAGTAGGTATCGTGGAATAGCCTCCAAGGTTACCGGACTTGACAGCTCTTAAATAATTTTTGTGGAAATGATGAATGAATATCGACCACAAAGGCATTGAAGATTTGAAAGCCAAGCAGCATTCCAGGGCGATTTATACTTTATGCACCATTTTGCCGATACATTAGGACATGATGGCGCTGTATTCCGCCCGACCAAAGCCAAGTGGAGGCAAATATTGGATGAAGGAAAGTCGGTATCTTCGAAACCTTCCAAAAGAACAGTTACCAGTATTACATTCCAAATTTATGGAAATTAGTATCTGCTAATATAGGACAAAACTTAATATCAGGTTCCAAAGCAACTGGTTTATATCTTCTGATCCAGTTTAGGTGCCTAAAGGTATTCCTGACAGTGTTTCCATAGACAACAAAATTGTTGATTGAAGCTTTGATGCTTTTTTCACCGATATTCTCAAAGAACATCGACGGATAGGCTCCGCGAGTCCAAAGAGAAAGATAGGTGAAAAAGTCCAACCGGGTAAAAATTTAGCTACAGACAGATCAATAACTGTTTAAAATATGCTGCGATCCTCCTAGAACTCATCAATGCTATAATAAGCCTTAATAACTAATAGGCTGTGTACCTTTAATAATTTTTGAATCCAAACCCTTGATCTCCCTTGAAAACTTGTTAAAAAACTTGCCAGCAAGAAATTCTGGATCATTCTGGGACCTATGCAGTCTCCGGTATGGCAACGAGAAATCCCCACTACCGCGGGTGGGAATTCCATGGATTCCACCTTTAGTAGGGTATTCGCTTTTGTTCTGGTGTATATGCAGTAAGTTTTGAAAAATAAAGATACAGGGAAATGTAAGAATTCTCAGGGTACTCTCCCTACAGTTATTCCTATATTCGATGCCAACAACAATACGCACAGCCCTGCGCTGTAGGCCAAACACTAGGCGCCACCCCGCAGAGCGTCCCCAGACAAGCAAGATTTCTCAATGCATATATGCTTCTGGATACTCTCACAGAGACTGATTCAGTGTGGGGCCCCAACTAAGCTCAGGGTCAAAGCAGGCACCTAGCAACTTTGCGTTCTCCGCAGCTGGGAAGGGAGGTTCATCTGTGTTACATAATGTAAAAATTATGTTATTAGGTTTTTCTTGATTAAGAATAAGCCCATTGAGTTGGAACCATCCTTCAGCTTCCAATTATGCATCGCACGCCATGCCGATAGTCGCCTCGAAAGAGCAGCCGCTCACAGACACAGAGGTGTCATCAGCAAATAAAATATATTTACCCATTTGGGCATAACCTAAAAGATCATTCACATAAATAAGAAATAGCAGTGGTCCCAGGCTGGATCCGTGGGGCACACCGTATGCCATAGGTCTTGCAGATGACAGCACCCTCTTTAAAGCCACTATCTGAGAACGGCCATTCAAGTAAGGCTGTATGGTTTTAATAGAGCTGTCAATAAATTGATAATATTTCAGCTTATGGAATAGCAAATCGTGCGACACACAATCAAAAGCCTTACTCAGATCACAGAAGGTGGTGTGAACATACATTTTACGTTCTAAAGCATCAGAAATATAAGACACCAAATTCATTATGCCAGATGCAGTACTAAGTCCTGCTCTAAAGCCAAATTTACTGAGTAAATTATTCTGTTCAAAATATTCTAGAAATCTTCTGGCGATACACTTTTCCAAAATTTTGGATGATACTGGCAATAATGATATAGGCCGATAATTGAACATATTGTTCTCATCTCCCTTCTTAAATATTGGAATAACAAGGGCCATCTTCCAGATGTTTGGAAAAGTGGATCCCCGAAGGCATTTATTTATAAGTTTTGTAATGGGAACAAGAAGCAATTCCCCAACTGAATTCAGAAGTTTTACAGATAGACTAAAACAATTTTTACTACTTTTATTTTTTATATGCTGAAATATATCTCTTATTTCTATAAAAGAAAATTCATTAATTTAAAAGGGCAGATTTGGAGTATTGACTAAATGAATGGGAGAAAAAGAAATATTGGAGGGATTGCTCGACAATAAGTCAGGAACAACATTGACAAAGTACTCATTAAATTCATCAGCTGTGTAATTGGGTGCTACTGGTTTGACTTTTTTTACCAGAATTTCTGTGGTTGTTTATTACGTTCCATGCACATTTGAATTTATTGTGAGAGTTATGTATTAGATTGTCATTATATTATTTTTTAGCAAGATTGATGCTTTGTTTATATTTTTTCCTATATTCCTTTTTAATACCTATATTTATAGTTGTAGAACTCATCCTTGCAATATCTGACAGAAAACACAAATGATCACGCATCATTGATAGATTGTTAAAACATCTTTGATTCATATTGGAATTTGTGTGCCTAGATATTATTGTTTTTTCAGGAAGAGAATATTCGTAAGCGTCTTTTATAATATTATTAAAATGATTTGCAACATATTTTCTATCAGATTAAAAAAGGTGTTCATACCAACCTGGATCATAAGCCGAAATATTTTAATTTCTCTCAGGATTGCTCATTTTAATAGCTGGAATATCAACTTGCTGGGCTAAGTGATCTGAGAGATTAGTGTGCACCACACCTATGCTGCAGTCATCCAGCTGGAAATTTATAAAAATATTGTCTTTGCCCCTAGTAGGGGCAAAGACCATCTGTTTCAAACCAAAAGAGGTCAAGAGGTCACATAGAGCCAACTCATAATGAACATTAAAATCACCTGTCAATATTATGTTTTCTGTATTCCTATAGAATAAACAATACTTTCGATTGTATCAAGAAAAGTCACAAGATCAGAGGTTGGAGGTTTATAAATACATACAATACATATATTAAAAGCAGTAAAAGAAATATACCACAAACTTCTACCATCTTTTCAACAGACAATTACTTAATATTATCTAGTGTTCTATAGCTGATTATTGGGTCTAAAATCTTCCACACCCACTTCCCCTGCAGGACTTCCTACAGTAAGAGGCTCCTAGTGTAATTCTGGATTCTAATTTCTTCCATTTCTGCTGCTTTCATTCACAGGTCAGTTGAACCGATAATCTGAATATTCTTATCGATTATGAATACTTCCAGGGTGTCAGTTTTTATCCTTAGAGATCCATCTTAGGGACCATCGCAGCAGGTTTAAAAAATGATTGATGGAAATCTCATTTGGCCATTCTGAAGGGTTCATAAGAATGTCTCTGTGGACCCTGGAGACTCCAAGTTTGAAAGAGCTTTTAAACTTATCTTTTAGAGTTTTCAGCTTTTCACATTCGCTTTGAATTGACATGGACTCGGTAATCTAGCTCTTTATCTGCTCAGGAATGGTGTTGGGATCGAATCCTTTTATAAAAGCTAGGATTTCCTAGTGGCCACAGAGATGTTGGCATTTACTTTAGGGCCTCTTTTTCTCTTGCAATGGTTGTCCACTTGCCTTCTTCCAAGTTACTATTTACCAAGATTGACATCTGGCTCTTGGGCGATTTCCACTAGTTCAGTCCGTTCAATCTGGTTGACAACGTTGCCGTTTTGTTGCGTATGGGGATTTGATTGGTTTTTGTTTATACTGTTGGTGACACTGGCTTGTTGGCAGGTTACACTTTCAGCCCTTTTTTATTTGTTTCCCTTTTGGATTTTCGGTTTTTTAATCTGATAAGTTACTTTTTCCCCCAGTAGGTCGCTAGTCTCTTCCAAGATTTTGTTTTTTCCTGGAGTTCTTTTACTAGCACTCTCAGAATCTCCATTTCCGTAGACTGGATTCTTGAGGTTCTGCTGGAATCAATGAATTTATTTTCTTTCGCGTGATCTCGCATAGCACACTGACTGATGGAAAACATTTCCACAACTTATACACACAACACTAGATGTTTGTATTGTTTTATGACACGTAAAATACGTTTTTTCGGGAGCATCGGTAACACCGCCTTTCTCGTTCGACGCCATATTCAATAGCCTCTAGTGTGCCCCAGTAGTCGCAAACTTGTGGTCACTTGGACACCCAACTAATTTTGTTTTTCAAAAAATATTTACGTTTCACTTAGACAATCTAGAAGCCGTTTTTTGACTTATTCGAAGAGGCACCCAAGTAGTCCGGGCTTACACTACCAAGGATTTAATTTAAATCCTTGTACACTACCTTGTTTGACTCTTAAGTTACATATTAATTTCTATATATTGTTACGTTTTTCCCGTGGGTTCTTAACAGAATTACAACTTTGCTTATTTTCAACTAATACTCTCTTTATTCACTACCACTGTATACAATTTAACACTCTATACTACTCTTATAACTTTACCACTAATATCTATTCAACACTCAATGATTAACTGAACTGAACTG